>JALGQZ010000012.1:770000-1332500 GCA_023105745.1 Austropuccinia psidii
TAGGAGGAAGTACTGAAGGAAGATTTTCTTGAGAAGAGATTGAAGTTAACTGGATTGGATTTCCAGATGCAATGGCGTTAGTTAAGATGTTTGACAAGCTAAAAAAAAGTGAGAATTTAACCAAGATTTTGTGAGTAGAGTAAATTTTTTAAAAAAGGGATATGAAAAATAAATTTAACTTAACTAGGAAACTTTTTCCCTTAATAATTGGTTTTCATTCAAGATTTTTGAAATATGAATTTCTTGATGTTGAGCAGCTCTCTAACCAAATTATTTTAAATTTGAATGATTAGAAGAAGAATAAAAGTTAAAAAAAGGAAATTAAAATTAAAAGTGAATATATATATTTAATTTTACCTTACGACGTTCCCTCATAGCTCTTTGAGCTACTCTATTTTGTTGACGACGTTTCTATAAAGATGGAAAAAAAAATGAATTAGATTTTAAATAAATTGATGATATTAAGATAAAATGATACTTACATCCGATACTTTAGCATTTGAATTTGTATGATTATTATTATGATTATTATTAATTACATTAGAATTAGATGAAGAGATTTCTAAGGATCTAGAAGAATTATATAAAGAATTATGTTTAATATCTTGATGATGATGAGAATGATGAGAATGAGAATGATGATGATGATGATGATGATGATGATGATGATGATGATGATGATGATGATGATGATGATGTTGTTGATGATAAAATTTATTTTTAAGATTTAGAGATGATGATAAATTATTATATTTAGGTTTTTTGTTGGAATTAGGTTTAAAGAGATGATGATTTGAATGAGATGAGAAGCACCTTTTATTAGATTGATGATGATGACGATTAATTTCTAAATGATTATTAGATTTTGTGATTTGATTTGAAGATAATTGATTATCTGAATGAATTTTAGAAGAAGAAGCACAAGGGAATAATTTAGGATTAGAATCTTTAAAATGAATTTGATAATTTGAATTATTTGATTGAATAAAATTTGAATTAAAATTTAAATCAAGATTTTCTTGTTTAAATTTATTTGATGAATTAGGAAGATTAGAAAAAGAAAAAGAAGAATTAGGATGATGAGATGATGATGATAAATTTAATAAAAGATTATTTTGATTATTTTCATGATGATAAGGTTCATAAAATGAATCTAAAGCAGGTCTTTTAGGATTATAAGCAGGAATATGTAATCCGTTTAAGTTTGAATAAGAATTAATATTTTTATTTAATTGATGATTTATTTGATAATCTTTTTGATTAATAAAAGATTGATTTAAATTATTAATTGATGATGATGAAGATGATGATGATGAATTAAGATGATGATTAATTGAATTATCAATGGTAGTAGTAGTAGTCCTAGTAGTAGTAGTCGTAGTCGTAGTAGCAGTAGCAGTAGTTGAGATTAAATTAAGAATTTCAAAGAGATCATTACCATTTGGAATTGAATTCATTTTTATTTTTAATAAATAAAATAAAAAGGTATTTATTAAATTAAAGTTTTTGAGAGATCAGTAGAATAATTTGTCGATAATAAATCAATCAATTAGAATTAGATGATAGATTTGATTAAATTAAATTATTTTAAGTAGAATAAGAAATAAAACTTTAAAATGATTTAAAAGATGATGAATGAGTATGAATCAATTAAGATGATTCAAATGATTTTTATGGTGATGAAGAAGAAGAAGCAGATGAAGATGATGATGATTAAAAAGATGTGTTAGATTAATCAAGAAGAAGGCTCAAAAGATATGTTTTAATTTTTATTAAGATTTATTATAATTATTAAAATTTAAAAGATCAAATGAAAATCTTTTAAAATAAAATAAAATAAAATAAATTTTTATAAATTTTTATAAATTAATTTTAAATTTTAAAATTTAAATTTTTTGAAGATGATTAAATTCTGATTAAATCAAGAATGATTAAATTTATAATAAAATTTTAACTTGGATCGAAATGTGGTTAAAATTTAATTTATCAAAATGGATTATGGATCCAAGATTTGATTCCAGTTGTGGTTAAAAAGAGAGAAGTTGAATTTGATAAATTAGTATCTCAAGTTCTTTTTAGAAATTAAGACGGAGGATTAAGTTTATCAAATCACTAAAAATGTACTGTAATTCTTTTACAGTATACATTGTAAGGTATTTAAAGTAAAAAGAATAAAAATTAGAAATCGAAATCGAAATGGAAATCGAAATGGAATGATAAAGATCATTAGATGTTGAAAAATTAAAAAGTTTTAAATTTTAATATAGATAGATTGATAATAATAATTTTGAGTAAAAGATTAAAGATGAAAATTATCATTTTAATTTAAAACTTAATTTAAAAATTCTTAAAAAGAGATGATTTAAATATTATCATTCTTTATAAATTAAAGAATTTTTATTTTTCGTTTCGAGTAATTTAATTTAATTTTTTAAATATTTAAATTAATTCTTAAATTATCATTTTTATTTTTTTTTGGTAAAGTAAAAATGAAAATTATTAATTTTTGTTTTTTGTTTTGTTTTTTTCATTTTTTTATAAAAAAAAAAAAACCAAGGAGATTGTAAAAATAAAATAAAATCTTTATCTGTTTCGAATTAAAATAATTAAGTTTGTTGAGTTTTTATTACTCAAATTAAATATTTATATAAAGTAATGTTGAGAAAAAATATTATAAATTTTCAATTTTTTGAAATTTGATTATTTTTTTAATTTTTTTTATTAAAATTAAATTCTAGTAATATATTTTAATTTTTAGTTTTACCGTAAAATGTGCTGTACCGTACTGTTAGTAAGGCTTAATATAAGATTAATTTTTTGTTTTTTATTAAAATTTTGAATAAATTTAATAATTTATAAAATTTTTACATACTCATAAAGTATTTATTATCTTTAGTTATTTTAATTTACTTTAGTAAAGTTAAATTGTTTACTTTAAACAGTAACAACACAGCATGTAGATCCAAATTTTAAAGTTTAAAAACTCTGATCATTTTTTAATTTTAATTTTATGATGTGGTTTTAAAAGATTTTCAAAGTTTAAAAATTTACGCTAAACAACAGTGTACTAAACTAAACTCTAAACTAAACTCTAAACTAAACTAAACTAAACTAAACTAAACTCTAAACTAAACTGTACAATTTCACTTACAGAGTTGTACTATACTACTACTACTCACTCACAAATTCACAATTACAATTACAAAATTCCTTTACTATTCTACTCACATTTTATTTATTAATTACACTCAAAAACACAAACATAACAAAACTTCTTAAACCCTTAAAGCCTATTCTTATGAAATTTAATCAAAATTATAATTTATAATTTACTAAAAATTTACTATACACAATATACCCTAAAAAATACTAAAATCTTATACTAACTATACTACTCTACTCTGCTTTACAGTCACCATGATTTCTTATACAATAAACAAATTAATTAATTTAATTAGTTTAATAAAATATCATCTTTATAATCTAAAACCCAGTTTATGATCAAGGTTTTAAAAAAAATTACAAAACATTTAGAGTTAGGTTTCAATTTAAATTTTATTTAAAAATTAAACAAATTTTTTTCATTTGTTTCTCAAAATATTTTATGTTTATGTCTTTTTAATAAAAAAAACTTCATCTTTTTATCTTTTCAAAATAAATCATCCGGAAATACAATGTGGTCAGTGTGCTTCAATCCATGGAAAAACAAGTCATTATAAAACAAATCATAGTTCATACACATATTCCAAATGGAACTCAACAAATTTTTTACACTAGTCCATTCAATATACATGGACATCACAAATCAAAGTCAAGAAAACATTTGAAGCTTAACAATAGAGGTGAAATTTGGGGTTACACTCTATCAAATTAACCATGGGAACTTATTCAACATTGAAAAAGCAAAAGCTCACAAGGTATCACAAGAGGTAGTTCACAAAATCTTATTATGATTTCATGACTTGACTATAAGGTAAGATTTCAGTTTAATTTTCTATTATTCAAAATCTAATAAAGTGTTTTTAAATCAGAATTCCAGCTGTTAATAAAAATTATGAGTGAAATGTGATTAGAATTTTTTTCAAGTTCAGATAAGGACTTAAAAAAAAATAATTGGTGCCATAGATAACACACATATTCCAATTATTTCACATCCAAACAATGAGTGGAATTCATATGTCAATTATTAGGGTTAGAATTCAATATCATTTAAATTTATTTTCAATGGTGAAAGGAATTTCATAAATTCAAGCAAAATTTTTAATAGATAATAAGTTTTTATAAATTGTTTATACGTTTTTTTTTAGGAATACCAGTTAATTTACATAATAGTAGAATTTTTTTTTTTTTTTGAAAATATCAGATTTGGAAGTACTTATTTAATGAAATAATAATTTTTCTTAAAGTACTTTTTTATTAATCTAAGGTGAAAATAATTAAATCATCAAAAAAAAAAAAATTTTTTTATCAATTAAGAAAATCTAAAATTAAATAAAAATTCATTCCTAAAAATTTTAATCATTTGATTTTCTTTTTTTTTTTTTTTTTTTGAAAAAAAAAAAATCTTATATGAATTAACTAATAATAAAACAAAAAAAAAATAATAATATTTGGATAAAAAAATTATTTAAAAAAAGGATTTTTTAACTTATTAAAAAAAAAAAAAAAAAAAAAAAAAAAAAAAAGAAATTTTTTTAATAATTTTTATAATTTAAAATTATTTTCAAAACAAATTAATAAATTTAAAAATTTATAATTTAATTAATAATTTTAAAATAAAATTTTAAATTTTTTTTTAAAAAAAAAAAAATAAAAAATAAAAAAATAAATAGTTTTTGATTTTAAAATTTTTTTTTTTTTTTTAACTATTAAATTAATAATTTTAAAAAATTATTTTAAATAAAATGAAAAAAAAAAAAACAATTTATTAAATGGAAAGTTTTTTTTTTTTTTTTTTTTTTTTTTTAAAAAGGTTTGAATGAAATAAGATTGTGATTCAAAAATGATTGATAGACCAATAATTTTTTTAATATATTATAATTTCTAAAAAAGAGAACATTAATAATTATTGACCTTAATTCTTAAATTAATTTTTAGATTGTATTAAAAAAATTTTAATAGAATGAAAATTTTTGAACATTTTAATAAAATATTCTTTAAGAAAAAAAATTTAAATTGAGAAATTCTTTCTTGTAGAAATTTAATAATCTTTTAAGGGTAAAATCTCTCTTTTTAATTTCAATTTGAAACTATTATGTTTTAGAATTCATATAGTTTCTTTTTTTATTTCAAAAAAATAAAAAAAAATATTTTTCTTTTTTAAAAAATTAAATTTTTTTAATAAAATCATATGTTTTTTTTTTTGGGATAGATCAATAAAAATTTCTTAATTATGATAAAATTTGGGTGGGTATATTTAGATTTAAAAAGTTTAATTAAATCAAATAAGGGAAATATGAGTTTAATGGAATAATTTGATTTCAATATCAAAATTTTGTTATATTTAGGGATTTAAGGGAAACTAAAATTCAAATAACTTTTCATTTAATCTTTAATAAATAATTTCCTAGCCCATCTAATTATAAGAAAACCTCATCATAAAGATTTAAAAATGGTATTAAAGATGGTACTAATTTATTTCTTAATTCTAATTGATTTATTATTTTTATTCAGTTTAAATTGTTTTTTAAAAATAAAAGAAATTAATATTATAGCCAATTAAAGCAATTATCCAAAAAATCATTTATATTTTCAAAGAAATTATGTATCCTATTAAATTACTTTCTTTGAAACTGATCACCAGTTTTAGAAAAATAAAAACAATTTTCATTGAAATCACTTTGATTTAATTCAAATTTCCCACTGAAATCTTTTTTAACCAACATAAATATCCCTCATTATGGCTAGATCCACCCCTGTGACTTTTTTAAACACCATCAACGTTTCCATATTCATCCAATCCTGGAATACATCATCTTCCATGTGCCTGCACTCCTCTTGAAGATGTCATTCTTCATCTCTTTACATTTGGCACCTACCTCTCTCATATTCCCTCTCTTGATTCTGCTGAATCATCATCATGAGTGGGAATAATATCCCTTTCATATTGTTATTTATATTTTTCAAGAACCCCTAAATCATTCCTTGTTGATGAAAAGATTATTCTTAATTCTTAAATTATTAATCCATTAAAATTTCTTCTTCCAAATAAATTAATATTATATTTTAAAACTCAAAGTTACTTATTGAATTTTTTTTCTTTTTTTTAAATTATTCCTTTAAATATTTTAATTTAATTTCTTTTCTTCTTTAATTTAATTATGAAAATTTTTTTTTTACTTAATTATTCAAAAAAAACCTATTCTAATCATTAATTTTTTTTTTTTTTTTGTAATTTAATTATTATATTTTAATTATTCTTATTTAAAATCATTCAATTTAATTCAATTAAAATTAATTTAACAATTTTTTTTTTTTTTTCATTTTAAGTTATTTTATTATATTATAAAAAACATCTTTTTTTAAATTTTAATTTATTAATTTTTCTTTCCCAACCCACCCCCCACTCCAAAAAAAAAAAATTAAAATTAAAATTAAAAAAAAAAACATAAGAAATTTTTTTTTTTTTTTTAATTAAATTTTTTTTTTTTTTTTTTTTAATATATATATTATAAAATTGAAAATTAAAAATTTTTTTTTTTTTTTTTAATAAAATTCTTTTTAATTCAAATTAAATTAAAAAAAAAAAGAATATTTAATTAATATAAATTAAAAAAAAAAAAAAATTTAATTAATATTATTATAATTATAATTATAATTATAATTAAATTAAATTAAGATATTCTTAAATTTTTAATTAATTTATATTTATATATTTTTTTTTCAATTAATTAATTATAAAAAAGAATTTTAAATTTTAAAATTAAAAAAAAATCCTTAAATAAAATTTA
Organism: Austropuccinia psidii; assembly: GCA_023105745.1. Lineage (NCBI taxonomy): Eukaryota > Fungi > Basidiomycota > Pucciniomycetes > Pucciniales > Sphaerophragmiaceae > Austropuccinia > Austropuccinia psidii. The sequence continues at coordinate 776,951 of JALGQZ010000012.1, forward strand.
AAAATTCCTTTATTTTTTATTTTTTTTGATACTTAAAAGGCTATGTCTTAACTAATTTTTATTTTTATTTTTATTTTTATTTTTATTTTTATTTTTATTTTTATTTTTATTTTTTTTTATTGTTTTTTTTATTTTTTTATTTATTTTTTTATTTATTTTTTTTTTTATTTTTTTTTTTATTTTTTTTTTTATTTTTTTTTTTATTTTTTTTTTTATTTTTTTTTTTATTTTTTTTTTTATTTTTTTTTTTATTTTTTTTTTATTTTTTTTTTATTTTTTTTTTCATTTTTTTTTTTATTTTTTTTTTTATTTTTTTTTTATTTTTTTTTTTATTTTTTTTTTATTTTTTTTTTATTTTTTTTTTATTTTTTTTTTATTTTTTTTTTTATTTTTTTTTAATTTTTTTTTAATTTTTTTTTTATTTTTTTTTTATTTTTTTATTGTTTTTTTTATTTTATTTTTTATTTTTTTTTTATTTTTTTTTTATTTTTTTTTTATTTTTTTTTTATTTTTTTTTTTTTTTTTTTTATTTTTTTTTTATTTTTTTTTTATTTTTTTTTTATTTTTTTATTGTTTTTTTTATTTTATTTTTTATTTTTTTTTTATTTTTTTTTATTTTTTTTTTATTTTTTTTTTATTTTTTTTTTATTTTTTTTTTTATTTTTTTTTTATTTTTTTTTTTATTTTTATTTTTATTTTTATTTTTATTTTTATTTTTTTTTTTATTTTTTTTTTTATTTTTTTTTTTATTTTTTTTTTATTTTTTTTTTATTTTTTTTTTATTTTTTTTTTTATTTTTTTTTTTATTTTTTTTTTTATTTTTTTTTTATTTTTTTTTTTATTTTTTTTTTATTTTTTTTTTATTTTTTTTTTATTTTTTTTTTATTTTTTTTTTATTTTTTTTTTATTTTTTTTTTATTTTTTTTTTATTTTTTTTTTATTTTTTTTTTTATTTTTTTTTTTTATTTTTTTTTTTATTTTTTTTTTTATTTTTTTTTTTATTTTTTTTTTTATTTTTTTTTTTATTTTTTTTTTTATTTTTTTTTTTATTTTTATTTTTATTTTTTTTTTTATTTTTTTTTTTATTTTTTTTTTTATTTTTTTTTTTATTTTTTATTTTATTTTTTATTTTATTTTTTATTTTATTTTTTTATTTTATTTTTTTATTTTATTTTTTTTTTTATTTTTTTTTTTATTTTTTTTTTTATTTTTATTTTTATTTTTATTTTTATTTTTTTTTTTATTTTTTTTTTTTTTTTTTATTTTTTATTTTATTTTTTATTTTATTTTTTATTTTATTTTTTTATTTTATTTTTTTATTTTTTATTTTATTTTTTTATTTTATTTTTTTATTTTATTTTTTTTTTTATTTTTATTTTTATTTTTTTTTATGAATAAATATTTCTAAATAAATACTTCTTTTTTTTTTGATTTATTATTATTAAGATCATAATTTTTTTTTAAAAGAATTATTTGTTGTTTTCATTCAAAAAAAAAGAAAAATTATTAGTTTTATTTATTTTCTTTTTTTTTCTTCAAAATTATGATTTAATAAAAAAAAAGAATTAAATATCTTAATTTTATTGATTGATAAACCAAAAAAAAACAAGGAAAAAGGGAAAAAAAAAACTTATTTATTTTTATATTTTATTTTATAAAATATTATTTTAAGTTTTTTTTCTTTTCCATCAAAAAAATCAATTTAAATTAAATAATATTAAATTAAATTTTGATTTTTTTTTTCTTTTTTAATAATATAAATAAATTTTTTAATAAATAAAAAATTCTTAAATTAATTATTTTTCTTGTAATTAAAATTTTCATAAAATGGAAAGTGAGTAGGACTCAATTTTTTGACTTTATTTTAATTTTTTCTCATTATTTCATGATTTTTCTATTATTTAACCACTAATATTATACAACTGGAAGACATTATGGACCCCTTACTACTCAACCTTGAGTAAAATGCTCAGAAAATTTCCCCCTTAGAAGCTACAGAGCCACAAGAACCAGTTTGATAACAACTGTGTACAAAAGTTAAAGAAATTTGTCATCACATAATTGGAAACACAAGAAAGGAAAATTTTCCATTGAGAAATATGTATCCATTTGTGATCTTAGGACATAAAATTATGGCAGAACTCACAAAAAGGATTCTTGATAAGTTTTTTTATGTATTAATTTAACAAGAAGGTTTTCTCTGAGATTGGAAAAAAATAAAAATAAAAACACTGTAAGTGAAAATACAAAAAAAAGGTTTTTAATTCATATTAGGAAAGGTCTTAATACTTTGGAAAATATATTAAGTAGATTTATACAAAATATGAGTTCTTCAAATCACTAAGTGGATAAAGATAGGATGAGAATAGGAAAATAATCATTAGAAATAAAGAATTTTGGTCAAATTTCAAAAAAAAACATTTTACCAATACTGATTACAAAAGTTTTCAAGGTTTTGAATTTCCAAATTGAAAGATGTGTAAGAAGGCTTTCGGAAGAACATATTAAAATGGGAATTAAAAATAAACAAGTCCCCAGCTAATGCAGGAGTCAGTTGCAACCATCCATAACTAAATTAATTCAGAGATAGACAAAGTGTCTGATGATGAACCATCTGGGTCAATGTGGCTGAACATGAATAAAAGGAAAAGATACTTGTATTTTTCAGTGAATAACAAGGGTCATATTTCCCAAATCCCCTATAATTCATTAGACCCAAGGAAATCAAAAGAGATTTATTTATTTTTTTAATTTAATTTTTAACCTGAGTAAATTCTTAAAAAAGGTCATCAATTAGCCAGCTCAAACAGCTAAAATGGAAATTAGATTTACCAATAAACATCATTATTTTAGGGAAGAAATTACCATTTTAAAATATTGTTACAGTGAATTCTTGTACAAAGAAGACCTCCTTGATTTCTTGAAATTATTAAAAGATTATTTCAAAAAAAATATCATCTTAAAAATTTGAAACAATGTAAAAATTACAACCCAATTTCTGTAGAAGAACCTTTCAATAGATGACTCAATTTATTATTTTCTCACTTGTATTTGGGTGGAATTAATAAAATTTTCTCAAATTCTCTATTCCATCCTTTGAAAGCCCTCTATATGATCACCCAGATTTCCCTTTATTCAATTTAGAGGTTGAAAAAAATAATTCATTTCTTCAATTTCCTAAAGAATTTAATATGGATTGTATAATAAGAATATGATTATAAAAGATACCTATTTCAAAAATAAAAGAATCTTATTTAGAAAAGGAACTGAATAATCTCATTCTATCCTGAGGATTAAATATTGTAATTTAAGGTCCCTTATGACTTGATAAACAAATTTTCTTTAATGATTAATTTAATAGGTTAAATAATCCCTCCTTTATCTTTCGCTTAGGTAAAAGGAAAATAACAATTAATGTTTAAGGGTAAACAAAATTAAAAAGATAAAAAGTAATTAATGATTAACTAAAGCAAAATCTTTCCTACTAATTCAGGTGTTATTTAATTTTGTAATAAAATTTAAAGAATCCCCTTCTCATCAGAAAGTTAATATTGATTAGGTTGTAAATGAAAATTTCTTCCTAGTTAATTTTTTGAAACCCTTTAATAATTGGTTTTACCCTCCCACTCAACAGACATTTAATTGATTTTAATTTAAAAATCTTCCTTAAAGACTGAAATTCTTTTAGATAAATCCCTTAAAGCTGTTCTATGGGAATTATTGATTAAATGGGGATTTAGATAGAATAAAAGATTAATTAATTTCATCAAAATAATCTTTTGAAACTTATTATAATTTATATTTAAATTGATTTTTTGTTAGGTATTTCTGAAATAATTTAGATTTGAAAAAGAAACTAATTGAAATTATTTTGAAATTAATCATTAATAATATATTTTTTTAATTTATTCAAAAAAAATAATTGAGATATAAATTTATAATAATTTAAAAAAAAATTAATATTATATTTTTAATTTAATTAATGAATTAATCTTCCTTTTAAATAATTTAAGAAATAATTTAAGGTGTTGGTAAACCCATGTAAGCTTTTAGTAAAAATACGTAAGCCCTTACATGTTTTTACTAAAAATGTTAAGTCCACAAATGACATTAACAATGCCATTTATGGAATTGTTAAGGATATAAATGACATTAAAAATTCCATAAATGGTATTGTTAAGGCCATTCATTCCATTGTTAATAGCCTTAACAATGCCATAAATGGCATGAATGGCCTTAACAATACCATAAATTGCATTAAAAATGCCATTGATCGAATTAATAATGCCATTTGTGACATTAACAATTCCATTTGTGGCATTAAAAATGCCATTTATAGAATTAATAATTCCCTTTATTTAATTGATAATGCCATTTATGGCATTAATAATTCCCTCTATTGCATTGATAATGCCATTAATGGCCTTCAAAAACCATAAATAGCCATATTTAATTTAAAAACCACCCCTTATGTTTTTTTACCAATTGATGGCAAAAACGCATAAGGGCTTACATGTTTTTACTAAAAGCTTACGTGGGTTTACCAACAACCATAATTTATTCCAAAAAAATTCTTTAATATTTTTTTTATTTTTATTTTTATTTTTTTAACAAAATCATCTTTTTCAAAGTAGAAAAAAATTAATTTAATTATTTCTTCTCAAAAAAAAAAATTCCTTAAAAAATTCAATCTTTAAAAAATATTCATTAAAATAATAGAAAATAAGGGTTTTTTTTTGAAGAAAAAAAAACTCCCTTCTATTGAGTTTAATATAAACTAGATATCAATTAAAACAAAATATCAATAATAATAATAATAATAATATAAATATATATTTGTTCAAAAAAGGCAATTTTTTGATTACATTTTGTTAAAATTGAAATAAATTGGAAGGTGAAGTGGGGTGAGGGGAACCCTTTGTTTTATGTTTAAAAAAATAAAAACAATTAAAGTAATTAAAACAGAAAATAAAAATGATCTTTAATAATCTAAATTTAAAAAAATAAAATTAAATCTAATTAAAAATGGATAAAAGACCAAAAAAAACATCATCAATAATCCAAATTTAAATAAATTAAGATTAATTCTAATTAAACATAACAAAAAACCACAAAAATAGTAATGATTGATAATAATACTTGATAATCTAAATTTAAATGAATTAAAATTAAAATTAATTTTAATTAAACACAAAAAAAACCAAAAAAAAATCTTCAATAATAATTATTAATAATCTAAATTTAAATAAATTAAAATCAATTTTAATTGGGTTTTGGTAAGCACACATAAGCCCCTACATGTTTTTACCAATTTATGGCAAAAACATGTAAGTGTTGTATTTTTTTAAAAGAAATTCCTCAGGCTCAGTGTTGAGGTTTTTTTATTTTTTTTTCTGACATGAGATGTCAATATCCCCAAATTTTTTCATTTTTTTTTTGCCAAATTTCTCAAATTCGGCCAATTGGACAAAATGGCATATTTTTTTCAAAAATTCATTTAGAATATTCCAACTTATGAATTTCCTCCATTTTTTTAAATTGAAGGGCTCAATCTTGATGATGAAAGACTAGAAGCCCATAATTTTGGGTATTTGTTTTGGTGGGACAAGTGAACATGCAAAAAGGGTTTTCTTCATGTTTGTAATATGACTATCCTTAAGTACAAACCTGCCACATGTTTGATAGAAAATGAGACTGAGGTGGGATTTAAGTGCTAAATAGGACTGAGGAGGGGGATAATTGGCATAAATTGTATATACAAAAATCAAGTAATCTGAATCAACCTCCAAAATAGTGGGTATTTTCTGAGGGGGGAGGAAGATTGAACAAATACAACATCCTTTGTTTCCTAAATTTATCTTCTCAACCTAGGGCTTGTGGTTGGGCATGAAATTCCAAATTAACAGTAATGGGGGGACTGAAAAAACTTTAGAAATGATGATATCCAATGGAACAAAATGAGAACAGCTATCCAAGAGGCATATGAAAATGGGTGGATTATCATTTGGAGGACAGAAATAGGGGAACAAAGAGAAAGATTGGGCTGTGGAATAAAAGAAAACTGGTATTTGATACTTATTTGCAATTGGATCCCCCATATCAGGCATGGACATCCAATTTCTCTTTGGAGCCTGGAAAACATCTTCAGACCAGTCAATTGTGTACAAATGAGGTGATACTGAGGGAATAAAAGTGTTAATGGCTTCATAAAGGTCTTGATTTTGTTTAATTTCTTGGGCAAAGTCACCTCTGACATCAGCCAATTTATCTTGAGTCGTAGAAATGTAGTGGGATACTGTTCTGTAGCCACAATTTCCATCACCCTGGAAATTGATGGGCTTGAAGGTTTATTTAAATATAAACTTGGGCAAGTCTTCTGAGCCAGGTACCTGATAAAATTAGGTCCAAAAAATGAATAACTATTCAAATAGAAAAAAGAAATATACATTGAAAAGAATCAGAAACTCACAAACAGCTTGTAGAATTCATCACTTGTGTGATAATTTCTTTGACAATGCTCACAGGTCAAGTCAATTTCATCATATATCTTCAAGCTTGTGGTAGTATTTTGGTAATTTCTTTGTGAGGTTTTGATACCCATTGCCAATCTTCTGGACCTTCTAAGGGTGACTCTTGATTTTCCATATTCAGTTGATTCAGTTGCTGAGGGTAGTGAATCTGATTAACTTATTGTTTTTGATAATGAGGCCTCAGAATCTTCAGATTAATCCACTTCCATGATAGTAGAGGGTGCAAATTACTGTGATCTTGATCTTGTTGTGCTGGGGGTCTTCCTCTTCTCTTGGATTGACTTTCAATTATTCCAAATCTTGAGGGTTCTCTTTTAGTTTTATTTTTATACTTGGCTCCTTGAGGTCTTCCACACATCTTATTGCATCCTAGTGGGTCTTCATAATATTAATCATCCTCTTGACTCTTGGGAATTTGATCAAATGGGACATTCCCAGTCAAAAAATCTTGGAAATGTTTAAGAATTGGGGTGATTTCTGCCATTGGTCTTTAGGAAAGGTCTTCTCCAATATCTTCAAATATTCTTTTGGCTTAATTCTTTCTTTCTTTCTCAACACTTTGCTAATCACCTTGATAGCCATTCTGGGAAGAATATGACAAAGAAGATCAGTTAATAAGAAAAGAAAGTAATAATTTGAATTTAAAAAGCCTCACAGGAAAATTCAAAGGCCACTGAGGATGGAAGTCTGATATCAGAAGCCTTTGGCACTTGGCAAATTCCTGTTGGGTCTTATGCTTGCGAGTAATTCCTTGATTATTGTTGTATTTGCTGGTGAATTTTTCATTTGAGAAAAATTTGGTTTTGAAATTGTCAAAGGCCATCTGAAGGGCATAATGAGACACCTTTCCATTGAGAGAACAGATGTGTGGAGGAAAATTCTTGAAATGGACAATCATTTATTTGGAGATTCTGATGATTATTTAAATAAATTGTTTTCTGAAATCCATGTGGAGAGCCCTCACTAACTTCAGGAGGGTACCAGTGGCTTTTGGATCCAAAGTTTAACCATGGAATGGGAACCTTCAACTCTTGAGGTGGAGCCCACACTCAGGTGGCAATGGTGGTTTGTTCAGGCTGGCACATAATACTCCTTTAGAGGAAGCCAGGTATTTTCCAAATATTGCAAGACTTCAGGGTTTTTGGCTTGCTTTTGAAGCTTCCAGTTTTCTTTGAAAGACTTTTCAGTGGATAAACACATAATCTGAGAAATGAATCCAAAAGTCATTAATAAGAACAAGAATAAGAATAAAGTGAAAGAGAAAAGTGTATTACTTGATTCCAAAAGCCCATAAAATTTTCAAAATCAGTTCCATGACCAAATTTCTTCATGCAATGGGAAGATAAATATTTATTGATGTTCCAAATGCATAACATGAATTTTGAGTCTGGGAAGAGCTTCTTAAGAAAGTTTTTCAAGTACAAATCCCTTTCAATAAAAATGAATGGATGGGGAAAAATGTTGGTGTTGTTAAGATCCTTTTCTATGTATTGATTCAATTTCCAAGTATATGAGGGTTCAGTTTCATTCTTCATAAAACAAAAAAGACACAGAAAAGGTCTTATTTGTTGATCTGAAGCCAACAATATGAAAAAGGTGAATTTTGTACTTCTTTGTTTTATGAGTAAAATCCATAAGAATAACCTGAGGAAAGCCATGAAGGAGTTTTATGGAAGGGGGGTGAGTGAGAAACAAGAAGGTAATCTGTCCCTCAGAATCTCTTGCAGAGGACCACACAAAATTTTATTCTTTGAGGGTGTCAATAAGAGCATCAATGGCCCTTCTGCCTTGAAGTTTGTCTTTCTTGATTTTCTTGACTTGATCTTAAATGTCTTGAAGGAGTACAGGCCTGTCAGACTCCCTCTGGATGCAAAATTGGGCCTGAATTTGCCTTGGCATGAGCAGTGATTCAGACCTTTGAGCTATTTGGGATGTTTCTTGCTCATTGAATTTTCTGAAAGCAGGATGTACAATGATATTTTCAATGGAATCATGGCTGTGTTCAGGATTTTGTAATTTAAGAGTTCAAGTGGTACTCTTGGAATATTTTCTGGCATAAAGTCTAAATGGAAAGTCAAGCTTTCTTGAAGTGACTTTTTTGGAGGAGTTTTTGTTGGGATTTGGGGTCCCAAACCTGTCAAAACCTATTTCAATTTGGTTGTGGGTCAAATTGGACCTCAAGGTGGACACAGCATACCCCTGAGCCCTGGCAACATTATGAAGATGCTGCCAAAGAAGCTCAAGGGTCTCAATTCCACCTTCAGTGGGGGGTTGGAGCATTATTGAGTGAAGAATATGTATAAATTTAAAAAAGGGGGAATTTCGGGATTTGGAATGGGGAAAGAACATTTTGAAATGTGAAAAAGAAGTGATAAAAGGGGTGAAAGATCAAAAGAAGTGGGTAAAAGTCAAATGAAGTGTTTGAAATGTGGGATTAATAGATGAGGTAGGGTAAAAAATTGGAATTTTAGAGGCTTGGAAGCAGGTTGTTGTGGAGGAAAATGCAGTCTTTGGGGGAAAAAAAGAAAAAAATGTGTGAAAAGGTTTGCAAAATTGCTTTGGTAATGCTGTTTTTTGAAAAAAAAACTTTTTTTTGGGGGGTGGGGATGTGCAAAAAAAAGTTATAGAATTAGGTTAGAGGGGTTTTGTGGGGACAAAACCTCTTTTTGGCAGGTTTTGAACCACTAAAGGTTGTTTGGTGTTTCATTTTTAATTAAAAATGGGCCCAGGGAACCCCTTATGTGTTTTTACCAGAATGCTTGTGTGTTTTTACCAACACCCTTTTGATTAAACATAAAAAAGCAAAAAAAATAATCTTTAATAATAAAAATTAATAATATAAATTTAAATAAGTTAAAATTAATATTAACTAAACATAGAAAAATACAAAAACAATTTTCTTTTTTTTTTAATGAAAGAAATTAATTTAAATCATTATTAATTTTTTTTTTGATAAATTTAGATTTCATTTTGATTTTTTTATGTTTGAATGAAGTTTTTTTTATTTATTTTTTAATCTTCTTTATATAAAAATCATTTAGAAACCTTTATTAAATAATATATATATATGTATTCAATTAAACTCAATGGGAATTAATTTTTATCAATTATTGGAAAAAATGGTTTAAATTAATAATATAATAAGATTATATAAAAAAAATCAATTAGGTTTTTTTCTTTTTTGAATATTGAACAACTTTGAAACACTTTTGTTGTTTTTTGTTTTTGTTCTTGTTTTTCTTTTTGTTTTTTTTTTGTTTCTTTTTGTTTCTTTTTTGTTTTTTTTTGTTTTTTTTGTTTTTTTTGCTTTTTTTGCTTTTTTTGTTTTTTGTGTTTTTTTTTGTTTTTTGTATTTTTTTTGTTTTTTGTGTTTTTTTTTTGTTTTTTTTGTTTTTTTTGTTTTTTTTGTTTTTTTTGTTTTTTTTGTTTTTTTTGTTTTTTTTTGTTTTTTTTTGTTTTTTTTGTTTTTTTTGTTTTTTTTTGTTTTTTTTTTGTTTTTTTTTGTTTTTTTTTTGTTTTTTTTTTGTTTTTTTTTTGTTTTTTTTTGTTTTTTTTTGTTTTTTTTTGTTTTTTTTTGTTTTTTTTGTTTTTTTTTGTTTTTTTTTTGTTTTTTGTTTTTGTTTTTTTTTTTTTGTTTTTTTTTTTTTGGGTTTTCTTTCTTATTTTTTTGTTACTTTACAGAAATTCTAACAAAAAGGTGAGATCTTCTGCTTTTTGAATTCAAAATTCAATAAAAAAAGTAAGGAAATATTAGATTTTATTTGATTAAACTGTAATATTTTTAGAATCAGTTTTATTTTGATGTTCTTTGTTTTTCAAAAACAAAGATAAAAATCATGCCATATTTTTAGTTTTTTCAAATTCTTTCATTTAACAAATTTAAGTTAAAAATAAAAAAGATTGCATTTTTTTGTTAAAAATATTTTGAATAAAGAAAATGTAAGGATTTTTTACATGCCATTTAACTTTATTTTTTTTCAATTTTAATTAAGGTTGATTCAAATTTGGAGTAATTGATTAAGTTTTTTTTCAGCTTAACATACCTATTTCATTGAATTGAAGAGATGAAATCAAGAACTTATAGAATTAAATTAAATATCCTTTTTCTACATTATTTAAAATTAAACCAAATGAAAAAGATATTATTTAGATTTTTATTATACATTTTGATCCTAAAAAAAATTCAAATTATTTTTTTTGAAATTTATTTTCATTCTCCCAAAAAAATATTTTAAAATAGTAAAATAAATAAATTACTCTAATTATTTCTTTATTCTTCTTCAAGTCAATTTGTTTTTACACAGATAGATTTCTCAAAAAAATAAATAATAACAATAAGAATAAAAAAAGTTTTTTTTCTGTTTTCCTAAATGACCAAAAAGAAAAAAGTAATAAAACTAAACCCAAACAAATTAGTCAGAAATTAATATTGAAAAAGAAAACATACATAACAAAAAAAAAATATTTTTCAAGAAAATGATGATAAAAAATTAAATGAAGGCTAAGAAACATACCTCACAGAGGTACTAAGAGTGAGAGAAATAAAAAAAAAGATAAAAAAACTTATATTTCATGTATTTTTTTAAAAAATTAATAAAGAAAATAAAAAAATATCAAGTTAGTCAAAATATGTCCTAGACGTACTAAGAGTGAGCATAAGAAAATGAAAATAATAAAAAGCCAAAAAAACCAATAAACTAATAAAATCCCTCCCAGAGGTACTGAGAGTAAGAGTGAGAAAAAAAAATATGAAAAAAAACTTACATTTAATTTTTTATTTTTCTGAAATAAATTACAAAAATAGTAGTAGATTAATAAGATTGCCTCCTAGAGGTACTGAGAGTAAGACAAACCAAAAATAGGATGAAAAAACTTACTTTTTTTTGGTTCTTTTTACAAGAAATTAATAAAATTAAATCATAAAAATACCTCCTAGAGGTGATGAGAGTGAAATAAAGCAAAATAAATAAATAAAACTCACTTTTCTTTTGTTTCTTTTAAAGAAAATAATAAAAAGCTAAAAAAAGAAAGAATTAATAAAATTACCTCCCAAAGGTACAGAAAGTCAGAGAAAGCAAGAAAAAGATAAAAAAACTTCAGTTTTTCCTTGTTTTTTTAAACAAAAAGTCAAAAAATAAAATAATAGAAAAACCTTAAAAGATAGATTTCAAGTTTCAAGGCCTCCCAGAGGTATTGAGAGTGAGAGTAAGCCAAAAAAAAACTCTTTTTTTTTTGGTTTTTTTTCTAAAAAAATAAAATAACAATCAGAAAAAAATTGATTAAAAATGCCTCTTAGAGGCTATGAGCCTTCGACCAATTTTTGGATTTATTTTTCAAAATAAGAATTCAATTCAAAAATAAATATAAAAAAACAAAAAACAAAAAAAAAAGAAGAACTCAGTAAGAATAGCTTCATCATTCAAGGAGAATAAAACAACCAATAAATAATATCACAGTTGGGTTGTTTTTTTCAAATGGAAATAATCAACTGTATTAAAAAATGCATTAGTTTGTCCAAAATAATCAAGATTCAAAATTATACAACTCCAATTTAAGTGGTTTAATTTTTCCCCAGAGAGTTGGACCTAACCAAATAAGCTGTCCTTCATTGATTAGTTGTAAATTTGGGGGGTCTTCATCATCATACAGCTTGAGCCATAGGTAATAAATTTTTGCTAAAAGATTATGTAATATTACACAGGTAACAACCCAATTCTCAAAAAGTTGAATATTTTCAGGACCTTCCATTTAACATTGAATTTTCTGTAAACTAGACCAACATACTTTGAGAATACAAATGGCATTCTCTATACTGACCCATGATTGAAAAAGACAAGAGTTAAATTTTCTTCAATAATTATTTTGGTTCAAATTTTCTTTATATTCTGGAATAATATTATTTGAGCTTGAATATGCTTAATTTTTCAGTAAGTATTCATTTTTGGAAGGGTATTGTTCAGGAGCTTTGGAAATATTAATATTCTGTAATACTCTTGATTCATGTAATGAGCCTGGAAGAGCAAAATTTAAGGCCCAAAAACATTTATTCACATCACAAGACATCTTAATTGAAATGAAGTAGATATACCAAAAATACAATCCATAATTTGTAATGATCAACTTCCATAACATTTTGAGGTAAAGAATTGTAATGTATATCAAAATAAACGTCTGAATCATTGGGAAGCCTTTGAAAGAATGGAATCAAGTTTCCATAAATCAACCCAATTCAAACAGGAAATCCTTATGCGTTTATCACCAGACATAGCTCCCTGCATTTATCATGATGAGACCATGAAAGATAAGATTTCTGGTGTCCCAATAATTCTGAAATGATTCTTTTGGTGTAAAGGATGATGGTTGCTGTACCAATTCCAAACAGTGCTGCAATCCTTCCAGAAAAAGAGCTTTTACTATTTCTACTAAATTGGAAAAGTGCTACCGCTAATTGTACACCAATATCACACCGCTTTCAATTTTCATTGTTATGGAAGATTTTGTCCACACTAATAAGTCGGATCAAGCCTTGAAAGACTGTATATGATGCTAAAAAGATTTTCCAAAAGGATCAAGATGGCAAGCTGGCCAAATTACTTCATTGGTAATTATAAGGTGGTAGATGAAACTGGTAGTTTGTTAGATATTGTTTTTCATGGAATTAATTGAGGAAGAGAATGTATTCCTCCAGCTCTTCATAAGAATCATATTTAAATTGATAAGAATATTCAGCTTCCTGTATATCTATAAACAGGTGTTTAAATTGAGAGCTTGGGGAAATGATTAATTGAGAAGAAGAAATGAATTTGAATTCAAGTGCTTAAAGTAAAGATTGAATTTGGGAGAAAAATTGTGTTTATTGAACTGAAAACACCACAGATTTCGAGGTAGGATATTTACAAAAAACCCAAAATTAAATTTTGTCTTCGGGTTGTAAAAAACCAAGGTGTTTTAGTGATGGCATTTTTTAACTTTGAGGGGGGATATTTATATCATATTTTTTTTTGTTTTGTTCACTTTACTTATATTAATTTGAAAATTGAAACTAATTTTGAGAGAATTTCATTTTTGAATTTTATTTTTGACTTTAATTTTTCAATTTTAAGTTTTGAGTTTCTTATCAATTTTTTTTTTCATTTTAATAATCAGAAAATTATAATTTTTTTTTGAATTTTTTTCTAATTAATGATAAGTTTTTTTAAGAAATCAATTTTTTTAGTTTTTATTTGTTTTCATTATTTTTTAGGTTTTAACTTTGTTTTTTAATTTGACTTTAAATAAATATTTCTTTTAATAGTAAATAAATAATTATTAATTTCTATTTCTTGACTCTTTTTGGTTGTAAACAAAAAGTAAAATAAATAATTTTTATATTTTATATTTTGTTGAGATTTTCAATTTGTTTAATCAAGTAGCTACTATTTTACAGTAGCTTTGATGGGGTTTAAAGAAAAAAAATACTTGCTTCAGAACATATAGGAAAGAGGCTGTGGTCATGATGTATTATTACTTTGGTATATAGTCCAAGGTAAATTCTCACAACCCAGTCCTACTGTGGTATACCTGTACCAGTTTGGATTAATGGACAACCTAAGAAGGAATATTTTTCAATGTTACTTGGGCTTCTCCCAATATATTAGAGTATTCATTTTCTTTCAAAATAAATTATAAGACAAACTAACACCATTAAAACACAACAAATTCCTTTTGTTAATAAATGAACTTGACAATTATGATGTGACACCCAAACACACCACCCAGATGAAAGTAAATTTCAAGGGATTGGTTGACCTAAACAGTTATTTTTTATATATAATTTTATTTCTTCATTTTTTTACTTCAATTTTCTTTAAATATTGTGGGTAGTAGAAATCAACAAACATATACTACAGCACAGAAAGTCCTAGTTACAATGAAGATGCATGAAATTAAATTTCAGGGCAGAGTTGTAGCATAATAGGGGTCATAAATATTAATTGAAAGTTCAAATATATATAAAAAAGTTAGAATTGGGTATTTAGATGAAAATTAGTCTTTCTATTAATTTTTGAGAAGGAAATAAATACTAATTTTATGTGGTTAAATCTAGGAAAAGTACAGGTGTATTGTATTCTCTGACTCCTTTGAGGAAGTCTATCATTACAAAAAGGAGTTGAAAAGATTTAAAAGCTTAGTAATAATTTTATGATCATGATAAGGTGGTCATTGTGATGTTAGAAGGAAGAAATTCAGAATTTAGGGTGCAGAGAGATGGTAAAATGGTGTGAAATGTGAAAGAAAATAGGCTAGGAAGAAGAGATTAAACATCAGAGATATAACAGCAGTATTAAAGCAGGTTCAGAGAAAGATTACATAAGCTTCACAATGGTGTACTTTAATACAGTTACAGCTACAGGACCTCTACTTACAGAGAAAGACAGCATAATACAGGAAAACTGTAGTACAGTGGTCATGGAAATAAGGATCCCAGGAAACTCAATTGATTACATAATCAATGACATCATAAGCAGGAATTAAACTAGGATTACTAATCACGGAGATAAGGATACCAGGAAACTCAACCAATTACATAATCAAATGAAATCATTTCCCAACAATTTCCCCACAACTTTAAGAACTCAATTAAAAATACAGGTCTCATGATCCAGCACCACCAAGTCTTATTTCATAATACAGGTCACATGACACAAGCCCAAATTGGGGACATGAAAAATTCCAAGTCCCCTGTTTTTTGACACTCCCATGGAGGCCCAAAAAACTATATTTTCAGTTCTTGAAACATTGATTAAAAGTGTGCATATGGGGATTCACCCTTTGGAAGCTTGTGATTTGTGTTCAAATGGGGGATAAACCAGTTTGAACTTTAATATTCAATCAATGTATAAGCTTAAAGTTTAAATAAGGTTCAAAATCTCCCAATACAGATGGAAAACTTTACTTGAGTTCTTGCAGATCCCAAAAGCTGGGTACACTGGCTCTATTTGTATTCTTTCCTTTGTCCCACCTTATTGCATGATTTTTCCCTTTTATTAATTTAAAGACATCAAATGGCTTTAAAACAATTTGAGTTGAGCTCCCACAGAATTTACAGCCTGCATGGAAAATTCTTAGCCACTTCAGTAAATATACACCACACCGGAATTTTGACAAAACCTTTGTAAGTTTGCATAAACCTTATTCAACTTTAAACTCAAGCTTAAAATTAAAAATTTAACAATTTCCATAAGAATTGTAAACATGTATATTTTTACCATGATATTATTAAACCTTCTAATAACATAAGAAATAGCCATTTTTGGGTATAACACCCTATGGGTGTACCCTAGGTTATTTTTGGTGTAGAATCCAAAAATGAAATAATAATTATAGAGTTGTCTATCAAAAAGGAATGTATACCTATTTAATGGGTTTTTTGCTTTAAATTCACTTTATAATTCTGTTTACAACTAAATCAACTGTATACAGATTCATTTGTGGCCTTATGATTATGTCATACATACCTCACAGGATCAAAAAGTTCCTTTTACCAAGTTTTTATTGAATTTTCTCAAAGCTCTTCAATACTTTTTGGCTTTGCCAACTTCAATTGTTGTTTCATTAACAATTACTTCGAAGAAATCACTTCTCTCACTTTCCTTCACAAAAAAGACTTGCCTTTTATCTTCAATGAGGAAGCTCTTATTCAGTTTCAAATACTCAAAGAAGATTTCACAGCTGCTCCTATTCTTTCCCATTTCAATCCTTCTATACCAACTATTGTAGATACTGATTCCTCTTATTATGAATTGGGTTCTGTACTGAGTCAGGTGAATGACTCAGGAAAGAATACCATTGAGTTTTATAGCTGAAAGCCTCTCCCAACTGAGCTCAACTATTAAATTCATGACAAGGAGCTCCTTGGAATAGTTTGGGCTCTCAAGCACTGGAGAGAGTTTATTCTTTCTCTTTCAAATCATTTTTAAGTCTTAAAAGACCAATCTTCCCTCCAATAATTTATGTCTTCCAAAGCCCTTACTTGTTGTCAAGCCCATTGGGCTGAATTCTGTTCTGAATTCCATTTCTCTATCACTTACTGCCCAGGCAGGCTGGCCACTTTATCAGATGCCTTGTCACGTAAGGATGGTGTGTTCCCAGATAGGGGGGTAGAATCAGTCAGAGAGAACCCTCAAAATTTTCATCAAGTTCTTAAGAAAGATGGACTTAAAGAATCAAGGTTCATCTCAATAAAGGCTAAACGTTTCTCAAATTTGATGGACCAAATTCAAAAATAACTATGTCAAGACAATAAGTATAAAGAAATACTAAAAAAATTAGCAAGAGGTGAATCAGCTCCAGAGTCTTCTCTTGAACCTCAAGCAAAGTTGTTATTATTTAAAGATAGAGTAATTTGAACCTTTAATTTGAATATGAATGATTTTAGATTTTTAGATATTGAAAAAAGGGTGTCACAACCATGGTAAACAGTCCCCAATTGGTGTTTGAGTAAATTCCAGCATGAACCAATTTATGGCCAATTGGCCCTTGGGTCACACTCACCTGTCCTGGCCATATCCTGCATCAAATGGCCTCTGGTGCCATTTCCATGATCTCTTGCCCCAGGCCATCTCACTCTAATTTGGCCTGGGGGTATTATCAGAATTCCAGGGGCCTATGGCCCTTCCAGAAAACCCCATTTGATTAGGGGGTTTTGACCATATGGCCTCCACAGAAAATGGTCCATGGACCCCTTAGGCCCCTTATGAGCCAAATCCAATGAGGCAAAAGGGGAAAAAGGGGCCAGACCTTTGGAACCCAAACTAAAAGTGGGCCCACCAATCCCAAAAGGACCAAAATGACCCAAAATCTCCAGGATTGCCACTTTTGCCATGGAGATGAAAGACTCAATCCACCAGAGGCCACCAGATACCCTCAGAAGGGTTTCTCTACAAGCCAAGGGAAACTCTTCCACAGCCATGGACCCAGAACTGTAGGGACCATGAATTGGGCATATAAGGTATTATATACCATTATGTACCATTTTTCCACAGAAATTCAATGGTGAAATTTCCAAGAATCAATTTCTTCATTTTACATCTAGTCACCCGCCCATCAATCCATTTTGAAGAAAGGTTCCATTAACTGGTGTTTGTAATCCATGGGGGGTAATCAGTAAACCATTTTAGGACACCAATCACCTGGTCCTAAAGGTATTGGTAATCTGAATTCAACAGTATTCCCTCAAGGGAATAATGGCCAAGTATTCTTCAAGGGAAATTTCAAGAGGTTGTTAATTTTAAAATCAGTTTTCATTCCCTCAAAAGCTACAGCACTCCTTGGACAACTCAATTAATACATACAGACTATATTGAATTTACCTTTCTGGGTCAATTCATTTTCCACTGTGGGAATTTAAGACACACAGCTCAGTTCTCAAAATGGCCAGATGTGTAGTTTCCAAAAAAAGTCAATAAAGTTGGATGTTCAACCCTCCAGGATCAGTCATTCAACTTTTCACATTTGATGGCTGCCATCTCACAAAAGGGGAATTTTCCCCAGTTAATTAATCTGTTGGATTTATTTTTATTATTGAGAGTAAATACTGATATTCCTAAGTCAGTCATTTGCACCTTCTTCTTTGCCTGTCAGTGGATTTTGGCAGTCAAATCCGTTACTAATTCCATTTTTCTTTCTGGAAGGTTAAAACAGTGGATTGAGGATTAAGGTGGTTGGCTATTTGGCCTTGGGCTTCCTTTCTTATCTTCTGCATACTTTGTACTGTCCCTAATTTTTCCTTAAATAAATATATCTTTATATTCTTCCTTTATTCTTTTGGAGCCCTCCAAGTGAGCTCTTGACTTTTTAGTTCCCAGCCACTCTTGTTATCCCCAAGAGCCCCTGTGACAGTGGTACAGTTAAAGGAGCTGGGTTCCTTAAAGGAAAAAATTCTTCATCAGCTGGTTGATAAGGTTTAATCAGGCTGGCTGGAAAGGTGGAGTGTTTTTTCCAATTTAACACTAAATTCCACCTGAACAGCATTGGTTCCATGTAAGTAAACAATAACAAGAGGTCCTAAGTAAGAATCTTTGAGCTTATTTGGGCCTTTGATCTTATTAAAATTCAAGTTCTAAACTAGAACTAAGTCTCCTACTTTGAGTTCAGGTACTTAATGACTCTTGTCCCACTCCTGTTTTGCATATTGAAAAGAATTATTCAGGATTTTTTCTGCATGATTTTTTATTTTATCAAGAATTATCTTGAAGCTGGAAGCTGTAGGATGAATGTAAATAAATTCTTTCCTAAGCATATCTACTAGGAGTCTTGGATTCCTTCATTTTTTTAACATAGCACCAGTCTGACCTGTGGAAGAATGAGAAGATGTCTTAAATGATATTTTTAATGCAGGTATTAAAGTGTACCAGTCATGGTTAAAGCTGTCTGAGTATTTGAGCTCTAAGCCATAGGCACAGAATCTCCTGATCATGTATTCCAAAGTTTATATCATTTTTAATGCTAGCCCATATATCTGAGGGTGGTATGCTGTAGAAAATGATAACTTGGTTCCAAAAATCTATGAATATTGGTCCAGAGTGCATATGTGAACTTAGGATCTCTTTTACTAATGATACTATTGAATGACCCTGTATGAGAAATACCTCTATTCCATAGAAGCAGAACTGTATCCATATCAGTGTAATATTTATGACATGGTAAGAATATAGGAGTTTTGCTATATCTTTCTACAAGGAATAATCAAGAATTATAGCTCTTTTCACCACTTGGAGGAATTGCGGTCAAAAAAACCATGTGAGCTACTTCTCAAAAGGATTGTGGTTCTTGAATATGGATTATAAGTCCAAATTTCTTTCCTGTACTCCTGTTTAGCTTTTGGAATATGTCACAAGTATGGCAACACTCAATGGTCCCTTTTCTCCAATATGGCCACTGTGCTTATTTTTTGAATTTATCAATTGTTCTGTTTTCTGATAGGTGTTCCGAATAGATGCTATTATGAAATTAATGAAGAATGGTAGTGATAAGCAATCTACTTCTTAGTTTCAATACACATTAATATTTATTTCTGTGGCAGATTATGCTGTACAAAAGATTAATCTTCCTTCAGGACAGGAAGGTTTCCATATTTCATCCAGTGAATTAAACAAATCTGTGTCTTTACAGTCTTTATCCAGAAAGGATGTCAAAATATCACAATTATTGTGTTGTATATATGACTCTATGACTTCTTCAAAGAATTAAGTCCCAATGTCAGTCATTTTAATTTCGTCAATTGGGATCTGCGATTCTGCTTCTAACTTTAAATAAGGTGGGATATCAGGGGTCTTGATTATTGCCCACCTGCTAGGTCCATAATCAGTTTTATGTATATTTACTGCCTTATGAGCCATATTCATCTTCCATCTATATTCTTGAATTTCTATTTGCCATATCAACATGGGTCGGTTGGGTTTTTTCATGTTAAGATCTGATTTTATTGCATTAAAGCCAGTTATCACTTCAAAATCACTTTCATAAATATGATAGTGTAAATTTGCAAGCTCTCATACCAAACATAGGAATTCCATTTGGCTTTCACAACATCTGGCTTCTGGTGGTTTCATTTGTCTTGAGATATAAAAAAATGGTCCTTATGTTGGTTTGAAATCAATAATTTGTACTTGATGTAGGGCTTCCCCTAGTCCATAACCAAATGAATTAATGTACAACTTAAAGGTATATTTCAATCAGGCATTAGAAGTAAAGGCTCTTCTGTAAGGGCTTTCTTTATCTTCTAATATTCTATGATTCTTTCTTCTGTAATCTCAAATACTGTGGTTTTATTTCAGATTCTGTATAATGACTTGGCTAGGATTTCAAAATCTTGTAGATTTTGCTTATAGTAACTGGAAAATTCAAGAAAAGACCTCATTCGTTTTTTCTGGGGCATAGGGTTAAGTAACACTTCTTCTGCTTTATTCTTGTCAATAAACAAGCTGAATTCTGAAACTAAATGTCCAAGTGCCTTAAGTTCTTCAAAGAAAATTGCATTCCCTAAGTTAAGCTTTCATATTAATGTCTGCAGCTTTTTCTAGTAATATTTTAAGTCTTTGAAGGTGCAAAGACCATGAGCCTGAACATATACTTATATAATCAATATAAATGAAGAGGCATTAATCAAAAAATTATTTGGGGAAGGTGGTATTGATAATTATTTGATAATGAGAGGGAAAATTATTAATCCCAAAGGGCATTTTCAAATACTCACAAATATCACAGTGAGTGATAATTCCAAGTATTTTTCTTGGATTTAGGCATCAAGAAATTCTGATGGAAGCCTTTCAATCCATCAAGGTTATGTACTTGGATTTAGATAGTTTTATCAAGGTTTCTTGGATTCTAGGAATTGGATACCTATCTGGAACTGTGTAGGTATTTAATGCTCTAAAATATCCAACTATTCTTGATTTATCATTATGCCAAGCAATAGTGACAGGAGCTGTAACTTTAACTTCTTCATTATGGCATAAATTCCTCAGTACACCAAGTTGTATCAACTCTCAGATACCTTTTGTCAAGGCCTCTCTAGCTCTTGAGTTTTCTGGGTAAGCTCCTCTTTTAAGTACTGGAGGTCATGGCCTTTCAATATGAAGAGTAATATCAACTTCATTCCCTCTAATAGCGCCTAATGGAACATTATCTGAAGCAAAAGCATATAATATGTGTATAGCACATTGATAGGTTCTTGCTTCATTTTGGATGATAATTATGGATAAATTTGTGCTTCACTAAGTTGAGTTGAGACAAACTCCTCCTCATGTGTTTTTTGATTGGAATATACTACTGATATTTCTTTGGGAATATTGGAATAAACAAGGTTTTTGTCTCTTGTTTTCTCAAATTATAAAATATCTTTCTTTATGATTATTGATGTCACTAAAAACCATCTAAGTAGTAATTTCCAATAATGGTATGTTGAAAAGTAAAATTGTCCATTAGTACTATCTCAGTTTTCATTCTTACACTTCTTTAAGGGTGTAGAAGTATCAGGTTAATTTATAATATCCCAAAAGGGTACATATTATTACTTGAACTACTGAATTGCACACCCTCTATTGGGAATAGATAATTTTTCCATTGGGGAAGTATACCTTAAAGGTAGTCTTTTCTAAACAAGTGCAAAATGCTCCTGTGACCAATTGTACTATGGCTTCAACATCATTTATCAATATTGATTTGATACAAGATGCTCCATAATTGTAAGCTTTGAATCTAGCAGGTTTAGTATTACAAATTCTAGCCTCCTGGATATTGATAAGGTTACAGAAATATTTTCTATATTGTGGAAAGTCAGTATGGACTTCTTTTATTTCAAAAAGGGCTGAGATTTTATCAATAGGATAGTCCTCTTTTGGTGTATCATAAGAGATTTCAGAATCTTGGTCAGAGTTTTCTTTCTCTTAAGCACACTGAGCCTATTGAATGACTTGAGATTCATTAAATTTAGTTCTTTTGGTACAGATTTTGTCTAAATGTGAGGTTCTCCAGCATTTATGGCACTTTATGAAAGGAATTCCAGGTCTTCTATCCTCTTTAGAAGTATTTTAGAAAATCTTGGACTCAAGAGGGCTTTTATTCCAGGTTTTACCAATTCCTTTCCTAGTAATGATATCTTCCATTACAAAAATATGGTTCTATTTTGAACAGGGTTTTAAATCTTCACACTTGAAAGAATGTTCTAGTTCTCCTCCACATTTTCTTAATATATTAATATTAATAATTGAGTCAGACATATCTGGGTGTAAAGCAGATAATCTGTATTTTTTTTGAGGAATCAAGTAAGTGATTTATATTTTTCTGAGTTAAAAATGGCACCTCCAAAAGAGTTTTTTTGATCTTTTCAGGAATTGTTGGCCCACTTGGTGATTCTTTCAGATTTCCACAAAAGAAAGTCATATTTTCCATGTTCTTGTCTCATATTGTAATACCACTTCTTTGCAGTTCTGGGAAACAAGGATTGCAATTTGGCGACTATTATTTCATCAGGTGTATGAAAAAGCTCTTGCAACATCCCAATTGTTCAAATGAGCTCACTTTGTTCATTTTTTCCCTCACCAGAGAGTGTTGGACATTCTTCCAGTTTGGGAATATCTCTTACAGAAATTACATTTTATTCTAGAAAAGGGGTCAGACTTTATCTAACAGAAGGCTTTCCATCTGCTCAAGGTGTAAAATTTCTGGGAATTTGTGGATTAGGCTCATAGGCTTCATCAAATTAATCCACATGTGCAATTATTTCATCTTTCAATTTCTGCCTTTCTATGTCACTTCTTGCCAGATATAGGGAAAAAAGATTTTTGTTATCAGCTCTTTATCAAACATGTTCTTTCAATTTTATGAGCTGATAATTGATATTATCAATTAAAAGCTTATGCAATAAATCATCTGGAACCTCTCATGTATTTTAAAATCAATAACTGACTCAATATATCTACTGATTTCATCCATCATTTGTGTGGAAATTTCCTGTTCATCCTTTCCTGTTCCTTGGCTGTGAACTCTTTAAGGGATCTGGCCATATTAAACACACATTCCATGGCTGAAGGCTCCAATTTGGTAATCCTGTACACTTGTGGGTAAGGTCTGTGCCAATGGCCTTTGTCTTTTCCCTTGTATTTATTGCTATTTGGGCCTCTCTGTTTCTTCTGAGGTCCTTTGGTTTTTTTTGGACTTCTCTGGAGATTTTTTGGAGCTTGTTGACACTACTGGCCCTTCTTTCTCCAAAGCTGGGGTCATTTCCAGCTCCCTCTTTTGGTCTATGGATAAGAGACTGTTTCTCTTCAACCAAATCTTTATCTTTTTGACCTTGTCTTTTCAGAACAATTGAATAAATCCTCCTAGGAGCTTTATGGTCTTATCCTGATGCAGAAAGATCTTGATTTGTCAGTAATAGTTCACAGTCCCCTTGCAAAGGCTTGGGCATATGTAAAGCTCAACTATGAAACAATAAGTAAATATTACCAATATTTTGCTTATTTGACTATAAATTTCCTTATTAAATTAAAGAAAAAGATAAAAAGTATTTATTATAATTATGGAATTAAAATATTTATATTATTAAATAAATATAATAATATGAATTACATTAATAAAGATAATATAATAAAAAATAAATCTTTTAGTATATAATAATTGATATATTTATGGAGATTCATTATTGTTAAAAACAAATAATAAATTTGTAAAAATTGTTATTCAATAATATATAGCAATTTATAACAATAATATTACAAATATTAAAGCTATATATTAATATAAATACTATTTATATTAATAAAAGAATTATTAAAGTAATAACAAAGAGAAAATTATTATAAAAGATATATATAAACTACTTTTGAAACTTAATATAATAACTTTGAATAAATTTACGCCTAAAAAATGTAAATACAACTTATTTAAATTGTATTTACAACAAAAAATAGAAGAAATTACAAATATTCTTCTTTTAACTGGGAATTCGAGATTTTAGAGAGAAATTTAACAAAAACAATTAGAAATTGATTTAATCACATCAAAATTGTTGATTAAAATAAAGAATAACTTGAGTCTTTAAATATATAATAGTTTGATATAGAAATAATTAAGCTTTTACCTTTGGTTTTAATTATTTAATGTTTTTGTTGCATCTGAGAGAAAAATGGAGGTAAAAAGAGCTCTATATATAGTAAAGTCCTCCCTCCTGGAGTCCATAGGGATTCTAGTAGACGTTTACTGATTTTATCCACTGGAATTGATCAGAATTTTTAGGTTTAGTGATGATTACATCATAATTAAACCATCTTATCTCATTATTACACCAATATTTAGAGTTATCACTGTAACTCTAAGTCTGCTGACATCATAGGCGTAGAAGAAGACTAAAACTTGTGTATTTTATTGGTTTCAATAATAATAAGCTAATATTAACCACTTTTATCACTTATATGACTTTTAAACTTAAATTAAGATTACAGTGAGTGATCATAAATGATCAATTTTAAGCTTAAACTTTGATCATTAATAGCTTTTGACTTATGCATGCTACATCCATTCAGAGAGTGAATTATAATAGATTGGCATTTAATCATCAAACTTCCAAGAGAATTTTATTACATAATAAAAACCCTATTCTTCATGATTTTCCTTTTAACTCATCTTTTCTGTTGAAATTTACTATTTTAAACTTCAAAATATGACTTCAAGGGGTGATACCTTGAATATAATGATAAAAATTACATCATAATTAAGGTATGAGCTATTATAATTTGAATATTCCCTTTTTTTAAGTTTGAACCACTTTTACAACAAAGTGGTCCACAGCTATAACATTTTTGTTCAGTAAACCCTTAAAAGTTATAACCTTGCTCATAACTTGTCAGATAAAGTTTATATCTGTATTTTTATAGTAATTATGTTGTAAATTTCCTTTTTTTACTCTATATCCTTTATATTTCAATAGATATGTGCTGATCATAAAAGTGCATAGATTCAGGTTATTTCCTTAAGTATTGACTGTACAGATATGAAATAAACATTTTATATGTGTAGTTTTTCATAGGAAATACAATTATGCAATTTATTTCAATTTTTTTTCATTTTCTCTGAGATAAACAAGAATGTATGTCTTTTTATGGCATTTTCACTTATTACATAGTAAGTATTATCTTCACATATATGACGTAAAAATGTTATATGTGTATTTTACCATGGGTAATCTAATGGTGCAATTTATTTCAAATTTTTATTCATTAGATTCTGAGTTGAAAAACAATTTATTCCTATTTATGGCATTTTTACTTAGTTTAAGCTAATATTTTCAATTCATATTATTAGAATAATTATTGTAAAGTTATTTTGTGACCCTTTTTGGATATGTGATCATATCTCAAAGGCTCACATTCCCTAGCACCAAAAAAGATTGTAATACCATCTGATATAGTCAATTAGGGTATCATCCAATTTCCTACCTCTTCAGTAGACTTTATTAGTCTTGAAGATCAATAATTCTTAACTTTTCTATTCTTTAGGTCTTATTTCATGTCTGAACCTTTTTGATATCTTATCAGAATTAGTTATATCTTTTTCAAGTAGCCATTCATATTCTTGAGCTGGGGTTCTATATCTCACAATGTATTCCCTTTCTTTCTTGTTTCTTGTCCTCCTTTCTTTAAGGACTTTCACAATTCTATGTTATTCTCCTTCTTATAGAGGGGGAATTTGAAGTGGTGGTTTATTTCTTAGGGGGAATAACTCTTTATCACTTGAGATGTAAGGTTTTATCAGACTTACAGGGAAATTTGGGTGTTTATTCATCAATGCACCTGTGAGTTCTAGTTACACAGCATTAGGGCCATGTAGTGACCTTATCATAAAGGGTCCTTCAAAGGATTATTTAATTTTTTTGGGCCTTTAATGTTATTAAAGTTTAGAGCTGATACTAAGACAAAGTCTCCTACTTCAAAATCAGGTGGCTTATGAATTTTTTACCATCCTTCTTTTGCATATTTGAAATAATCTTGCATACATCTGTTGGCATGATGTCTTGCCTTTTCAAGCATAATTTTAAAACTGCTTGCTGTTGGATGCATATCAGCTAGGTCCTCTTTGAGATTATCATAAGGAAGTCTTGGATTTCAACCTTTTTCTAGAATTCCTGGTGTTTTTCCAGTTGAAGAAGGGATTGATGTCTTATATGCCAGTTCAAGAGCTGGTATTAAGGTAAACCAATCATGGGTAAAACCATCAGAGTCTTTTAATTCTAGGCCATAATCACAGAATCTTATTATCTTGTCTTATAAATTTTTTATCATTATTTCTGCTAATCCATCTGTTTGAGGGTGGTAAGCTGTTGAGAATGATAGCTTTGTTAAAAAAAAGTTGGGGAGATTTTCCCATAATGCTAATGTGAATTTTGGATCTCTATCACTTATTATGTTTTGGAATAAGCCTGTATGACAAATGACTTTATTCCATATCATTATGGCTGTTCCCATAGCTGTGTAATCTTTATGACATGGCAACTAGGAATGAATTGAAACTCCTCTCTCCTCCTGGAGGTAAGGCTGATAGAAAATCCATGTGAACTATTTCCCATGGATATTTTGGTTCTTGGATTAGGATCATCATTCCACCTTCTTTCCTGTGGCTCTGTTTGCTTTTTGACATCTGTCACAGGTTTGTGTCACAGCCAAGGAGGCAGGGGCATTACCAATCATGTTCAACAAGCATTACTTCATTGATACCCCTCAAAACCCAATCAGCAAGGGGGTTTCATTCAACATTCTCCAAATACAGTTTTCAGACCTCAATACAGTTTCATACAGGCAAGACCCAAATACAGGATTCACCAAATACAGGCCTGTAATAAATACAGGCGCAAATACCTGTATTGACTGTATAACCTGTATTGGATTCACCAATACAGGATTCAATCCCACATCCAACTTCTTCCAGCATACAGACAAGTATCTCAACACTCAAACTCCAAGGCTGGTATTTCTCACATATACCAGCCCCTCTTCATCCACCTGGGGGTTTTTCCCCCAGTTAATTAAAATATTGGATTTATTATTTAATATTATTTTATTTCTCACTAAGAAATATTATTTTATTATTTATTAAGTTAGTCTTTGCCTTCCCTCACCTGCTCAGTAGAGTCCTGGTGGCCATATCCTTTATTAATCCTTTTCTCTTTTCTGAACAGGTTGAAACAGTGGTACAGGATTATTTGTGGTTGGCTCTTTATTATTGCTTTTGTTTTCCTCTCATATCTTTTAACTCTTATTATTTTATGACTAGGAAATTATTATCTTATTTCATTACTCTTATCATTTGAGTATTTCTTCTGAGCCCTCCATAAGTAAGTCTGTTCACTGAGTGCCAGGCCCTCTTCATTTAGAAGAGCCCCTGTGACATTATTTTAATTAACTCATAATTGCTTCTTTTTCTTTCATTCATTTTATTCATTTCTCTCATCCTTCAATTATGATCTTTTCATGATTTTATGATTTTTTATGATTTTTATGATTTCATTATCTCTCATCAATTTTCATCTCATTCATTTCATTCAAATCAAAATTGATTCTCTTTCTCATTTCAAATATTCTTCTGACCATTTCACTTTATTATTTATCATTCTCATTTCTCTTTTTTGTCTGAATTCAGGCTTTTATCAGGTTATTTGAGTGGAATTATTTGGGTTAATTGATTCATCATTCAGGGATTTTATTGATTTGGGGTATTAAATGATTTTGGTTTTGAAAATTTCTCAAAGGTATTTATTGATTCCTCAAGACATTGATTTCACCTCAAGACTTTGATTTGACTTTGATTGATTTGATTAATTGACTTGATTTGATTCCTCAAGATAGCTGATTTATCCTCAAGATTTGATTTGATTTATTGATTTGAATTTGATTCCTCAAGAAAATTGAATCGATTTTTGAAGATATTGATTGAATTCCTCAAGACTTAATTGATTTGATTTTGAATTGACTTGATTTACTTGATCTGACTTATTGATTGAAATTGAGTATTCATAAGAATTTGACTTTGTCATCTTCACTCTTCAAGATTTATTCATATTGATTCACTTCAAGACTGTTGATTGATTTCTCAAGTTCATCAAGATTCTCATTTAATTTGATTTGGTAAAGCATTATTCTATTAAAAGTATCATCAAGTTTTTATTCATTCTTCTTACATGATGCCAGTTCAGCATAGCCCACCAGCCAAAAATACAAAATCCCAGAGAAATCAAGCTGTTCTCACTCCTACACCAAGGGCTCCTCTTGACCGCACACCATCAGTTCATCAACTGAGTGCAAATTTGGACAGAGGACCACCAATGGAAGGAGAAGCACCCTCCAGAAGAGGAGGTGTGAAGTCTAGAAGATCAAGATCATTATCTGGACTATTGGGTGGTTATCCTGGTGTTTCTCAAGGGCCTAGAAGTAGATTGGGGGAAGCTGAAGATGAGGAGGGGGAGGAGTCTGTGGAAGAGGAAGAATCTGAGGAGACTGAAGTGGCAGCTGCCTTGGCAGGTGCTCCTGAAGCTCCTGAGGCTCCAAATCTAGCCCTTTATAATCAACCTTCTGTCTCTCAAACTGAACCAAATTTCTTCAAGATGATAGAGAAAATGACTCAGTTTATGGGACAACTCACTCAAGCAGTTGCCCCAAGGGACACTTCAAAAGTCCCTGCATTCAAGACTCCATCAATGAAGGCACCTGATTCTTTTGATGGTACTAAAGCTCATAAATTGAGAGGATTCATTCAATCCTGTCAATTAATCTTTCATAATGACCCAGCAAACTTCTTCTCTGACAGGAAGAAGGTGCTTTACTCAACTTCTTTTCTTACTGGTAGAGCTGGCAAATGGATTGAACCTTACCTCTCAAATATCTCCAATGAAGACCCATCTTATCTCCTCAATAACTGGCAGTTATTTGAAACCCAGTTATTCACTCTGTTTGGTGATCCCAATGAAGTCAGAGAAGCTGAACAAGAGTTGGACAATTTGAGGATGAGGGAAAGTGGTCAAGTTTCCTTGTACATAGCTGATTTCAGAAGCTTAATGTCAAGAATTGGGGACTGGGGGGAAAGGGCCTATATTCATGTGTATAGGAGA
This sequence comes from Austropuccinia psidii, assembly GCA_023105745.1. Taxonomy (NCBI): domain Eukaryota; kingdom Fungi; phylum Basidiomycota; class Pucciniomycetes; order Pucciniales; family Sphaerophragmiaceae; genus Austropuccinia; species Austropuccinia psidii. Next base: position 806,120 of record JALGQZ010000012.1, read on the forward strand.
GGCTTGGCATCAAGATTGTTGGACCAATTGTCTTCTCACACTGGAACTTTCGATAGTCTTCAAGAACTCATGGACATCACCTTGGAATTAGACACCAGGTACCATGAGAGGCAGAAGGAAAAGGGTAGTCATCAAGAGAAGAAGCCTCCAATCAGTGGATCCAACGCCTCCAAGACCCCTCAAGGTTCATCATCAAAGAAGCCTTATCACAAGAAGAATAAGAAGGGGAAGAATTTTCAAGTGTCCAAAGACAAGCCTCATGCTGCTCTCCTCAATAAGGACAACAAATTAATTGGTTCTGAAAAGGAGAGGAGGATTAAAGAAGGCTTGTGCAATTATTGTGGTGGAAAGCACCCGTTTGAAAAGTGCTTCAAGAGGCCTGAAAATAGGCGAGGGTCATCAAAAGGCTTCCCTAGCAAGCAGGGAAAAGCCTGAGTGGGAATCATGATGTGTTCAATGGTTCTCACCTATTTCCTTCAAGAGCACAATTGTGCACTCTGAATACTAGTGTCAATAAATCTTTAAAATTTCTTATTTTTTCTTCAATCTCTGATATTTTTTATAGTATTCTCATTGATTCTGGTGCTACAAACTCCTTTATTGCAAAGAATTTTGTTCTCAAGTACTCATTGACCATGTCAGAGCTCCCTGAAAAGATTTCTCTTTTCATTTTGGATTCCAATGAATCCACTTCCCTGTTCATCACCCATTATACCAAGTGGGTTGTTGATTTACCTTCCTTCCCAAGCTTTGAATGGGATTTCTTTATCATAGATTCACCCAAGGGAGAAGACCTGATATTGGGCTATGATTTCCTTTACCATTTTAATCCCATTATTGATTGGAAAAATGGATTGATAACCTATGATTCTAGTGGTATTATTTCTTCTACTAGTAATGACTTTTCCACTGCTGTCAACAGTGTTGCTCTGGCTGGTGAACTTAAGACACCTTCCTCTCCTCCTTCTGTCCATAACCCCTCCATTTTTCCCTCTCATTCATTACTTCCATTAAGAGCTGAAGTCTTCAAAGAGATAAAAGATGTTGCTATATCTTCACTTCATCTCTTTCAAGGGGATATGGACCTTCCTCATTTATCTTTTCATGCCTCCCTGGAGGAGCAGTGGGATGAGGAGGAAGAGCCAGAAGAGATTGAAACTGTGCTGAAGGTAGTCCCTCCTGTTTATCACAAATATTTGGATGTATTCTCCAAATTGAAAGCAGAGAAACTTCCTCCACACCGTGCCTGTGATCATCATATCAAACTGGAGGGTCTTCTACCTCCAGTTGGTGTTATCTACTCTTTATCAAAGAATGAGTCAGAAACACTGCAGGCCTACATTTCAGAGAATGTAGAGAAAGGTTTCATCAGACCAAGCTCCTCCTCAACAGGAGCACCTGTCCTTTTTGTAAAGAAAAAGGCTGGTGGTCTTCATTTGTGTGTTGACTACCGCAAACTTAATGCTGTCACTAGGAAGAACAGGTATCCTGTTCCTCCAATGAATCAGCTTCTTACCGTCTTTAACGGTGCTACTATCTTCTCCAAGATAGATCTGCGTGGTGCTTATAATCTCCTGAGAATTAAAGAGGGGGATGAGCATTTAACTGCCTTTAGAGCCAAATATGGCACTTATGAGTAATTGGTTATGCCATTTGGCTTAACCAATGCTCCAGCTTCATTAAAAAATCTTGTGAATGATATCTTTGCAGATTATTTGGATATTTTTGTTGTAGTGTACTTAGATGATATTATGGTCTTCTCTAGCTCTTTGGATGAACATGTTAAACATGTGGCCTCTGTTCTCCAAAGAATGAGAGACAATAATTTGTTTGCTAAAGCCTCAAAGTGTGTATTCCATTCCTCAAGCGTGGAATACTTGGGCTATGTTGTTTCAAGTGATGGCCTCAAGATGGATTCTTCAAAAGTTCAACAAATCCTCAATTGGCCTCAGCCCAAGAACATCAAGGCCCTCCAATCTTTTCTTGGCTTTGCCAACTTTTATCATCGTTTCATTAAAAATTATTCCAAAAAAATCTCTGCTCTCACTTCCCTCCTTAAAAAAGATTCTTGCTTTATCTTCAATGTGGAAGCTCTTAGTCAGTTTCAAATACTCAAAGAATCTTTCACCACTGCTCCTATTCTCTCTCATTCTAATCCTTCTCTACCAACTATTGTAGAGACTGATGCTTCTGATTATGCCTTGGGTGCTGTACTGAGTCAGGTGAATGACTCAGGAAAGCATCCCATTGCATTTGATAGTCGCAAGCTCTTACCGGCTGAACTCAACTATGAAATTCATGACAAGGAACTCCTTGGCATAGTTTGGGCTCTCAAGCGCGGGAGGGCTTTTCTCCTTTCTATTTCTGATTCCTTTGAGGTCTTGACAGACCATTGTTCCCTTCAGTATTTTATGTCCTCTAAAGTCCTTACTCGTCATCAAGCCCGTTGGGCAGAATTTCTATCTGAATTCCACTTTATCATCACTTACCGCCCAGGCAGGCTGGCCACTTTACCAGATGCCTTGTCACGTCGGGACGACGTGTACCCAGAGAGGGGGGTGGATTTCATCAGCAAGAATCCGCAAAATTTTCATCAAGTTCTCAAGCAAAATGAACTTCAAGAGTCAAGATTCTTTTCAATAAAAGTTGATATTTTTTCAGATGTAGTTGATCAAATTCAAAGACAAGTATGGCAAGACAAAGATTATAAGGAAATCCTCAAGAAATTAGCAAGAGGAGAATCAGTCCCAGACTATTCTCTTGAACCTCAAGCAAAATTATTATTGTTCAAGGATAGAGTAGTCATTCCAAGCAATCATGAAATTCAATTGGACATTATTCAAAAGCATCATGACTCACCGTTGGCTGGCCATCCTGGCCAGGAGAAGACCCTCAAGCTCATCAAGAGGGATTTTTATTGGGCTGGCATGAATCAAATCATCAAAGACTATGTGTCCTCATGTCAGAAATGTTCAAGAAACAAGAACATCTACCATAAGAAGTTTGGATTACTCAATCCTCTTCAAATTCCATCTGGTCCTTGGAATTCTTTATCAATGGAATTTATCACCCAATTGCCCTTGTCAAGCAACTTTGATTCAATTTTAGTAGTTGTAGACAGATTTTCAAAAATGGCAATATTTATTCCAACTTACTCAACAATCACTGCTTTTGACTTAGCTCAAATATTCATTAATCATGTCTTTTCCAAACATGGTCTTCCAATCAGTATTGTTAGTGATAGAGGTTCATTATTTGTTTCATCATTATGGACTCAATTGTGTCAGCAGCTCAAGATATCAAGAGATCTTTCAACTGCCTTTCACCCTGAAACAGATGGACAGACAGAGAGGGTAAATCAGATTCTAGAACAGTATCTTCGGATGTATGCCAGTTACCATCAAGATGACTGGCACACCTGGCTCCCTCTGGCTGAATTTGCCTATAATAATGCAGAACATTAATCAACAAAACAGTCTCCATTTTTCACTATTTATGGAAGAAATCCCAGCTTTTATTCAATTCACATTTCTCAAGATACACCTGCTGGAAAGGTATCATCAAAACTCCAATCAGTACAGCAAGTTGTCAAAGAAGAATTAGAGTCAGCAATAAAGCGTTTTAAGAATTATGCAGATAAAAATAGAGCAATTCCACCTGATTTCCAACCTGGGGACAAAGTATGGCTAGCTTCCAAGAACATCAAGACAACAAGACCCACCAAGAAACTTTCAGAAAGATGGTTGGGACCCTTTGAAGTCCTCAAGAAGATTGGCAGCCATGCATATCACCTCAAGTTGCCTCAACAATGGAAGTCAGTTCACCCTGTTTTCCATGTGTCCTTGTTAGAACCAGTAAAGCAATCAACTATCCCAAATCGACACAAATTCCCACCACCTCCAGTAATAGTGGAAGAGCAAGAAGAATGGGAAGTGGCTCAGGTTCTGGACTCAAAACTCAAGAGAGGTTCATTATGGTATTTAGTGGAGTGGAAAGGATTCAATGAAGACCCAGAAAGAGCAACTTGGGAACCAGCTTCCAACCTTACCAACTCCCCAGACCTTGTCAAGGATTTTCACACTTTGTATCCAGACAAGCCTGGCCCAAATGCCTCAAGAGTTTGATTTATGGTGCTTGGTGGGGATTGGAGTTTATGAAAGTAAGTTCCTCTCCTGGAATGCACCTTTAAGGGGGTATTCTACCCAAATTTGTTGTAAGAATCACCTTTGCCACTTTGTGAGCACTTGTCAATTCTTTGGACAGGTTCAGAAGGCCTTGCAACATCATACCCTCAAGATTTTGGACCTTTCATCAAGATATGGCCCAATCTTTCTCTTATTTTCTTTTCTTTCTTTAATCATGCCATAAATTATCCTTCAAGACATTCATTACCACAATTAATGTTATGGCATAATTTCTTTTTCATTTATGTTGCTTGGTGGGGAGTGGAAGTTATGAAAGTAAGTTCCATCTCCTGGTATGCATCCCTGAGGGGTCTACTTCTTGTAAAACATTACCTTGGCCACGCTGTGAGCATCAAATGCTTGGTTTTATCTTTCAGAACATTTTGGCCAAAATCAAGAAACTCACCACAAGAAGGACAACCCTCAGGCATTTCTTATTTCTTTCTTTACTCTCTTTTTCTCTCAATTCCTTTTCATTTTTATGTTTTATTTTCATTTCTTTTACTTGTATTATTTATTTTTCATTTCTTGTTTCAAAAGCAGCAATCATAACTCCAATATCTTGCTTGGGGAGTCAATTTATTTAATAATAAAGAGCAAACACTAGTAATGGTAAAGACCAGCTACAGATAATCCTCATCAAACTTTCTTCAAGGCTTCTCTAAACTTAGCAACCATGGCATCTTCATAAGCAACTGCCTCCATGGCCAAAGCAGCAGTGGGTTCCCCTGGAATACCACTCTTCATAGCCTTATCAACAAACACCTCAGTCAAAGCATCAACTTCAGCAAATAGAGAGGTGACCACCTTCTTGTTCACCCTTTTCTGATCAGTGAAGTTGCCAGTAATATTCCAGCGGCGACGGTTTTCAAAGATTGATTCAGGCTCTGGAGACATTGGGTCTCTAGAAGTGCTGGCCACTGGTGGTTGGATATTGGTAGAGGTGGAGGCAAATGTGGAGGGCCTGGTTGGGGATCTAATTGGAAGCTGAGGTGGTTGGGGGGACCTGATCACTTCATTATTGGTGGTACTGCCTTGGACTGGGGATTGTGAGGTGTATTAGATTCTTCTTCTCTGGATTGGGGTAGTCATTTCAAGCTCTTCTCCATCAATCTCATCACTGCCTTCAGCATCAGTATCAATTTCATCTTGAACCACCAAATTTCTCTTCAATTTTCCAAGTCTTCCATCCTTTCTGGTAACCAAAATGGGAACCTCTGGGGCCACTCCAATGGGATTTCCTTGGGGGTGAATTGATCCTCCAATGGCTGCCCAGGAACCACTGGTATTATTCCATTGTTGGACACCTCTCATTCTAGATCCAGTCACTGAAGAAGAAGAAAAGAAAACATAGAGGTCAGTAACCCATCAATTTTATGGCCAATCAATTCACAATTGGAGTGACCAGAGGTGGCATCAGAGGTGGGAGATTCATCAACAGGAGCTTCCAATCCAAATCTTCCACCCTTCTTGATGCTGCTCCATAATCTTCTGGCATTTTCAGGAAAGCTATAGTGGGCTTGAGAACAATTTCTTTTTCCAAGATTTCAAAATTGACACCTGGTGGACCTAGCAGTAGCAGATTCCACACAAGGAATCCCTTTCCTCTTACAATTGGTGCAGGGTGGTTCAATAACTCTGACAGATTTGAAACCATTATAGGTTTTCTTGATGTCCCAAATCTCTGTAGGGGCCATACTCTCTTCAGAAAGCTCCCTCAAGTTATCAAAAACACCAGGACCATAAAGTACAGAAGGTGGGGAATCAGAGTGATTGGAATCACAAATGGAAGTCAGCCTTGAACTCATCTTCAAGTCAAAATTTCAAATTAAAGACCAAGAGAATTATGGACAATTGCAAGTAAGCAAGGCATTTATGGCTATTGACCAGTCAAGGGGGGGATAAGAAGGAAGACATTCAAGAAGAAATCAAGATCAAAAGAAGAAAAACTGCTTCAAATGGCCCAATTGGCCAATTTCATGAATTTATTCACTTTGGCACAAATGCCCACATCAGACCTCAAAACTTCAAAATAGCTCATTTTTATCATTTTTCATCAAAATATGCTTAATTATGCATATTGGCAAATTTGCGCATTTTGCGCATTTTTGGGCACTTTTGCGCAAAAGGCCTCTTTATCTTGTCAAAAGGCTTCAAAAGGCCTTTTTGGCCCATTTCATCATAATTGCGCATTTGCGCACTTTGCGCAAAAATGTGCAAAATGGCCAGGATACTTTATAAGGCCAATTTTTCATCATAAATCAAGTTTTTTCAATTTTTTTCACCATTATATGCCATTATGGCATATATGCGCATTTGCGCATTTTGTGCATTTTTGTGCATTTTGTGCATTTTTGCGCAAATTGGCTAAAATCCCCTTTCATCACAAAATCAAGGATTTTGGCCAGGACTACTGAAATGGTCCAAAACCTCAAGTATTGGCCACCTTATGCCAACACTCTCAAGATGAAAATTATGATGAAATCAGGTGTTCTTGGGACATAAACCCAGGTCACCCACTTTTCAAAAGCCATGAGGACTCAAGAAAAGTTTTGGTGAAGACACTCAAGACAAGAATGAAGAAATTCTAAGAAGAATGAAGGCATTTTGAAGGAAAAGAGGGAATTCAGAATCAAGATCAAGGGGAAAATACCTACAAGTGATCAAATGAAGTGTTTGTTGGAGTATTGATTGAAGAAGAAAGTTAATGGGATAAATCTAAAGAATTGGGGGAAAGAACTGTATGGATTTATTGCAAGCTCATCAAGACTCACTGTACTTATGGTGCTCAGAGCTCACCACTTTCAAGAGGGGGATAATGTCACAGCCAAGGAGGCAGGGGCATTACCAATCATGTTCAACAAGCATTACTTCATTGATACTCCTCAAAACCCAATCAGCAAGGGGGTTTCATTCAACATTCTCCAAATACAGTTTTCAGACCTCAATACAGTTTCATACAGGCAAGACCCAAATACAGGATTCACCAAATACAGGCCTGTAATAAATACAGGCGCAAATACCTGTATTGACTGTATAACCTGTATTGTATTCACCAATACAGGATTCAATCCCACATCCAACTTCTTCCAGCATACAGACAAGTATCTCAACACTCAAACTCCAAGGCTGGTATTTCTCACATATACCAGCCCCTCTTCATCCACTTGGGGGTTTTTCCCCCAGTTAATTAAAATATTGGATTTATTATTTAATATTATTTTATTTCTCACTAAGAAATATTAATTTATTATTTATTAAGTTAGTCTTTGCCTTCCCTCACCTGTTCAGTAGAGTCCTGGTGGCCATATCCTTTATTAATCCTTTTCTCTTTTCTGAACAGGTTGGAACAGTGGTACAGGATTATTTGTGGTTGGCTCTTTATTATTGCTTTTGTTTTCCTCTCATATCTTTTAACTCTTATTATTTTATGACTAGGAAATTATTATCTTATTTCATTACTCTTATCATTTGAGTATTTCTTCTGAGCCCTCCATAAGTAAGTCTGTTCACTGAGTGCCAGGCCCTCTTCATTTAGAAGAGCCCCTGTGACAGTTTGGCAATACTCTGAAACATCTTTTCTCCAATTTGGCCACCAAGAGCAGTTTTTCACTCTCTCTAGTGTCCTATATTCTGAGAGATGTCCAGATACAACACTATCATGGAATTATTGTAGTATAGTGTTTATAAAAGTTCTGTCTTTTAATTTCATAACACACATTTGTTTGGTCCAATGCTAAAGAATTCCATTAAGGAGGTGGAATCTTTCTTAATCATATGCGATTTTCCATACTTAATCTAGTTTGGAGTATAATGATGGATCTTTTCAATCTTCCATTAGATGTTTTCATAAGATATCAAAATCTGTTTCCATCTTGTATCTTTCTTTAACTTGATTAAAGAATTCTATGCCAATATCTGTAACACATATGCCTTCTATATGAGGTTATTCCTGTGGTACCCATTCTGGGCTTTCAGGTGTGTTTGCTAAAGCCCATCTGCTAAGACCATCTGCATTTTCATTAATATTTACAGATTTATGGACTATGGTCATATTTCCTCTATATTCTTGGATAGCAATCTGCCATTTCAGCATGTGTCTCTTTGATGTCTTCAAGTTTAATAAATATTTTACAGTATTTCAATCTGTAATGATATCAAATACTGTCCCATTCAAAAAGTATTGAAACTTTTCTAGAGCCCACACTAAGCAAAGGAATTCCATTTGGCTTGCTTTATATCTTGCTTATGTTGGCTTTATTTGCCTTGCAATGAAGCAAATTGGTCCTTACACAGGTTTATCATTAATGATTTGTGTCCAGTGTAGTGCAGCACCTAGTCCTTCTCCACAAGAATCAATGTACAGTTTGAAAGGTAGTTTCCACTCTAGTATTAGAATAAATGGGGAATTTTTGAGGGCCTTTTTCAATTCCTCATATGCTTTCACCCTTTCTTCAGTAATTTAATAGACAGTCTGTTGGGCACAGAGCTTATACAAGTATTTGGAAATTATTGCAAAGTCCTGTATATGTTGTCTGTAATATCCAGAAAATCCTAGAAATGATTGCATTTCTTTCGTTGTTTGGGTAATTGGCTTCAATATTACTTCTGCTACTTTGTTTTTGTCTATGCCCAAGCTTAATCCATATACAACTTGTTGAAGTGCTTTCAGTTCACTATATGCAAAGTGACATTTTTCAAGGAAACTTTCATATTTACTTGAAATATCTTTTGTAAGACTCTTTCCAGTCTTTTTAAGTTATTTTTTCAAGTTTCTGAGGAAAGTATGATATCATCAATATAGATTATTAACCATCCTTCTGATAGTTCTTCAGGAAATATTATATTCATCATTCTTTGATAGTGGGAAAGTGCATTTTTTATAACAAATTGCATCCTTAATTATTCATATATTCCACAGTAGACTATTATCCTCAATAGTTTCTTGGCATTGTCTGTTAAAGAATTTTGGTGAAAGCCCTTTAGAGAATCCATGGCTTTGATGAACTTAGCCTGTGACAATTGTGTTAATGTCTCATGAATTCTGGGTATTGGATATCTTTCAGGGATATTATAGGTATTTAAAGCTCTAAGGTCCCCTACCATCCTTTGTTTTTCATTGCTACAAGTTATAATGACAGGTGTAGTGACTTCTACCTGTTCATTATGTACTACTCTCCTCAACACCACAAGGTCCATTAATTCTTTAATGTGTAACTCCAAGGCTTTTCTAGCTCTTGGGATCTCTGGGTAAGCTGGTATTCTTTGCAGAGGTTGATAAGATTTTTCCACATTAGGAATAATGTCCACCTCATGTAAAATGATTGCATGTAGTGGTTTTTTGTCAGTTGTAAAGGAAATTTTGTATTTAAATAAGAGTTCAATCAATATTTATTTCGTTTTTTGTGTAGGTTCATGATTGAATTCTGCCTCTATGAGCTGTTCACTCATGAATTGATGTTTTTCTGGGTTTGAAGTTTCATTTTTTATAACAGTAATTTATTTCTTATTGTTTAAAAAACCAGATTTCTGTCTTTTATTGTCTCCTACAGTAAAATATCTGTTTTTATTGTTAGAGATATCTATGCCATAGATTGACAAGTAATAACTTCTTACTATAAAATGGTTACTAGTACAGTTGTCCATCACTACAAACTCTACTTTCATTCTTAGACATTGAGAAGGATGAGTAAAAATTAATGTCAATCAAATTATTCCAAGGGGCTTAATGCTTTCACTTGCACTATTAAATTTTACCCCTTGTATTGATATGAGTTTTTCTTCCCAATTTGGTATGATTTTTTTCAAATAACTCTTACCAAGACATGTGCAGTATTCTCTGGTGTTCAGGTTCACTTCTTCCCCTTGTTTTTCAACCATAACAATACTTATACTTGACTTTCCAGCAGTATATACCATTCCTTTGGCAGGTTTGGTTCTATGCAGTTTGGAATATTTTATGTTTGTGAGGCTTGTATCAGATGTTCCAACTTATGGTAAGTTTGAATTTACATTTAGTACTTCATATATTAAATAAATCTTATGAATTTTTTCATCAATTATCTTAATTTCATCACTTTAAGAAGGTTCTGACTCTTCAGTGTCTTTTTCAGAATCAGCTTCATCTTCTTTATCATTTTGGTCTTCTCTTTCCACAATTTCATTTATTTTTGCCTTTTTGAGGCAATTATTGGCTAAGTGTCCAATACCACCACATTTATGGAATTTTCTTTGCTTGTTAAAGATGGGTTTATTGGGTTTGTAAGGTTCTCTTGGTTTATCTTTCTTAATGATTGGTTTATTTGGACTTTTAATATCCAATTTTTTCCATGTTCTTCCAATCTTGGTTCTTGTGACTATATCCTCTAGTGCATTAATGTACCCTTCTGTTGAACATGGCTCTATGCACCTTCTCCTAAGTGCATATTTCAGCTCTCCTCCACATTTTTTGAGTATCTGCATATGCACCATTTTCTGTGACATTTCTGGGTACAATTCATTTAATCTTTCAGCTTGTTATAAGAACCAAGTCAAATTTGTATGCTTATCTGGGTCAAAGAAGGAATTTTAAAATGTATTTTCTATTTTTTACCTCCAGGCAACATTTTTCCACCAAGACCAGGTATTTTTGCCATTTGTTTGTCTTATGCCATAATACCATCTTTTTGCAGATTTTTCAAATAATGAATGTAATCTGGGAGTGATGAATTCATCTTGTATGGAATAATCCTCTTGTAAAATGTCAATTTATTTAATAAATGACATGGGATCATATTCACCTTCACCTGTGAATGTTGGCCATTCTTTTCATTGAGGTGCTTCCTTTATAAATACTTGATTGCTGTCTTGATGGCTCAAGTCTGATATGAATGAGTTTTTTATTTCCTCTTTTGGTTTAACTGGACTTCTTATGTGAGAAAATGGGGTTGATAACTTTGGAATATTTAAGTTAGCCTCATTTATTTTATCTGTTTTTTCAGTAATAAGTCTTATTTCACTTTCAATGTCCTCTTTAAGATTCAGTCTTGCTTCATCATTTTTTCTACATGGTCTAGAAGTAATTTTTCATGTGATGAAGTCTTTTATTCAAATTTTTCAACAGAAATGCTTAATTCGTTTAATTTTTCTGTCATATTATCAATACTCAGGTCATAATTTGTTGTCAAAGTACTTTCTTTGATATCTTGCATGTATTTATACAATTCCTCTTTTCCTTGTATCAATGTCTGAGTATTTTCAATCAAGACTTTTGGTTTATTATTTCCAGCCATAAATCTAATGCTTTCAATTTGTTTTTTATTTTGTACAAAAAGTTTTATTAAATATAATAAACTATTATTTTTTTCTTGTAAAAATGATAAACTATTTTTAATATCTCTTGGAAGTAAAAGAATAATTTTAATTTCTTTCAAAGTGTTAACAAAATCAGGAGACAAAATTACTTCTTTGGGAAATGGGGTTGTCTCATTCTTTGTTCCTATTTGTCCTTGAATTCCATCAAGCTTCTGGCCATGTTGAAGACATTGTCCATGGCATCTTTTTAGATTTTTGGGATCTGGTAACTTGGGGAATATAGCTTCCTCCAATTATTTTTCTTGTTCTTCTTTCCTTCTTTGGGAGGTTGGTTGACTTGAAGTTTTCTTTTAGAAGCTATTGGGGCTTCTTCCTTGCTTTCCCCCCTCTTTTTGGCATTGTAATCCTTGATATTTTTGATTTGAGGTTTGTATGATAGTGAATTTCATCCATTGGAGTATCTCACTAGTTCCTACTCTTTGAGGAACCTTTTCAGGATATTCCAGGAGTTCATCACTCCTTGGTGTATTTGTGGCAACATTTCCCAATCCTTGTCCTTGTACACCATACAGTACTTCTTGTACTGGCTCATATATATATCTATTTGGGCCCTTTGAATGTGATTTGTACCTGTTGAAGTTATTCATACTTAGTTCCAACTCTGGCTCAGATATTATGGGCATTCCTGGGACTTTCCTTTGGGATATGGCACTTCCTTGTGTGAATTCTGTTCCACTGGATATTTTTCCCTTTCTTTTCCCTTTTGAGGGATCAATTCTACATCTGAGTCAAGCTCCATCTGATTGGATGGAGTATTGGGATCCTCTTCTAGTGTGGTATTCCATACCATTTTTTTCACCAGGCTCAAGCCCATAATACCCTATAGAAGCAGTAAATCCAACCCAAAGGCAAACTTAAAGTCAAAGTTCACACCAAAATTTCAGTTTTACAGCAAGACGCTGGAGTTAATTAATAATACCATGGCACAGGCACAAAAGGGAAATGTATGGGTTTAAATAAATCCTTCAATTTCATTATTCATAGGGAAAAAAATCAAGTTACCTGTAGAAAACTAGTTGCAAAAAACTAAGGTACTACCCTTTAAATTACACATCCCACCCAGCTTTACACCCCTCTATAGCTACACAACTCATGCAGCAAGAAAATGACACCTTCATGAATTACACAACCACCTTGAATTCAACATAGAAAAGTCAAATTATGAAAAGCTCAACTCCATGGATTTCCTGAAAGTCATTTAAAGCACAGCCAAAGGCATAAACACCTTTTCTATCCACAGTAACCCCACCTGAAACCTTCAGAAGAAGCAAAATTCTTTACACCACTTATCACCTCATGAAAGTCAAAACTAGTTACAACAGGCTGCATGCAGTACACACTCTTAGTTAAATCTCAACCACATGAACATGAACAGCATGTGTCAAACTAAAAAAACACATCATATCATAGACAACAGTAACTTCATCAGTGCAAGAAATTATCACCTGACCTCATTTGAAAGTTAAACAAGAAAAAACACAGCCATGACAACTGCATAAATTACAAATCCACTTCTACCAAGCCTGAAATATGACATATGCAAAGGAAATAAAAGTTCATCATGTGATACTGCACCAACCAACATAATATCATATGACAGAAAAAATGCTGTGCACAAGAAAAATCCCCAGAAAAAATGAAATCACCTCATGCATGCAAGGAAAATCCAGGAATATCATGTCATAATCAGCTCACCAAAAGATCATCATGTGATAAAGGGGGGCTGTGCAGAGAAAAATTATCACCAAACCTTAAATAACCTACCCCATTAAAGAAAGGTCCTCACCAAAAACAAAGTCACATGATAAAATAAAGAGAAATTAAAGTGGAAAAAGGAGGCTCCCATGTAGGGCCCCCTTGGCTCCCAAAAGGTATAAATAAAGGGGCTCTCTCCCCCCAAATTTCAAAATTCCCCCCTGCACAGTAGAAGCATAGGAATGATTCATCCCTCACCTCCGAGGTGGTCCAGTATATTATAGTAAACTTAATTTCCCAGTATCTAATCTCAGTGGAAAAATAATGTTGAAGATTACCCAGTAGCTAAGCTCAGTGGGATCTTACTATTAAAAAAGGAAAATTATCCAGTACCCAATATTAGGGTTACTACTCTATTAAAATATTTTATCCAGTAAAATTAAAACAATTTATCAAGATTTAAAAATAACTTAACCCTTTAAACATCCAATATCAAAGAATCTTACCTATTAAATTTAACAAACACAATTTTATCTTATTATTAGCCACTCTTAAAAAAATAAGAAACCTTTAAAAATTATTTTACTCTATTATAGCTTTACCTTAACAAAACTACCTTTATCAACACTCATCAAATTTTCTAGAAAGCCATAAATAACCCATCTTACCAAACTTTTATCACTAAGAAGAAGCCACTCACCCCAATTTCACCAAAAAATTAAAATTAAACAAACAATTATTTCATTAAAATCTCAAATTTAACCAAAATTACCAACATTATTTTTCATATTATATATTGAATAGGGCTGATTGGAGACTGCTGAATTTTTTCTTCTGCATTTGTAAAGCCACTTACTAATTCTATTTTTGTTTGTGAGCTCCAAGGAAGATTTTGTTCAGTATTTTAGGAGGGGCAGGCAATACACCCTTGCCCCCTTTGTTACAGGAGCTATTAGCAATTCAAAAATAGTTACCTGTGATTTCCCCTCCAGGTACTGCCTCATTTTAATCCCACAGTAGTATACCTCCAATTAGCTTGGGGGGTATAATCCACTGTCTGTAAGGTTTGACTATGAAACAATCATTAAAAACTACTAATATTCTACTTATTGTACTCTGAATGTCCTTATAAATAAAATCAATAAGATAAAAATAATTATAATAATGAAGAATTATTATAATTAAGGCATAAAAAATAATTATATTATTAAATAAATAAATATATTAATATATTTAAAAGCTCTTTATTATTTTTACCAACAGATAATAAAGGCGTAATAAATTGTTTATTATTAATAAAAAACAATTAGTAACAATAATATTACTAATATCAAAGTTATGAATTAATATAAATACTATTTATATTAATTAAAGAATAATTAAGAGTAAAAATAAAGAGAAATTACTATAATAAGAGAGAATAACCTACTTTTGACACTTAGTATAATAATTTTGAATAATTTTATGACAAAGAATACAAATACAACTTATTTAAATTGTATTTACAATAAAAATTAAGAGAAATTACAAATTTTCTTGATTTTACGTGGATTTGAGATTTTAGAGAGAAATATAACAAAACCACAGAGAAATTGAATCAATCATGTCAAAAATGATTATTATAATAAATATTGTCTTTGGTATATACTAATATGAAGGATTTATATATATATAGAATAAAGATTTTACCTTTGGTTTAAATTGTTTTGATGTTTTGATGCAGCTGAGGGGGAAATAGAGTAAGAAGAGCTCTATTTATAGTAAATACCTCCCACCTAGAGTCAAGTAGGCTTCTAGTAGACGTGTACTAATGGTATCTACTGGAAATGATCAGTATTTCAAGATTTAGTGATGATTATGTCATGATCAAACCAGCTTATCTCATTATTACACCATTATTTGGAGTTATCACTATAACTCTAAGCTTGATCACATCATAGGCTTGGCAGAAGCCTAACCTTTGTGGCTTTTATTAGTATTAATCATAATCTAATGGTATTTACCAGGTTTATTACCTATATGACTGTTGAACCTAAAATAAGATTACAGTGAGTGATCATAAATGATAAGATTTAAGCGTAAGCTGTGATCATTAATAGCTTTTACATTATACACGCTACATCTATTCGGAGAGTAAATTCTGATAGCTTGGCATGTCCCTATAAAAATTCCAAGAGAATTTCACTACATAATCAAAACTCTATTTTTGATGATTTTTCTTGTAACTCATCTTTTCTGTCAAAATTTAATATTTTAAACTTCAAACCATGATTTCAAGGGCTTATACCTTGAATATTATGATAAAAATTACGTCATTCTTAATGTATGAGATAGTAGAATCTGATTGTATATGTTTTTATAAGTTTGGACCAATTTCACATCAAAGTGGTCAACAGCTCCATTGATTTTATTCAATAATCCAATAAAAGTTTTAACCTTGTTTATAGCTTGTGAAATAAAGTTCATATCTGTGTCCTTACAGTAATTATGTGGTGACTTCATTTTTGGTTTATCTCTCTATCTTGTATATTTCAAGAGATAGTAGCTAAAAACCATGAATATATGCCTTGACCAAAAAAGTGCATATATTCAGCTTAATTCCTTAAGTATTGATTTTAGAGAATAGATTTATAATTGTTTTATATGTAAAGCTATATGGAAAATTCAATGGTACAATTTATTTCACATGTTGATTCTTTGGTCTCTGAGTTAAATATGGTTTTATCCCTTTTTTAAGGTATTATTACTTATACTTCAGTAATTATTGACTTTTCAGATATTCCATATTCTGAGTTAATTCAGATTTTGTACTTATTTATGGTATTTTTACTAGTCTTTGAGATAATTATTATAAGTAGAACTATTACAGAAATCTTGCTGTGACCGTTTTGGATATGTGGTCAGATCTCAAAGGCTCACATTCCCTACCACAAAAAAAGATTGTATTACAATCTGATATAGTTAATTAGGGCATCATCCACTGTCCTACCTCTTTAATAGACTTTTTTAGTCTTGAAGCTGAATAATGCTTGATTTTTCTATTCTTTAGGCTTTGTCACAGGGGCTCTTATGGAAGCAAGAGTGGCCTGGCACTCAGGAATCAAGAGCTCACTTGGAGGGCTCCAAAGGATATAACAAATAATAATGATTAGATTTCCTTAAAGAAGAATAAGGGAAAAGAAAAGTATTCCAAACATAAAAGAAAAAGATAAGAAGCCAAAGGCCAAAGATAATAAGAGAAGCCAAACGCCAAGAAGCCAGCAGAGTGAAACCTCAATTCACTTTTTTAACCTTCCAGAAAAGGAAATGGAATTAGCAAAGGATATGACCACCAATATCCACTGACAGGCAAGGAAGAAAAAGAGAAAAGGTGCTGAATGACTGACTTAAGATTATCAGTATTAACTTTAATAAAGTAAAAGGAAATAAAGATAAAAATAAATTCACCATATTAATTAACTGGGGAAAAAGTCCCCAGGTGATGAAACGTGGCCAGTATATGTGAAAAGCTGAGGGGCTGATCCTGGAAGGTGAGTCACCGGCTGTATTGTCTGAATTGGGCCAATACAGTTCTGGCCATCTTGGGAACTGAACTATGAAATTGAATTGGCCCAATTGGGCCAAGTACACTTGAAAACTGATTGAAATAATGTATAACCTGTGATAATGTTCCTTGGAATAATCCTTAATGAATTTCCAACCCAACTCCTGCAGGTCAAGGTGATTGGGATCCTTGAATGGTGTTCTGATTGCTGCCATAGATTGCCAGACTGATGAGTTAACAAGTCCTCCTTTGAAATGGGCTTTGGATTTCGGGATCTTGCTTTGGAAAGATGGAATTTGGTCCTGAAAACATTGCCATTGAATTTCTGAGCAAAAATGGTGCATAATGGTATATAATACCATATATGCACCACTCCTGCAACCTTGAGTACGGGGTGCATGGAGGAATGGAAGAATTCCCCTTAAGGTGAGGGGAAGGATTGAGCTGAGCTGATCTGGTGGTTACCAGGGGCCAAATTGGGTCCTATGGTGGTTTATGGCCATTTTGGTGCCAAGCTTGGCTCAGGTGGGTCCAATTGTGGTTTGGGACCCACCTGGCCTTGGAGGCGAGTGGGCTGCCCCCTTTGGCCTCATTGGATTAGGCCAAAAGGGGCCTAATTGGCCCATGGTCCATAGGGGGCCTAAATGGACCAAAAAGGCCATTTAGGCCAGGACCCCCCTAATGAAAAGGGTTGGCCCAAAACCAGTGATGAGGGCTAGGGGACCCAGAACCCCCTAGGAGACAGAGAGACCCCCCAGGCCCAAAAACAAAGATAGAGGCCTGGGGGTTGAGGATATGGGAATTGGCCAGGGAGGCCAATGATGGCAGGATATGGCCTGAGGCCATAAATGATGATTGGGGACATAATTGGCCAGGGAAGAGTGATATGGCCAAAAGGCCATAGAGCACCAGAGGGGGCCAAATTGGCCATAAAGATATGGTGTGGCCAATTGGCCCCAACTTGGTCTCAGGCTGGAATTGCTGCAACACCAATAGAGGAGGGTCATTATTTGTGGTTGTGACAGGCTTGCTTTCATGTCTGAACCTTCTTAATAGTTTATCAGCATTTTTTATATCCTTCTCAAGTAGCCATTCATCTTCTTGAGTTGGGTTTCTATATCTTACAAGGTATTCCCTTTCTTTTTTGTTTCTTGGCCTTCTCTTTTTAAGGACTTTTACAATTTTCTTTTCTTCTCCTTCCTCTAAAGGGGGTATTTTAAGTGAGGGTTTATTTCTTAGTGGAAATAATTTCTTTTCACTTGAGCTGTAAGGTCTTATCAAGCTTACAGGTAAAGTTGGGTGTTTGTTCATTAGTTCACCTGTGAGCTCTAATTACACAGCATTAGCTCCATGTAGTTCTTTTATCATAAATGGTCCTTCAAAAAAATCTTTCAATTTCTTTGGGCCTTTCATTTTATTGAAATTTAGAGTTGACACTAGAACCAAGTCTCCTATTTTGAAGTCAGGTGGTTTATGACTTTTATCCCATATTTCTTTTGCATAATTGAAAGAGTCTTGCATACATCTGTTTGCATGGTTTTTTGATTTGTCAATCATTAACTTGAAGCTACTTGCTGTTGGGTGTATATCCCCTAAGTCCTTTTTGAGGTTATCATAGGGGAGTCTTGGATTCCAACCTTTTTCCAGCATTGCAGGTGTTTTAACAGTTGAAGAATGGATTGATGTTTTATATTCCAGTTCAAGAGCTGGTATTAATGTACACCAATCATAGGTAAAACCATCAGAATATTTGGATCCAAGGCCATAAGCACAGAATTTCTGATCATGTCTTCTAATTTCTGTATCATTCTTTCTTCTAGACCATCAGTTTGGGGTGTTAAGCTGTTGAGAATGATAGTTTTGTCCCAAAAAGATTATAGAGGTTTGTCCATAGTGCTGAAGTGAATTTTGGGTCTCTATTGCTTATGATGTTTTGGAATAAGCCTGTATGTCTAATAACTTTATTCCATATCATTATGGCTGTATCCATAGCTGTATCATCCTTGTGAAATGGTAAAAAAATTGGGGCTTTGCTATATCTGTCAACTAATACTAGGCAAGCATTGTAACTTCTGTCTCCTCCTGGAGGTAATGCTGTTACCCAATCCATATGAACTATTTCCCAAGGGGATTTTGGTTCTTGGATTTGGATCATCATTCCAAATTGCTTTCTTGTGGCTCTGTTTTATTTTTGGAATCTGTCACAGGTCTGGCAGTATTCTGAAACATCTGTCTTCCAATTTGGCCACCAAGAGCAGGTTTTTACCCTCTCTAGTGTTCTGTCTTCTGAGAGATGTCCAGCTACAACACTATCATGACATTCATGTAGTAAAGTGTTTATTAGAGTTCTATCTGTTGAAGCCATAACACATGTATGTTTAGCTCTATGGTACAGGATTCCACCAATGAGGTGGAATCTTCCTTCATCATATGCTTTTTTCCATGTTTCATCTAGTCTTGATTAAAGTGATGGGTCTTTACAGTCTTGCATTAGAAGTTGGAATAAGATATGGCAGTTTTTATCCATTTTATAGCTTTCTTTAACTTGGTTAAAGAATTCTGTGCCTATATCTGTTACACATATGCCTTCTATATGGTGTTCTTCTTGTGGTATCCATTCTGGATTATAAGGTGTATTTGCCAGAGCCCATCTGCTAAAACCATCAGCATTTTTATGAATATTACCAGATTTATGAGCTATAGTCCTATTTCCTCTATATTCTTGGATGGCAATTTGCCATCTTAGCATATGTCTATTTGTGGTTTTCATGTTAAGTAAAGATTTTACAGCACTGTAATCTGTAATTACATCAAACACTGTTCCATCCAAATAATAGTGTAATTTTTCTAAAGCCCACACTAAGCAGATGCATTCCATTTGGCTTGCTCCATACCTTGCTTCTGTTGGCTTTATTTGTCTTTAAATGAAGCAAATTTGTCCTTCAACAGGTTTTTCAATGATGATTTGTGTCTGGTGTAGTGCAGCACCTAGTCCTCCTCACAAGAATCAATGTATAGTTTAAAGCGTAGCTTCCAATCTGGCATTAGAAGGAATGGGGAATTTTTCAAGGAATTTTTCAATTCTTCATATGCCTTAACTCCTTCTTGAGTCATTTCATAGACTGTCTGTTGGTCACTGAGCTTATACAATGACTTAGCAATTCTTGCAAAATCTTTTATATGCTGTCTGTAATAACCAGAAAATCCTAGAAATGATTGCATTTCTTTCTTAGTTTGGAGCATTGGCTTCAATAGTACTTCTTCTACTTTGTTTTTGTCTATGCCCAAACTTAGTCCAGATACAACATGTCGTAGTTCTTTCAGTTCACTGTATGCAAAATGACACTTTTTCAGAGAGATTTTCATGTTTACTTGGACTATTTTTTGCAATACTCTTTCTAGTCTTGATAAGTGACTGTTCCAAGTCTCTGAGCAAATTATGATATCATCAATATAAATAATCAGTCATCCTTCTGATAATTCTTCAGGAAATATGGCATTAATCATCCTTTGATAATGGGATGGTGCAGTTTTTATACCAAATGGAATTATGAGATATTCAAAGATTCTACAGTGGACTATTATCCTTAGTAGTTTCTTGGAATTTTCTGTTAGGACATTTTGATGAAAACCCTTTAGAGAATCAATGGCTGTGATAAACTTAGCCTGAGATAATTGTGTTAATGCCTCATGGATTCTGGGTATTGGGTGTTTGTCAGGGATAGTATAGGTTTTTAGAGCTGTAAAGTCCCCTAAAATCCTTGATTTTCCATTGTGCCATGTTATAATGACAGGTGTAGTGACCTCTACCTGTTCATTATGTCCTACTTTACTTAATACTCCAAGGTCCATTAGTTCTTTAATGTGTACCTCTAAAGCTTCTCTAGCTCTTGGGCTGTCTGGATAAGCTGGTCTTGTTAATAGATGTGGATAAGGCTTTTCTACATTAAGGATTATGTCTACCTCATGTCCAATTATGGCACCTAGTGGTTCTTTGTCAGTTGCAAAGGCATTTTTATATTTAAATAATGGTTCAATCAACTTTTATTTCATTTTTACAGTTAACTGATGATTTAATTCTGCCTCTTTTAGCTGTTCAGTTACAAAAAAATTCATTTCTGGGCTTTTTTCTTTAATTTTGACAACTATAATTTGTCTTTTGTTATTGAAAAAGCCAAATTTTTGTCTTTTTATTGTCTACTATGGTAAAATATCTATCCTTTTGGTTAGAGAGATCTATGCCATAAATTGACAAGAAGTCATTTCCAACTATAAAATAATTACTAGTGCAGTTGTCCATTACTACAAATTCTTTTTTCAATCTGATACATTGTAAAGGATGAGGAAAAATGAGTGTTAAGTCAATTATTCCAGGGGGATTCATGCTTTCACTTGCACTACTAAATTTGACTCCTTGTATTGGTATAAGTTTTTCTTCCCAATCTGGTACAATTGTTTTCAAATAGCTTTTACCAACACATGTACAATATGCTCCTGTATCTAAGTTCACTTTTTCCTCTTGGTTTTTCACCATGACAATACTTGTACTTGACTTGCCAGCTGTATATTTCATTCCTTTTTCTGGTTTGGTTCTATACAGTTTAGCATCTTGTATATTTTTGAGGTTTGTATCAGATGTTCCCACTTGTGGTAAGTTTTAATTGACATCCAGTACTTCATATATTAAATCAATATTATTAATTTGTGCATTAATTATATTAATCTCATCACTTTCAGAAGTTTCTGATTCTTCAGTGTCCTTTTCAGAATCAGATTTTTCTTCTTTATCATTGTGGTCCTCTGTTTCCACAATTTCTTTGATTTTTGCTTTTTTAAGGCAATTATTGGCTAAGTGTCCAATACCTCCACATTTGTGGCATTTCCTTTGCTCATTACTGTTGGATGTATTGGGTTTGAAGCTTTATTTGATTTATCTTTTTTGATAAATGGTTTATTTGGACTTTTAATGTCCAATTTCTTCCAAGTTCTGCCAATTTTTGTTCTTGTCACTATGTCTTTGAATGCATTTCTATACTCTTCTGTGGAGCATGGCTCTATACACCTGCTTCTAAGGGCATGTTCAAATTCTCCTCCACATTTCTTAAGTATTTTCATATGTACCATTTTTTGTGAAATTTCTGGGTATAGTGCATTTAATCTTTCAGCTTGTTTTAAGAACCAAGTCAAAGGTTTATCTTTGTCTGGGTCAAAGAAGGAGTTTTAAAATGCATTTTCTATTTTGTACCTTCAGGCATCATTAGCCCACTTGGTGATTCTTTCTTTTTTCCACCAAGACCAGGTATTTTTGCCATTTGTTTGCCTTATACTATAATACCATCTTTTTGCAGATTTCTCAAATAGTGAGTGTAATCTGGAAGTGATCAGTTCATCTGGTATGGCACAATCTTCTTGTAACATGTAAATTGTCTTAATAAATGACATATGGTCATATTCACCTTCTCCTGTGAATGTTGGCCATTCTTTTAATTGAGGTGCTTCCTTCATTAAGAATTGGTTATTGTCTTTGTGACTCAAGTCTGTTATGAATGGATTTGGTAATTCCTCTTTTGGTTTAATAGGGCTTCTTATGTGAGAAAATGGGGTTGATAACTTGGAATATTTGAGTTAGCCTCATTAATTTTGTCCGTTTTGTCAGTACTAAGCCTTATTTCATTTTTAATATCATCTTTCCGATTAATTATTGCTTCATCACTTTTTTTCACATGGTCTAAAAGTAATTTTTGGTGTGATGAAGTCTTTTCTTCAAATTTTTCTACAGAAATACTTGATTTATTCAATTTTTCTGTACGATTGTCAATACTCATGTCATAATTGATTGTCAAAGTTTTATCTTTGATATCTTTTATGTATTTATACAATTTTTGTTGTCCTTGTATTAATTTTTGAGTATTGTCGATTAAAATTTTTGGTTTGTTATTTTCAACAATAAACTTGATTTTGTAAATTTCTTTCTTGTTTTGTACAGCAATTCTTGTTAAAGAAGATAGATTATTGTTTATTTCTTGTAATTATAAGAAACTATTTTTAATTTCTTTTAGAGGTAATATACTATTTTTTATTTCTGTTAGAGTATTTACAACATCTGGGGACAAGGTCATTTCTTTGGGAAATGAGGTTGTCTCATTCTTTGCTCCTCCTTTTCCTTGAATTCCATCAAGGTTCTGGCAATGTTGAAGACATTGTCCATGGCAGCTTTTTGGTTTTTTGGAATCCTGTAACTTGCAGGATATGGTTTCCTCCAGTTCTTTTTCTTGTTCTTCTTCCCTTCTTGAGGGAGTGGGTTGGCTTGGGGCTTCTTCCTTGGTTGCCTCCTTCTTTTTGGTGTGGCACTCCTTGATATTTTTGATTTTAGGTTTGGATGATAGTGGATTCCATCCATTGGAGTATCTCACTATTTACTCCTCTTTGAGGAGCCTTTTGAGGATGTGCCAGGAGTTCATCACTCCTTGGTGTATTTGTGGCAACATTTCCTAGTCCTTGTCTTTGTACACTGTGTAGTACTGCTTGTACTGGCTCCTGTAAATGTCTATTTGAGCCCTCTGAGAGTGATTTGTACCTGTTTGAGTTACTCATACTTAGTTCTAACTCTGGTTCAGCTATAATGGGCATTTCTGGGACTTGCCTTTGGGATAAGGCACTTCCTTGTGTGGATTCTGTTCCACTGGGGATTTCCCCCTTTCTTTTCCCTTTTGAGGGATCACTTCTACCTCTGAGTACAGCTCCATCTGATTGGATGGAGTATTGGGAGACTCTTCTGGTAGTCACAATTTGAGAAATAAGAAATAAGAAGATTCCAGGACAAGAATTCTTCTTATGGCCATTTATAAAGCAGGTACTCACCTTCAGAGTCCTGAATAGTGGGTCCTGGAAAGTTCAATTTCTTAGCTTTCTTTTTCTTGGTTACAATTGGCGTTGGAAAACTTGAGAAAGTTTCTTCCACCAATATTTCAACAGTGGCTTGATTGTACTCTGTTGGATTATCTTCAAAAACTAAAAAAGACAAATAAATATAAGTCTTTTGTAAGAAGTGTTTATTTTTGGTGAGATATGGCAATTTTCCACATAAAAAATTGCTTTTATATCTTTGAACAAATGAAATGAATAAAGAAATGAACAAAATGAATAAAAATAACTTTCTTTATTGGTTTTTATGATTTTTTATGATTTTATTTTTGAAGAATAAGATAAAAATGAATATGATTCTGTGAGATTAACTTATAATATAAAATTATTTTTAATTTAGAAAGTATCTCTTTTAATCACTAGAGTCACCCAAAGAAAGTTCTTGTAAGTCTAAGGATGTGAAAAACCACGTGTAAAACAGTACAATTGCTTTCCAAATGCTTCAATAGCTTTAAAAACCAATAAATATGAAATTATTATATGATTATAATTTATGATTGGATAAACCCAATTAGAATATTTTTTTAAAGGTCTTTGAAGTTAATATCATGGCCAGGCCCCCAAATGTAAGGTTTGACTATGGAACAATAAGTAAAAATTACTAATATTTTACTTATTGTACTGTGAATGTCCTTATAAATAGAATTAATTAGATAAAAATAATTATTATAATTAAGGCATAAGAAATAGCTATATCATTAAGTAAATAAAATAATATAATAGATAAATATAGGGTGTTGGTAAAAGCACGTAAGCCCTTACGTGTTTTTACCAAATTATGGCCAAAACACGTAATTTTATGGTAAAAACATGTAAGTGACCTAATTTTCTTATAAAAATTTCTCAGGCTCAGTTTTGAGAATTTTTAACATTTTATTTTGCCATATTTCTTCCTACATGGGATGTGAAGGTCCCCAAATGTTTTCAAATTTTTCTATTTTAGGCAATTTGGTAAAATGGCCCATTTTTTTGGAAAATTCATTAAAAATGTTCCCACTTATGAGTTTCAATAATTATTTTTTTAAAATGAAGGTGAGAATGTTGAGAATAATAAACCAGAAGCTAAGCATTTTGGTATTTTTTGCAAGAACATTTGTAGGCCCAAAAAGTCCATGTTTTTTTATGTTTTTTTGTTCATGTTTGTAGTTAAATTGAAGCTGCCATTTATGACATAAATTGAATTCAAAATGTAATTTATGATGAGTGGAAGTTAAAATTTGATTTTTGGCATTAACAGTGCCATTTATCACATCAAAAGTGCCATAAATGGCATCACTAATGACATAATAATGCCATAAATGGCATCAAGAATGACATACAGATGCCATTTATGGCCAGAAAATTGGCATAAATGGCATTACAGCAATGCCATAAATTGAATTTAATGGCCTTGAAAATGCCATTTATGCATTTAACAATGCCATAAATGGCCTTAACAAAATTCCATTTGTGGCATTACATAAATGGAATTAACAATGCCATTTATGGTGTTACATAAATGACATTATGCCATTTATTGCATCAATAATGCCATTCATGGTATTAGTAATGCCATTAATGGCATTGTTAATGTGGCATTAATGGCATCAGAAATGTTGCATTTTTAATGCCACAAATGGCATTGTTTATGCCATAAATGGCATTGTTTATGCCATAAATGGCATTAATGGCATCAATAATATTTCATTGATAATGCCATTTATGGAACTGTTAATCCCATAAATGACATTTCTAATGCCATAAATGGAATTGTTAATGCCATTTATGGCACTGTTAATGCCATTTATGGCATTGTTGATTCCATAAATGGCATTAATGGCATCAGAAATATTGCATTGATAATGCCATAAATGGAATTTTTAATGCCACAAATGGCATTTATGGCATCATAAATGCCATAAATATCCATATTTCATTTAAAAACCATCCCTTACGTGTTTTTACCAATACCCTAAATATATTAATATATAATAATTAATATATTCAAAATCTCTTTATTATTGTTACCAACAAGTAATAAAGGCATAAAAAAATTTCTCTATTAATAAGAAACAATTAATAACAATAATATTACTAATATTAAAGTTATGAATTAATATAAATACTATATATATCAATTAAATAATAAGTAAGAGTGATAATAAATAGAAATTATTATAATAAGAGAAAATAACCTAATTTTGACACTTAGTATAACATTTTTGAATACCTTTAGGCCAAATAATATAAATACAACTTATTTAAATTGTATTTACAATAAAAATTAAGAGAAATTACAAATTTTCTTGATTTTGTGTGGATTTGAGATTTTAGAGAGAAATATAACAAAACAGCAGAACAATTGAATTAATCACGTCAAAAATGATGATTATAATAAATATTGTCTTTGGTCTATACTAATATAAAGGATTTATATATATAGAATAAAGATTTTACCTTTGGTTTGAATTGTTTTAATGTTTCAATGCATCTGACGGGGAAATAGAGTAAAAAGAGCTCTATTTATAGTAAATACCTCCCATCTAGAGTCCAGTAGGCTTCTAGTAGACGTTTACTGATGGTATCCACTGATAATAATCAGTATTTCAAGGTTTAGTGATGATTATGTCATGATCAAACCAGCTTATCTCATTATTATGCCATTATTTAGAGTTATCACTATAACTCTAAGTTTGATGACATCATAGGCTTGGAAGAAGCCTAAGCTTAGTAGATTTTATTAGTATTGATCATAATCTAATAGTATTTGCCAGGTTTATCACCTATATAACTGTTAAACTTAAAATAAGATTACAGTGAGTGATCATAAATGATCAGATTTAAGCTTAAGCTTTGATCATTAATAACATTTAAGTTATACATGCTAAATCTATTCTGAGAATGGATTCTAATATCCTGGCATGTCACTATCAAACTGCCAAGAGAATTCCACTACATCATCGAAATTCTATTTTTGATGATTTTTCTTGTAACTCATCTTTTCTGTCAAAATTTAATATTTTAAACTTCAAGCCATGATTTCAAGGGGTTATAACTTAAATATTATAATACGCATTATTTAATTCTTCACATATGAGCCAGTAGAATCTTACTGTATACTTTTTTAAAGTTTGGAACACTTTCACAACAAAGTGGTCAACAGCTCCCTTGATTTTATTCAATAATCCATTACAAGTTTTGACCTTGTTTATAACCTGTGAAATGAAGCTCATATCTGCATTCTTACAGTAATTATGTGGTGAATTTATTTTTGGTTTATCTCTCCCTCTTGTATATTTCAAGATATATTAGCTAAAAACCATGAATATATGCATTGACCAAAAAAGTGCATATATTCAGCTTAATTCCTTAAGTATTGATTTTAGAGAATAGCTTGATAATTGTTTTTTATGTGGAACTTTATGGATAATCCAATGGTACAGTTTATTTTACATGTTGTTTCAATGGTTTCTGAGTTGTATAAGTTTTATACCTTTTTTAAGGTGTTATTACTTATACTTCAGTAATTATTGAATTTTCAGACATACCCATGAGGAATCTAATGGTGTAATTTATTTTACATTTTTACTCATTATATTCTGATTTAATTAAGATTTTGTACTTATTTATGGTACTTTTACTAGTCTTTGAGATAATTATTATAAGTATAATTATTACAGAAATTTTGCTGTGACCTTTTTGGATATGTGGTCATATATCAAAGGCTCACACTGTCCAACCTCTCTAATTATACTTTAAGCATGTAAAGCACACAATTCCACCTTTTTATTGAGTAATTGGTCTCCTCTCATGTCTGAATCTTCTGGGAAACATTTTGGAATCAGGTATTTTACTTTCTGAAATACACTCATCTTCATGTTGTGGGTTTCTGTACCTGACTAAGTATTCTCTTTCATTTTTTTGCCTAATTATTCTTTCTTTTCCAACTTTTAGCACCTTTTTCCCATCACTTTTATCAAGTGGCGGTACTCCTAAGGGTGTTTCATTTCTCAAAGGAAATGATTCCTTATCACTTAAAGTGTAATGCTTTACTAGACCTACAGGGAAAGATGGATGTTTTTTTCCAATTCTCCTGACAGTTCTGCTTGTACTGAGCTTGTTCCATGAAGGCTTTAATAGTAAATGGTCCTGGAATGGAAGCTTTCAATTTCTTTGTGCCTTTAATATTGCTAAAGTTCAAGGCTGAAACTAGTATTAAGCCCCCTACTTTGAATTATGGGGTCTTATTACTTTTATCCCACTTTCTTTTATCATATTCAAAGGAATCAGTCATACTTTGATTTGCATTATGACTCACTTTATCAAGAAGTAGTTTAAAGCTTGAAGCAGTTTTATGAATATAAACTAAAGATTCCTTCAAAGTATCAACTGGAAGTGTAGGCTTCCATCCTTTTCCCAAAATTGCAGGAGTCTTTCCTGTTGTGGCATGGATAGAATTCTTGTAGGCTGATTCCAATGCTTTTATAAGTGTACACCAACCATGGTTAAAGCCATAATAATCTTTAATCTCCAGGCCATAAGCACAAAATTTTATGATCATTTCCTCAAGGGTCTGAATCATTCTTCCTGCTAATCCATCTGTTTTTGGATGGTAAGCTGTTGAGAATGATAGTTTTGTACCCAAAAGCTTATGTAAATTTGTTCATAAGGCTGATGAAAATTTTGGGTCTCTATCACTAATGATATTTTCAAAGAGACCAGTATGAGATATCACTCTGTGCCAAATTAAAAGAGCTGTATTCATAGCTGTGTAATCATTATGACATGGTAAAAAGATTGGGGTATTTCTGTACCTGTCTACAATAAGAAGACATGCATTGGAAATTTTTTCACCACCAGGTTGTAAGGCTGTTACCCAACCCATATGAGCCACTTCCCATGGGGTACTTGGTTCTTGGATATGAATAATTAAACCAAATATTTTACCAGTAGTTTCATTGGCCTTTTGACACCTGTCACAACTGTGACAGTATTCAATGACATATTTTTGCCAAGATGGCCACCAAGAACAGGTCTTAATTCTTTCCATTTTTCTGTATTCAGACAAATGTCCAGAAGAAACTTCTGTCATGGCACTCTAGTAATATATTTTTAATTAACATTTTACTACATAAGACCATTACACATGTGTGTTTAGACCTATGATACAAGATACCATCCAATAAATGGAATCTTCCATTATCATAAGATGTTTTCCAAATATCATGTAAGTAATTAGCCAAAGCTGTATCTTTTAAATCTTTATCAAGTAGAGAAGTAAGAATATGGCAGTTCATATCATTCTTATAGCTTTATATACCTTCTTCAAAGAATTCTGTTCCTACATCTGTGATGTTAATTCCTTCAATTGGAATTTGAGGTTCTGCATTTTCAGGAACATAAGCATGATTATTGGGTGTATTTGGTAATGCACATATACTAAAGCCATCAGAATTCTTGTGAATATTTCCATCTTTATGTACTATGGACATATTTCCTCTATACTACTATATGGAAATCTGCCATATTAACATGTGTCTGTTTGGATTATTCATGTTAAGAAGTAATTTCACTGAATTACAATCAGTAATTACTTCAAACACACTACCATAAAGATAATAACAAAGTTTTTCCAGAGCCTAAACAAGGCAAAGGCACTCCATTTGGCTTTCTCCATATCTAGCCTTTTTAGGTTTAATTTTTCTTGAGATAAAACAAACTGGACCTTCATAAGTCTTGTCATTGACAATCTGAACTTGATTGAGAGCTGCACCTAGAACTTCACCACATGCATCAATATACAGCTTGAAAGGAAGCTTCCAGTCTGGAATTATTCCTAATGATGCATTTGTTAAGTCATACTTGATTTTTTCATATTATTGAATCCTTTATTGTGTCATTTCAAAGACAGTTTGTTGATCACAAATTCTGTACAATGATCTGGAATGGATTGCAAAATCCTTAAGTTGTTTCCTGTAATGACTTGAGAGTCCTAAGAAATAAATCATTTCTTTCTTCTTCTGGGGCATTTGTTGCAGTAAGACTGCAGCCACTTTGGTTTTATCAACTCCAAGGCTTAGTCCTGAAACTACATGTCTTAGAGATTTTAACTCATGAAACCCAAAATTAAATTTCTTAAGAGATATTTTCATTTTCACTTGAAGAGTTTTCTTAAGAACTAATTAAAGTATCTCTAAGTTCATTTTCCAGGTTTCTAAACAAATAATAATGTCATGAATATAAATAATTAACCATCCCTCTGATAACTGATGTGGGAAAGTGGTATTCATTATTCTTTGATAATGAAAGGGTTACTTTTCAATACCAAAAGGCATCATTAAGTATTCATAAATACCACAATGAGGAATAATTCTCAATAATTTTCTAGCATGAAGTTCTAAAATATTCTGATGGAAACCTTTAAGGGCATCCATGGAAGTGATTAATCTTGCTTTGGATAATTGAGTCAAAGTCTCATGGATTCTGGGAATTGGATACCTGTCTGGAATAGTACAGGTATTCAATTTTCAAAAATCACCAACCATCCTTGATTTATCATTATTCCAAGTAATGATTGCAGGGGTTTTTACTTCTACTTCCTCATTGTTTCCAACCTTTCTAAGGACTCCCAGTTTCATCAGCTCATTAATATGAGTTTCTAATGCTTCTCTAGCCCTGGGGCTAGCTGGCTAAGCTGGTCTTCTTAAAAGTGGAGGGTGAGGTCTTTCCGCATTAATCATAATTTCCACCTCATGGCCTTTAATAGCCCCAAGTGGTTCATTATCAGAAGCAAAGGCTTCTCTATATTGAAATAAGATTTCAATAAGGTCTTCCTAAATTTCTGATTTTAATTAAGGACTAATTTGTGCTTCAATCAATTTATCTCTCACAAATTTTTCCTTATTAACATTTTCACTTGTCTAATTACAGTTAGTTCTCTTTTTTCTAGAGGAAAAGAAACTTTTGCCCTTTTATTTTCCCCTATATTGAAATATCTATATCCATTATTATTAATATCAATACCATAAATATTGAGATAATCATTTCCAAGTATAAACTGTTGTGAAGTGCAATTCTTCATAACAACAAATTCAACTTTCAGTCTCATACTTCCTGCAGGGTGGGGAAATATCATTTCTGAACTAAGAATGCCCAAAGGGTGCATATTTTGGCTAGAACTTCTGAATTTTATACCTTCAATTGGCATAAATTTCTCCTGCCAATTAGTATAAATTCTGTAAAGATAAGCTTTGCCAACACAAGTGCAGGAAGCACCTGAATCAAGATGTATCTTTCCTTCTTTGTTGTTTATTGAAATATTAGCTATAAAAGATGATCCAGCTGTACAACCTTTACCTCTGGAAGTCTTAGTTTCCTACATTTTAGCCTCTTTCACATGTATGAGATACATACATTAATCACTGTACTGTGGTAAGTGAGTATGCACTTCTGTGACCTCAAAGGAAACATTAATGTTTTCTATACTAAGCTGATCTGGTAGTTCTTCTTCTTCAGAAGTCTCAGAATCACTTTCATGTAAAGATACATCATCTGTTTCTTTTGTGTCTTCAGCTTTTCCAATTTCTATCTCATTTATTATTGTCCTTTTTGGAAAAGTATTAGCCAAATGAGATGTACTTCCACATTTATGACATTTCAAAGGAGCTCTGTCTTGAGGTTTATTTGGTCTTGAAATTGGTTTTCCACTAGTCTTATTGTCTATTGGTGGTTTATACCAATTTCTACCAATTTGTTTTCTGGTAGCGATGTCCTCAATGGCATCAATATAATCTTCTTTAGAGAAATTCTCAATAAATATGCTTCTTATAGCATTATCAAGGTCACCACCACACTTTCTTAATATCATTTTATGTACCATTTCTTCAGAAATATCAGGATGAAGGGTAGGTAATCTATGCTTTTTTAAGAAACCAGGACATGGGCCTGTCCCTCTTGATATTAAAAATGGCTTCTTCAAAAGAATTTTCCATTTTAAATATCCAGGAATCATTTTCCCATTTGGAAATAATTTTCTCTTTTCACAAAGGCCAGGAGTGTTTACCATGGTCTTGTCTCATTTTCTAATACCATTTATTTTCTGATTTGGTAAATAATGAGTGTAATCTGGCACTTATGTATTTATCTGGTATGTTAAATCTTCTTTAAGAATATCAATTGTTTCCATAAATTCCATATGATTATATTCTCCTTCACCACTGAAGGTTGGCCATTCCTCTAATCTAGTAATGTCCTTGAAATTACAGGCAGCTTCCACTTCTGCATTTCTTGAAATTGTATGATGTAAGTCATTATTCAAGTTCAACACTTTTCTGTAAAGAATTGGTGTGTACTGTTTTGGTAACTCATTTTTTAGTTATATATTATTAATACTTTATTGAATATCTTCTTTCAATCCAAGTCTTGTTTTATCGCTTTTTTTCAATTGTTTTTGTAAAAGAGCGGCATTGTGACCAGTTGAATGTTCCAAGTTTTGAACTTGTATCCTTAACTTTTTTAATTTTTTAATACTAAAAGAAATAGAATTATCTTTTGTCTGATTGAGAAAAGTTACTTTGGACTCAATTCTCTCACAAATATGTGTCAAAGACAAAATACTTTTCTTATTCACATTTTCTAGACTAATAATGGTCTTTTGTGAATCTTTTACTTGTAAAATTTTTCTACCCAAATTTTGTTGGATATACTCGAGATGGTTAAGCTTTGCTAGAATTTTATTATTACAAGCTTTTCAAAGTTCATTTCTTTGGAAAGGATTGATTAAATATTTTCTCCCCCTTGTTTTTTAATTCCATCAGAGTTCTTTCCATATTGAACACATTGCCCATGGCTGTCTTTTTTTTCTTTAGAATTTTGTAATTCTGTGGGTAAGGTTTGTTCCACTTGGACTTTGCATTTTGCTTTCCCTTCTGATAGCTCTTTGGGATTTTCTTTCCCTTTTTGAGGCAGATTCTTTCTTTTGGTGCTTGGGGAGCCTCCACTAGGCTGTTGTCCTTCTTTTGGGCCAACTCTTTCTTCTGTCCTCTGACAAAATGCTTTGTTTCTTCAACCAAGCCTTAATCTTTTTTGGACTTTTCCTTTGCAAGACATGGGTTTCTGTCACACAGTGGAATGTGATCTAAAGCTTGCCAGTATTAACCGGTATTTCAACCCATTTTATAGCCTTTTTGGAAAGAGTTTCCTTTGTTGAGGTCTGGAAGACAGCATTGTGAGAATAAACCACTTACCAATGTTATGGGTTTGATTCTGGTTGGAGAAAAGGAGGGGTCTCAATCAAACAGCCAGAAATTGCTGGGTTTTCCACTCCATTGGAGTACAAGGGTTCCTCCCCTTGGGGGTTCCTTGTAGGCTCCTGTTGTGACTAATGTTGCCCCATGAGGAGGACATAGGTAATACCATCAGCTACATGCACTTTGGGATGCAGTTCTCTAATCCCAGGGGTACGGTCACATGGTGGAATGTGATCTACAACTTTCCAGTATTAACCAGTATTTCAACCAGTTCAATAGCCTATCTGGAAAGATTTACCTTTTTTGAGGTCTTGCAGACAGCATTGTGACAGTTTCCAACCCCTCAGAAGGTCCTCTGTGTTTTCTGGGTCCATGAGCTTATTCACTTGAAGATAAGAGTTCATGGTGCCTATCCAACGACTTGGAAGAAGCTCTCAATCCTGCTGTTTTGCTGCCAGAAACCAGTTCTTGCACTTAGACTGATATATTGCCACTGTTTCCTGTTGGAAATGATTCATGTCTGACAACAGGAATAGAAGTTATGTCAGCTTCTGGACTCACAATAAGAGTTTCAAATGTGCTGGCTAACCTTTGGGAACTTGTGGAACTTCTGGCATTCTCCACTTTTGCTTCTCCTCTGGGCTGACTTTCTTGTATTTTTTATTTATGACTTGAATGTCCTGGTTGATATCCATTTTATTAGATGTATTATTTACTTCCACTTCTAGTATTAGTTATTTCAAATGAATTCAAAGAAAATTGGACTAAGAAATGGGTTGAATTCGCCTTCTGGACCTTTAAAGGGTTCTTTTGAATTAAAGCCCTTGGTGCTGGTCTGGTTTGAATTTCAATGCTGTACTCTGAGATACTAGAGTCTGAAGAGCTTTCTCTGATGGATGACACTAGAGAAAACAAAAATATAAGCTATTTTATTAATTAATGAAAAGAACCTATCAGCTCAGCTCATTGGATAAATTTGTTTTAATGTAATTTATGGCAAATTAAATCAAAAATAAAGAAAGATATTTTTAAGTGAAAATTTTCAACTTTTTAATTTTTTTATTTTCTCTAAAGAAATAATAATTATGAAATTAGTAATTTGTTAATCAAAATTGTATTACTATTCACTTTATACTAGAATAACTTAAAGAGTAAATTTCAAGTCTGTGATGTGAAGAAGCCACTGGTTAGGCAATAGAAATTTATTCCAACTCACTCAATAGTATATTCTTTCAAAGAATATTCTTAAGAAAAATAAGTTTTCAATATTATAAAGATTATTTATAAGGGCTAAGTCCCAAAAAATCCAATATTAGATTAAATATGGCAATTTTACATTAGAAACCAGTAAAATAAGGTCTATAATATGATTTATGTCCCAAAAAATGGTTAAAATTACAGCCAGGGCCCCAAATGTAAGGTTTGTCTATGGAACTCATGATAATAGTAGAAAATATCAAAAGTACTATGAATTTCCTCAGTAGAAAATATAATATGAGGAAATATTATAACCACAAATTTAATATAAGTATAAAAAGAAAAAAAGAATTTAATTATTATTAAATGATTTAATAATAAAAAAACTTAATACTTATAATAAATTATTGTTATAGTCACTGACAATTATAACAATAAGAAGCCTGAAGCTCTTAATGAGACAATTACACATGGAAAATAATAATATTTACCCACTTATAGATAATATATAAGTATTATTTATAAAAGAAATTATCACACACATGATGTGGAGAGAATTCTTATAGAAAAATTCTATATCAAAAAACCAATAATAGAT
This sequence comes from Austropuccinia psidii, assembly GCA_023105745.1. Classification (NCBI taxonomy): domain Eukaryota; kingdom Fungi; phylum Basidiomycota; class Pucciniomycetes; order Pucciniales; family Sphaerophragmiaceae; genus Austropuccinia; species Austropuccinia psidii. The sequence goes on from JALGQZ010000012.1 coordinate 840,842, forward strand.
AAAAAATATAGAACTTTAAAGAAAAATGACTTATAATATTTACTTAATACAACAAGTAAAACAACAACATTTGTTATATTAAATAATGCTTATAAGTTAAAAAGCGCCAAAAATTATGATTTTAGAGTATAAAACAGCCTTTCATGCTAAGAAATAAGATTAAAAAGTATTTAGAGGAATTTGTGGATTTAAAAGATATTTCAAGAGAACAATTTTGTATAATAAAATCTATTGTTGGTGATTACAATAATATAATCTAAATTCTATGATTTCAATTCTTTATTTAAAATTTATAAAGAGTAAAATAACTTATCAATTACTTTAATAATATAAGATTTTATATTGAATAAAATATTACTTGTTTAAAATGTCTAATTGATTGGACTGATGATAGGTTATTGGTAAAAATAGTGATGTTTAGGCTCTTTTTATGCCTGCACAGCAGCCCTCATAATTCATAATAGATATATAGGGCTTTCTTAGGTCAAAACTAAAAAACCATGCTTAAAAATAAGGTTCCTAACTTAAGTAACTTATTTCTAATTCCAATTTAAAGTTACCAATGTTATTCTTAACTCCAAGTAACTTTAATCCTCTTTTGTATGAATTATTCCAACCTTTAATATAGAATAAATTTACTTTATATTAAGGTTCATCACATGAAAAACTTAAAAATAAAGCTTCAAGCAAAAATCTCTCAAGCTGAATTTTTGATTAATTATTAAAGAAATCTCAATTAAATTCAAGAATAATTAAAAAAATGAATTTCAATGCTAATTAGTAATTAAAAATGTTTAAAAAAGATACAAAAACCTTTTCATACACAGATAATATTAACTTGTAATTTGTGTAAAATTTTCAAGAAAATCCATTAATAATTGGATTTTTAATGAATGTTTTAACCTATTTCCATTTTTCCACATAAAATAGCAATACACACCAAATCTTAACTTTTGATGCTTGTAACTTGAAATTCTTAAGCTTAATTAATCTTCAACACTTCTTAAAATACTTATTCCAAACTTGCATATTTGGATTTACCTTTTGGAAGCTTGAAATTCCTGTCCAAATTGGGACAAAACCAGTTTAAACTTTAAAGTTGAATCAAATTCTAATATTAAAGCTGAAATAAGGTTGAAAATCCTCCAATACAGGTGGAAAACCTTAATTGAATCCTTGCATATCCAAAAATCTGGGTACCCCGCTATGTTTGGACTTTTTCCTTTGTCCCAACTTTCTGTGTGGATTTTTCCCTTTTGTTTATTTAAAGCCATACATTCTTCAATATTTCATATTGAAGAATGGCCACTTTAAATTGACAACATTGAATTTCTGGTCAAAACAGGTGCATAATGCTTTATAATAAGATCTATGACACTTCTTGATATTGAATGGAAAAAGTGGAAAATTGTCTTCTTAAGCATTGCCTTGTCCAAGCAGCTAAAATTGCATCAATGAACTTTGGGTGCTTGCTGTGCCTTTTGAAATTGTTGGTATTTTGGCCCATTTGGTTTTTTTTCTAAAACAAGCCTAAAGAGGCTTAAAACTTCCAATAAATCCTCTTTTAATACATTTCCCTTTCTTCATGGAAAATGGCCAAAAGAGACAAAAATTTCCCTTATAATATTTTCCTCTTCAACTATTGATAATATTAATATTAATAAAGAGTACTTTGACTTTTCTTATTCAATGTAATAAATAAATTTATTTTAACTACTAATAAATAGCTAATCCTTGAATATGTTTTCTTAACTTTTATACACTACCATTTATTATGACAGGAAGTATGAACTGTCTACTAGAATTAATTACATGAATATTCAATAATAAAACTTCTTTTTCAAAAAATATGAAATTGATCTAATTAATAATTGAGTTTTAAAAAAGTAATTATTATAAATTGTTGAAGGAAACACCAATCTAGAGAATAAACTTTAATAATGTGATAAATTACTCACTCATACTCCAAAAATACCTTTAAAAATTTGGGAAAGTTACTTTATGGGTTATTTTTGGATTTAAATAATCAAAAGTTTGATTAAAGCATTACTATACACATCTATAGCTATATCACTAGTATGAATGGTAACATTCTATAATTTCACATCTTTCTTCCTGATTTATAATATTAAAGGTACCAAGAACTGGTTTAATAACCAATACATACTTTTTTTCTTAAATATTCAATGTTTTAATTGAATTGGAATAAATAATGTAATTCATCTTGGAAAAAACAGCAATAGTATACTTCTTTTAAGTCTACAACAGCTCAAAAATGCCTTCCATAGCACAAACTAAAGCTCCAATTAGTGAGAAACCAATTACCCTCTTTTATTAATCATTATTTCATTTTTTGTCACATTAAACTATAATAGTTACTTAATAAGGTCATTTTACATAATTGCCTACCCATTTATGCTTAAGAAATAATTAATTTAATATTTTAAGTATTCTCTTATTTTTAATTAAACATTTTTTTTCTCAAAGATATCAATTTTGTTCAAAATTTAATCAAAGGTTGAATTTTCTGTCATTTTTTGAAGATTCAGTTTTTCATTTGGAATTATCAAAAATGGAATTTGATTAAAATCTTAACTTTGAATTATAAAGTAATAAATGTTTTTGGTTTTATTATGGCTTATAGCTTTCTCCATTTATACTAAGAGATTCAGAAGGTATCATAAAGAATGGTATTTCCAATGAGCTTATGAATTTTTCCCTCATTTTCTACATATTATAAGTAAATAGTATAGTAACAGCTGGTTGACATGATTTAATTACATTGATACTAGTCTAAAAAATGGTTTTAATTACTCTTTTTTAAGGTCTTTCCTAGGAAGATAATTAATAATGTACATGGTTACAGTAGTCAGATCTTCTCATTACCTGCTTGTCATTTCAAAATAGGAGTTTATTTTCTATTTTCTCATAATTTAATGAGATTAGGCCTAATTAAACAAGTTTTAAAAAGTTTTCAATTGATCATTTTGTCAATATCAGAAATTTATCCAGGCTTCAGGATATCTTATGTCTTAAATTAATCAGAAATTGGGGTACCCTGTATCCCTTTGATTTCTTTTGTCACCTCAAGTTATTTTTACGTCAAAAATATTAATTCAAGGTTCAATACTGATATATAATCTGGGTGTATCAAAGCTTTATGTAGCAATACAGAAATTTTAAGTTTCATAAACATGAATAACACCAAATTGAGTGTATATTAAACATGGGAATTGTTTAAGAATCCCATTATTTCATGTGAAAATTAAAGAAAAAAACATTTACCCCATTTTTTTATGTGGTATTGATGATGAGATGCTAAATTATTTTCCATATTGACACATCATAGAGTTAAATCATACTTATTCACTGTATGGAATTACCCTAGGTGAGGTTTTGTTTATAATCCAAATCTGGCCTTACTTACTTGTAAAATGTTTATCCATAATTTTCTTTATTAAAAATAATCAATTTTGATTTTTAAAATAATTTATGGGTTCTGAATAATTTTAAGTTTCTTTTCAAGCTATTTGTGTACTATTTAAGTATGTAGGACATATTTCAAAGCTCACATCCCTGGGTTGTAGAAGAGGGAAGGTTGGCCCCAGATGATGAAATGGATAAATTGGTGAATGATGATGGATATGGCCAAATGGCCATAAAATTGTGATTTTAAATTATTTAAGTAAATTTATTCAAGAAGTGTGACTGTCAATGGTTGTGACAACTGCATGAAATAATATTTCTTGCTTTACATAGTTTCAAACGTTGAGGGTAAGTATTCTTACTTACATAGGGCTATAGATGAGGCAAAAATATCTTGAGAAACAGTATTGGAGGATACTATTAGCTCCATTCACCAACTATCCTTTTATTTTCCGAATTAACAATTGGATAAATACATATTACTATCATAAATCACCCCCTTAATTTTATTGAATTAATATTTTGTAGCTAAAATGTCACATTTTAAGCTTCTATATATTTTCTGTCCAACTAAATGTTATATTCAGTGATAATTGAACGTAATCAAAGAACAAGAATTTTAAAAAAAAAAATTATTAATTTTATATTATATACACTTATTTAAATATCTCTCAATATTCAAAAAACATCTCATAAAATAAAAAAATTGAATATATAAAGTTAATTCAAAGGTTTTTAGTGATTAGAGAATCTTTAAGGACATTGCATGTTGCTGAAAGTATTTAAATTATCTTAATTTTTTCTTCATAATTTCAAAAAAAAACTTTCTAGAAATAATTCATTGTTTGTTTATTGAACTAATCATACAGCCAAAAGATTTTAACATGAAGGAAAGAAATTAGATTGAATATGACACTCTTTTATACCTTCAAAACCTCCTTAATTATGGTAAATATTTCTATAAAAGATTTTCTTCAACACTAAAACATCATTAATAGTTAGTTTCAACTCATTATACCCTTACTCATTGCAAAGAGGGCTTGTGTGTAGCCATTTTTGGCTGTTTTTTACCAAAACATTCCATAATGAGCTTAATTAATATTAAAAACAGCTCAAATTGATGTGAAAGTATTAAAATACAATTCATGGCAACTTTACCCGGTTAGAAACCAGCTGAACGTCCTTGAATGGTATTGAACTCACATCATTGAGTTTATGCACAGACCCTTTACTTGATCAAAGTTGAAGGTAACATCAATTTCTTCATGTCTTTTGACACTTTATTCTCAAATTCAAAGATTTTCGTAGAGTCGGGAACCCTTGAGGAAAAGATTCTTTTTTCAATTAAAAAACTAATATTTTCAAATTTTTCCAATTCATCCAGTTTTAGTATCTTATTAACAATAAATGACTAATTCAATTCACTTGTACATTGACGCCAATTTAAATTTAAATTCAATTGTATGGTATATATAAGGAAATTCAAGCAAATAAATTTCAATTTTCTCCTACCTTTAAGTTTACACATCAAAACTCTACATTAACAAGAAGAATCATAATAATGAGAATTAAATTAGATTCGAATCAGCTAAAAAATTCATATTTAAAATATTTTTCTTTTATAATTTAATTTTAAAATAAATTGAATTAAAGGAATTTAATTCTTATTTCAAATTGGGTTTTTTCGTTTTTTGAATAAAAAAAACTACAATTCTAAATATTATTTTTATCTACCTTTTTTTGTTATTAAAAAGAGAAGAAAAAAAAATTCATCTAAATTTTTTATTATTAACATGAGATTTTTACAATTTTTTTTTGTTTCATCTTCATTAATTGTTTTGTTTTAAAAATAATTTCAAAAAATATTAATTTTTTCAAATAATGAAAAAATAAAAATAATAGAAATAAAAATAAAAATGTTTTGGTTTTCATAATTTTATTTTATCATTTAAGTTTTGTGATTTTTGTCTTGGTATTTGAAAGAATCCAAAAATACTTCTAGAATATTAAAAATTATCTTCATAAAATAATTAGCCTATTTAGAAAAAAGTTTGGATTTGAATAATTTGTGTTTTTTTTTTCCTGAAATTAAAAATATAAAAACTTTTGGTACATAGGTAAATAAAATGAGAGAAAATTTCAAAGTCTATTGCAATTCTTAAAAATTGTATGCCTTGAAGCCTATTGAACAGACTACACATATGAACGGTGTGAGACTTTGTTATCATTTAATTCATAAGTCGATATTTTTATTTTTATTTTATATTTTTTTTTACCAAATTAACAGCTCAAAACAAATTTCTAATGGATTTTTGAGCTCAAAAAACTACACAACTCTCACCTGTTTCTAACAGATCAAAAAGGGTACCAAAAGCTACCAATATTTCTTATAAGTTTGGCCTAAGACCTGATGAGTGGTAAAACTGCTTTGATCTCTGTTTGATTTCAATTTTAGTTTTAATTTCTAAGCTTGTGTTATTATTTTGACTGAGTTTTACTTTGAGCTTTTTATAATTGTATGAGTTGATAGAATAACCAAATTTTCAACATCTGTCATAAAATTTTTTTGAATGATAGTCTTCGTCTGTTCTATTGAAAACTAAAACTAAATTCTTGATAAATTTATCGCCAAATTTAATTAAATAAATATTTTAAGGATGGTATTTATTAATTATTAACCAAGCCTGAGCTGAGTTTTTGATTTCTCTCCAACATCTTTCAATTTTTGATTTTCTCTTGTCTGCGATGACTATGAGCGCTCGCTGCAATTCTGGTTGGTAACCTAAAGAATTTAACATAATAAAATCGCCTATCGAATTTCCTTAGATCTCTTTGGCCATGGACTACTAAAAATTTTTCGTCCTCACAACCATTTCGATAAAATTTTCATATACTTATCATTATTCTAAGACTTTCTGAAGAAAAACTAATGAGCTCGACACTTTTTGGTTCACGTTCAGAACGAGTTAGAGTTTTTGTAACTGATGCCAGTCAGTGAAACTTTCATTCTTCAACCCTGGTTTTTATTCATTAAGTCAGAGCTCTCAAACTTCATCAGATAATTAGAATTTTAGGCACTCCATGATTGAAGTGAATAGTGTGACTCAGAAAATATTCTCACTCTAGGTATGTCTTTAGATTTTTACAACTTTTTTGAGTTCTATTTCTACTGATTTCAATGATTCACTCACTCGTAGATAAACACTATTTGCTCAAGATTTTACTTTCATTGCTTAAAAATTTCTACCCAAAACTTTCAATCAAATCTTGATCACTTTATAAAATTTATACTATTTCTAAAAATTATCAGGTTTTGACGATAAAACATAAAACTTCAATTTTGATTTAACTTCTATAAATCCTTAACATAGATCCTTTTAAATCAAGAACAATCAAGCTATCAACTTTAGATCATTTGATCAAAAAAACCTCATTCTCATTTACATAAAGTATACTCTGATTATATTCAGATTAACAAAACTTTCGCATTCTGTGAGTTAAAATAATATACTTTAACATACCACAGCTTCACAAGGAAAAATCAACTCTTTCTTTTTAGTTTTGAAAGAACAAGGCATTCAGGAAAATTACAAAAACTCCTTGACCCCAACACATCTTAATTTACTAAACTAAAGATTTTGTAAACCCCTCGTCAAAGTTATCATCACCCACTATGCAACATAATTCTTTCACGCCTAAGACCGCATCTCAAGATCCTTTTTCTCCATTTTGATATGGTGGCTTTCTCGTGGTGCTTGCGAGTGATTATGAGTAACATACTAATCTTTTACGTGTACATGTTGATGTTTTAGATAAGATCAGTGCGAAAATTTCCATGAAATGGATTATTGTAAAATAACAAATCGAAATCAGTGAAAACTTTGCCTTCAAATCCGGAAAAAAAGCTGAAAGACTTGTTCGAGGCTCCACCCAAGGGCCTGCTCAATAGCCCCATTGGAAGGAGAAGTACATCAAGTTGATAAAACCCTTTCGTTCACCAATTTTTTTCCAATAGAAATATGCTCTCTGATAACAAGGCATCGAATCATCTCATCAAAAATCACCCCTCAGGCTCAATGATCAAGACTACCTCAGAACTCTTTCTCATTTTTTCATACTCTTTTTCTGGTCTTGGTTACTATTTCTTTCTTATTATATTATCAACAAAAGAACACGCAATCTCATCAATTTAGGGAATTTCTCCATCCGACTTGGTGAAACAACGGAGCCCATTGCCGTCCAAGGCCTGGTGGTCTAGTAGTATGATTCACCCTTAGGGAGCTTCTATGTTCATGTTTGGGTGAGGTCCCGGGTTCAATTCCCGGCCAGGCCCCGAAAGGATCGTTTTAGTGTTGTGAGATGACGTGGAGGCCTTGTTTCCGTGCTATGGCATCACGTTGACTCCGGAGAAAGTCCGCTGTATGCGTCCAAGGGGCAAGGGATTGCGGCTTTTGGCTGGCAGAGGCGCCCGGAAGTAATGCTTCCGCGCCGGGGATCGCCCAGAGCCCTCAGCCTTGATCGACGTATTTCAAGGGCTCTTTCTGCAAAAATTTATGAAAATGTGAAGCGCATCAGTACTTTGATTGGTTCAACTTGGTGTTATTTTCTTCAAAGATTAGCTTTCTATTTTGCTTATGACGATGGGGAAAATTGTAAACCGCTCTTTTGCCATTTGAGTGGAAATATTATGATAATCCCTTCAAAAATTCAAATTAAAAGGATTGAGTTGCTTTGGGACTCACTTGGGAATGAAAAGGATTATGGCCGCATCATTTGTTGGTTAAATTTGAATATACATTGGGGTATATTTCATTATATTTTATGAATATGAAGTTTTTTAAGAAAAAAACAATCTTTGCAAAAATTTTCAATTGCTTTAGAAAAAAAACTTAAAGAAAAAGAAATTATAAAAGATTATTTTTTTACAAAATAATAATAAAAGAAAGGAGCTATTATTTCTGTTTGTTTGTTTTGTTTTGAAAAAAAAAAAACCTGATTTTTTTTCAAATTAATACTAATTTATTGTTTAAAGATAAATGAAAAATTCAAGATTAATAATTTAATTAAACTTAAAATGTAAAAAAACAAAAAAGATAAATAAATAAATATTTTTATCAAATGAGAAAAAAGATTAACTTGAAAGGTGAAATTTTTTTGTATTTTGAAATTGGCATTTTAAATATATATATTTGAAAATAGAGAGTTGAAAATTAAATCCATTACTAGTTTTTTTGATTTTTTTTTTTACAAAAAAAAAAGGATAATTATAATAATAAAATTAATTAATCATTTTTCTTTTTATTATTATTATTATTATAACTTAACATAAAATTAAATGAAGTTTTTTTTTTGAATATATATAAATATAAAAATTTATTGTTTAATTTAATTTATCTTTTTTTTTTCTTTTTATAAATAAATAAATATATATATATATGTCAAAAGATTAATTTATTTTCTTTTAAAAAGAAAAAGGAAAAAAACACTGGTAATAATATAATAAATAGTGAGAAACAATTGTTTTTAATTCTTAGTTTCTTTGTTTTTTATTTATTTATTTATTTTTTTTAAAAAAAAAAAAATAATGATAAGTTTTATTTTTAAGTGAATCTTTTTCTTTTTTTTAAAAAAAAGAAAGAAATAACAAGAAAAAAATAATAATTTAAATATAAAATAACTTTATATTCTATTTAAACATCATAAACTCAAAAAAGAAAATAAATAAAGCAAGAAAGGAATATATTAATAAGTAAATAAATTAATAAATAAATGAATATAAAAGATTTTATTTAATTTGATAATACCTGCAATTTTTGATAAAATTTAAAGTTTCATTTTTTTTTAAGAAAAGATAAAATCATTAGACTCAGAAAAAAAAATTATTCAAAATAATTTTGCATTTTTATTCATAATATATTAAACTATTAGAAGTTTAATTTATTTCCTATACAAGCTCTTTTTGGCTTCTTATCAATACCAACCTGGCAATTAGACAATTTAAATTGATTATCCTCTAAGTTAGCTTTGGAATCCGATTTTCAGAAGTTGAAGTTTTTGGCCTGGTAAAAAGATTTTTCTTAGCTTATTTTTACAAGCCAAGAGAAGAAATCAATGGATAAAATACCAATGAAATATAACTCAGATTTTCTTATAAATTATATTTATTTTAGTTTTTTTTTATAAATAATAATAATACCAATAATAATCTATGAAAACCTCTAAACAAACCTAATAAAATGTAATAAATTTGGAAGAGGTGTACCTCAATTCTGAAGAAAAGAAATAACTCTGTCTAACCAAATGATGAAAAATGGGAATGAATTTATCTTGAAAAATAATTACCTCAACTAAAAACTCAAACTAAGAGTTGACTCACAAGCAACATGAATCAAATGGAATATCAGTTCTCATTTGTTTAGCTTACTTAAAGATAATTTTATTTATAAAGAAATCTAAAAAAATGCTGCATCTGAAAACTCAAATATATAATCTTGGAAAGTTTGTCAAATATTACAGGAAAATCTTGATTATAAAAATCATTGAAAAAAGAATTAAGGGAAAATAATTGAGGAAATTAAATCTACTCCATTGATGGAATTTAACTGTCACTATAAAATAGATTAAAGAATTTTAATAAGAATATTTCACCATAAAAATATTGTTCCAATAAATAAGCAGCTTACTTAGTCCTATGGATATCACTAGGAAGAGGGTAAGAAATATTCAATAATAAGATAATTCTCATAGCTGATTTGCTCAATGTGCCAATTTTGTAAGTTTTTAAGGGTTTGACCTGAATTCCCAAGTGATGTTGGTTTATGAATCTGTATTTAATCTCTACTAAGGAAAAAAAATTGGTTATTCACCCTCATATTTGTTATTTCAATTATTTATATTTGTAATTTTGAGATCTTTTACTAAGAAAAAAAGAATAACCTTTATCAGTTCTGAAGATTTTCCACTCAAGATATCATTAGGCTTCTGGTATAAGCACATACGTAAAATGGTGAAAACACATAAGGAATTCCCTGGGCCCTTTTTCAAGTAAAAAAACAAAAAACCCTTACCCATTTTGCTCAAATTTTTTCTCAAATCCCCCCTCAAAAAAACATACACACAAAAATATGACAAAGTATTTCCCACCCCAAAACACACATTCCTTTCCAAAAATACAATTTGAAACCAAATTTATCAAATATTTCCAAACTGATTTTATTTATTTTTTCCAAAAAAAACTTCCCCTCTACTTACTTCACAAATAGCAAAAAATAATTTTTTCCCCTTTCCTCTTACATTAATCATAAACTTTAACCCATTTTTTTCACTTTTACTACATTTTTTACTATTTTTCATATTTTGAAAGGCTCTTTCCTCATTCCATAAATCAAGAACTCCCCCTCTTTTCATTTTTTTAATTTCTTCAGCTTTTCAATACAAACTTCTCCAACCCCCCACTTAAGGTAAATTTTAGAACTCAAAGCTTATTTTCCAGAATTTTCATGATGTTTCCAGGGAATAGGAGTATTCTGTATCAACCTTGAGTTTTGATATGACCTACAAACAAATTGAAATAGGTTTTAATAGGTCTGGGACTGCAACTTAACAAAAAATCTCCTCCAAAAAATTTTCTTTAATAAAACTAGACTGTCCTTTTAGAATTTATGAAAGGAAATATTTCAATAGTACCACTTGGACTTTGAAATTAAGAAATCCCAAAAAAAGTCATAATGCCTCTTAAAATATCGTGGCATTTCCAGCTTTCATAAAATCTAATTATCAAAAGACATCCAAAATTTCTCATATTTCTGAATCACTGCGCATTCCAAGGCAAGTTAAGGATTAATTATGCATCCATTAGAAGCCTTACAGTCCTGTAATACTCTAAGATATTCAAAACTAAGTCAGTAAAATAAATAAATACAAAATTCAAATAAGAATAACCATTTATGCTCTTCTTGACACCCTCAAGCAAGAAAATTATGTGTGTTCCTCTGCAAGGGATACAGAGAGAGACACGAATTCATTTTTTTCACTAACCCCCTTTCCATAAAACTCCTTTAAGGATTTTCCTTTTTTATTTTTATGGATTTTACCTATAAAATAAATAAATAAAAGATGCCAATTTTTCTATATTTTTGGATTTAGATCAACAAATAAGACCTTTTATGTGGCTTTTTTTTATAGAAAATAAAAGTTGATATTATTATAATTAGAAATTGAATCAATATATTAAAAAATCCTCAAAAAATACCAATATTTCTCCCCCTCCATTGATTTGTATTAACAGTTGTTTGGCTGTGAAAAATTCTCTTCATAAAGTCTTCCCAGACACAAAAGATATGTTATACATTTGGCCCATTGATAAATATGTATCTTCCCATTTCATTAAGAAAATTAGCTATGTAAGTGATTTTTAAGCTTTCATAGTCCTTTGGAATCAATTAAATGACTTTTATTGAACTTAATATTGTTATTAGTGAATTTGGTATTTATTTCTAACTTTATTTATTCATTAAATGAATAATATTTTAAAAAAACTGAAAGAAAAATCAAAAATAAAGTCAAAAATATTGAATTATTGCAATATTTCAAGAAAATTTAATTCCTATGAAAAAGTATTACATTCCTTACTGGACTAAAAATAATTTTCACCTGGGGATGGGTTCCACTGCAAGAGTTTAAGGTCCCCACAACATTGTTAAACTTTAGCTCTCAAATTCTACTGGTACTCTCCTGGAGGTTATTAAAGCCCTTCAAATTGATTTAAAGAGAGAAATTATTGAAATAAGCAACATAATCTCAAAAGAAATTATTTTCCATGTAAAGATTCTACCTCCTCACATTTGTGCTCTCAATTGCAATTTTCTTTATTATGAACTTCAGATGACCTTTGAAAATTTTAAAAAAAAAAATTTCCCAATGGATAATGAATCAAAAAATACAATAGCTCTCAAGAGATACCTTGTAAGAACAAGACCCAAAAAGAATTTTCCAAGTGGAAAAGGATAAATTAATTCAACTTCCATCCAAAGTGGAATTTGAATTTACCTGAAAAGATTTTTAATCTTCAATTTCTTACCTTTTTTCAAATTCACTGTTTTGGGGTGACTATATATAATAGCTTGAAATATGTAAATACAAGCTAAAATTATTACTGTGACATATTAAAATAGGTAATAATAAAATGAATAGGTCCTAATTTTATTCTATAAAAGTGGTTATTAGTCTACTGAGGACCTAGGTTTCACTAATTTAATATCAATTTACTATAAAACTCAATACAATAAGTAATTTTTTATTATATCATGATTAGTTTAAGAGTATTACTGATTAATAACAGTTTTACTACATAAAAATACTGATTAATGATTATGAGGTCCTTTTCCAATGACAAAAGGACTTCTTTTATCCCTTTTTGAGACTTTGATGGGATGTTGAGATCTTCACACATCTAAAGAGTTAAACTTTTCACTTTTAATGCTGGATTAGGGTTCTTTACCATTGATTCTGATGTCAGCATAGTCAGAATTGTGGGTTTGGGACCACAAACTATCATTCTTGGTCAATAAATGGTGAAAAAAATCTTCAAAAGTCACTTGCGCACCTTTATGACGCATTAAGAGTGTTTGGGTGACTAATATTAGTCCTCCTGGACAGGTTTGTACTTTAAAAAACTATTACTTAAAGTATTCAGCCAGTACTTGTTGGTACAGGTTTGGTAAGGACCAGTATTTTCAAAAACCTTTCCACATAAGATATATTAACCCGTAATTGAAGGGATTCATCATATCTTCAATTTGGTATTCTTCATTTTTCCCTTTGAAAAAATAGCAAAAGATATAAGGTTTAGATTGATGTATGTTTGTACATCAGAATGTAGCTTCAAAAGCTTCCAAGACAGATATCTCTTCCAATTTGGTAGATATCAGAATTCTTATTATAAAAAGTTTCAATTCTTTATTAGATCTATAGTCTTATATAATATATGTAAAAGATACAAGGGTTTTTTTATATTGCTATTTTTAGAAGGGTGTTGGTAAAAACATGTAAGAAAATTGGTAAAAACACATAAGTTTTTAGTAAAAACACATAAGGGGTGCCCTGGGCCCATTTTTAATTAAAAATGAAACACAATTGGGCCTGTATTGGGCCAAAACATGCCCAAAAGAGGTTTTTTCCCCACAAAACCTCTCTAACTCCAAATTGTTTCAGATTTTTTGCCCAGCCCCCCCCAAAAAAACAAGCCCAAACACCCCAATAATCCACATTATCCCCACCCCAAACCATTGTTTTTTTTTGGAAAAACAGCATTCACAAACCCATTTTGCAAAGCTTTTCACACTTTTTTTTCTTTTTTTCCCCCAAATACTGCATTTTTCACCACAACAACCTGCTTTCAAGCCTCTCAATTTTCAATTTTTTACCTTCCCTCATCTATTAATCCCACATTTAAACAACCTTCTTTCACTCTTAACCACTTCTGTTCATTTTTCACACCTTTTTTCACCTGTTTTTCACATTGTGAAAGGTTCTTACCCCATTCCAAATCCCCCAATTCCCCCTTTTTTTCACTTTTATACATATTTTTCATTAAAAAATGCTTCAACCCCCCACTGAAGGTGAATTTCAGACCCTTGAGCTTCTTTGGCAACATGTGCATAATGTTGCCAGGGCTCAGGGGTATGCTGTGTCCACCTTGATGTCCAATATGACCCACAACCAAATTGAAATATGTTGTGACAGGTCTGGCACCCAAAATACCAACAAAAGCCCCTCCAAAACAGTCACCTCAAGAAAGCTTGACTGTCCTTTTAGACTTTATGCCAGGAAATATTCCAAGAGTACCACTTGGACTCTTAAAGTAAAAAATCCTGAACATAGCCATGATGCCACTGAAAATATCATGGCACATCCTGCTTTCAGGAAATTCAATGAGCAAGAAACATCCCAAATTGCTCAAATGTCTGAATCACTGCTCATGCCAAGGCAAATTCAGGCCCAATTATGCAGCCAGAGGGAGTCTGACAGGCCTGTAATCCTTCAAGACATTTACAACCAAGTCCAGAAAAGCATGAAAGACAAAATGCAAGGCAGAAGGCCCATTGATGCTCTTATTGACACTCTCAAAGAAGAAACTTGTTTTTGGTCCTCTGCAAGGGATTCTGAGGGACACATTACCCCCTTGTTTTTTACTCATACCCTGGCCATAAAACCTCTTCATGGCTTTCCTCATGTCATTCTTATGGATTGTACTTATAAAACCAATAAGTACAAAATGCCCCTTCTTCATATTGTTGGATTCAGCTCAACCAATAAGACCTTTTCTGGGGCTTTTTGTTTGATGAAGAATGAAAATGAACCTTCATATACTTGGGCATTAAGTAAATAAATAGAAAAGGTCCTCAACAACACCAATCCTGTTCCCCCTCCAGTTATTGTTATTGACAGGGAGATGGCCTTGAAAAACTCTATTAAGCACTCTTCCCAGACTCCAAAGTCATGCTATGCATTTGGCACATAAACAAGAATGTATCTGCTCATTGAATGAAGAAAATTGGTAATGGAACTGATTTTGAAAATTTTATGGGCCTATGGAATCAAGTAATATACTTCTTCACTTTATTTCACTTTTTTTTCTTATTATTGTCTTTATTAATGACTTTGGGATTCATTTCTCAGCTTATGTATTCATCCACTGAAAAGTCTTTCAAAGAAAACTGGAAGAATCTTCAAAAGCAAGTCAAAAATCCTGAGGTCTTGCAATATTTGGAAAAGACGTGGCTTCCTCTAAAGGAGTATTATGTGCCAGCCTGGACCAAACACCATTGTCACCTGGGTGTGGGCTCCACCTCCAGAGTTGAAGGTGCCCATGCCATGGTTAAACTTTGTCTCCAAAGGTCCACTGGTACTATCCTGGAGATAGTCAGGGCTCTCCACATGGCATTCAGAAAACAATTTATTGAAATAATAAACAGAATCTCCAAAGAAATGATTGTCCATGTCAAGAATTTTCCTCCACACATCTATGCCCTCAATGGCAAGGTGTCTCATTATGCTCTTCAGATTGCCTTTGAAAATTTCAAAAAAAAATTTCCTCCAAATGAAAAATGCACCAGCAAATACAACAATTATAAAGGCATTCCTTGCAAGCATAAGACCCAAAAAGGAATTTTCCAAGCGCCAAAGGCTTGAATTATCAGACTTCCATCCTCAATGGCATTTGAATTTGCCTGTGAGGGTTTTCTAATTTCTTATTAACTGATTTTATTTGTCATATTCTTCTCAGGCTGGTTTTCAAGGTGATGATCAAAGTGTTGAAAAAGAAAGAAAGAATGAAGCCAAGAAAATATTTGAAGCTATTGGGGGAGATCTTTTTCAAAGACCAATGGCAGAAATCACCCCAATTCTTCAGCATTTTCAAGATGTTCTGACTGGAAAAGTCCCATTTGATCAAATTCCCAAGAGTCAAGAGGATGATCAATATTATGAAGACCCTCTATAATGCAAGAATATCCGTGGAATACCCCAAGGAGCCAAGAATAAAATCAGAAATCAAAACAAAAGAGAACCTTCAAGATTTGAAATTATTGAAAGTCAATCCAAGAGAAGAGGAAGACCCCCCTCAAAAGTGACCAGTACAACAACGTCAAGATCCCAGTCAAATGTCCCCTCTACAATTATGGAAGTGGACTCATCTGAAGATTCTGAAAATTCTGAGGACTAATTATCTAAATCCATCAGTTCATCAGATTCACTACCCTCAGCAACTGAATTAAATAAATCAGAAGTAACCCTTAGAAGGTCCAGAAGATTGGCAATTGGAAGCAAAACCTCACAAAGAAAATCACACAAGCCTGCCACCAGTTTGAATATCTATGATGCAATTGACTTGACCTGTGAGCATTCTCAAAGCAATTATCACACAAGTGATGAATGCTCCAAGCGGTTTGTGAGTTTCTGATTCTTTTTAATATCTTCTGTTGTTTATTTTGATATTTATTCATTTTTTGAACTTATTTTATCAGATAACTGGCTCAGAAGACTTTCCCAAGCTTATATTGAAATACACCTTTAAGGCCATCAATGTCTAGGGTGATGGAAGCTGTGGCTACAGAACAGTATCCCACTTCATTTACAAGACTCAAGATCAATGGGCTGATGTCAGAGGTGACTTGGCTGAAGAAATTCACCAAAATCAAGACCTTTATGAAGCCATGAACACCTTAATTCCCTCAGTATCCTCTTATTTGGAAAGAATTGAATGGTATGAAGATGTTGGCCAGGCTCCAAAAAGCAAGTGGATGTCCATGCCTGACATGGGGGATCCAATTGCAAATAAGCATAAAAGACCAGTTTTCTTTTATTCCACAGCCCAATCTTTTTCTTTTTTCTCTTATTTCTGTCCTCCAAATGATAATCCCCCCATTTTCATCTGCTTCTTGAATAGTTGTGCTCATTTTGTTCCTTTGGACATCATCATTTCTAAAGTTTATCCAGTCCCCCCCATTACTGTGAACTGGGAGATTCATGCCCAAAGACAAGCCCTTGTGTGGGCTGATAAATTTAAGAAACACAGAATGTTGTATTTGTCCAATCTTCCTCCCCCCTCTCAGAAAATACTCACTATTTTGGAGGTTGATTCTGATTGAATGATTTTTGTATATACAATTTATGCCAATTATCCCCCTCCTCAGTCATATTTATTGCTTAAATCCCACCTCAGTCTCCTTTTTTATAAAAAATGTGGAACTTTTGTACTTTAAAATAGTCATATTACACACAAGAAAAAAAACGGTTGAAAAAAAACACTCATTGCGCCTTCACTTGTTGTCCCACCAAAAAAATTTTCCCAATTCATGAGCTTCTGGTTCTTTATTTTCCAGATTGAACCCTTTAATTTAAAAAAAAATGAAGGAAATTCATAAGTGGGAAGTTATTAAGTTCACTTGTTAAAAATAGGCATATTACAATGACGGGAAAAAACATTTGAAAAAAAAAACCCTTTTTGCGCCTTCACTTGTCCCACCCAAAAAAATCCTCAAAACTGAGCCTGAGGAATTTTTTTTGAAAAATAAGGTCACTTACGTGTTTTTACTAAAAGCTTACGTGTGTTTACCAACACCCTTTTAGAAAACCTGTATTTTGATAATAGATCTTTTAACCCAGATCTCTTACCAAGTTTGCAAGATACAAATGTCTAAGGTATCTTAAATGAAGGCTCTTATTCATCAATTTCATTTGGTTATACTTTTGTACTGTTTTGTACAAGGACTCTTGGATTTTTAAGGGGTGTCTCTAATTTAAAGGTGTGAATATGGCATCTTTTGAAGTATGTGTTCTACTGGGAAATGAATAAAGCAATCAGATAGTTCTCATTTAGAGCTTAGAGAAAATTTCCATTTTAATAGATTTTTCATTAAATATGAATAAGCTAGATTAGAGGTGCAAATAAGTCTTTTTACTTATTTGGTCTTCATATAATCCCAAAATGGTTATATAATTTCTGATTCTTATCCAATTTGTATAAGAGAGGTATATTATTAAGTTAGTCTTTTCCCTTTTTAATTATACCTGGATAAGCTTTATTTGTCAAGGACTTGCTATACCATTATTTATGGTATGTGGATGTCATGCTGGTTCTCTCTTTGGAGTCACAGGCTAAAGCCCTGATTTTATTTAAAATATTCTTCTCAAAATTTTAATCAAGTAGAAAATAAAAGTGTTGAGGAAGAAAGAAATAATGAATCAAATTGAATATTTTAAGATAATGTAGAAGAAATTTGTGAGCCTGAAAGCATGTACTGGCTTACCTGCTACACCATCTCAATGTTAAATTTTTATCTTATTCAACTATTAGGTTAAAACCTTAGCTTGAAGATTAAACTTTATTATTTTAAATATTGATGATGTAAAAAAATAATTATATGAAATCATTTAATTTTGTAAATATAGTCATTATTTCATTTTATTTTGATGATGTCATAAAATTTTTATATGAAATCATTTCAATTCTTGTAATTAAAATATTCAATAGGATCATTCTTACCTTTGAATGATACCTCAGAGATCAATTATATATATATATTTTACAGCTTTAATTAAATAATTTATTACTTCAAAAAATATAAGATCTCTACAAATTTTATTTAGCAATTTATATTACTTAACATTATAAATTATCTTTAATATTATTAGTGAAGCTCATTCCACCAATAATACTATAATTCAACTACAGTGAAGGCTCCCTTATCTCTTCTTAACAGTATTCTACTCTTAATTAATTGATTAATTCCTTTTATATAAATTGGAAATCACAAAAGAGACCCCAGCTTAAAAAATTCTTCAAAGCTCAATGGCAGAAATATCCCCAATTCTAAAGAATATTCTAGATGTTTTAACTGAAAATGTACCTTTTTATTGAATTCCCAAGCGTCAAGAGGACCAAGAATATTATTAAGACCAATTTGAATTAAAATATACCCATGGAATTCCTCAAGGAGCAAAAAATAAGAAGAAAATAGGTCTTTCAAGGTTTGAAGTAATTGAAAGTCAATGCAAGAGAATAGGAGGACCTCAATCAAGAGTCAAAAGCACAAAAACTTCAATATCACAGTCAATTCCCCCCCTCAAAATAAATAAGTGTATTGATATAAAGATTCTGAAGATTCTGAGGCCTCATTATCCAAATCAATAACTTAATAACATTGGCTACCATAAGTAACTGACTTAAATGAATTTAGAAAATCAAGGGTCACCCACAGGAGGTCTAAAAGATTTTCCAAGAGCAGAAGAACCTCACAAAAAAAGTCTTACAACCCAGAGTGAAACACCTCTTAAGCTTTATTATGTTATTTATTCAGCCTGTGAGCATTACCAAAGCAATTATAATGCAAGGGATTAATTACTCAATATTTCTGTGAGTTTTGGCTTCATTTTAATCTGGTATTTCTGTTTATTTTACTCTTGATTGATTTTTTTTGTAAATATTTATCCAGTACCTGGCTCAGAAAGCTTGCCAAAACTCATTTTTCAATACATCTCAAAGCCCATAGATGTCCAAGGTGATGGAAACTGTGGCTAAAGGGCAGTATCCCATTTTGTTTACAAGACACAAGAGCTATGGGATGATGTCAGGGGTGACTTTTCTGAAGAAATTTAAAAAAATAAAAAACTTTATGAAGCCATTAATGAACTTTTAACATTAGTAAGATCTTACTTGGAAAAAATTGAGTGGTGTGAGGATTTTGGACAGGGTCCACAAATAAAATGGATGTCAATGCCTGATATGGGGGATACAATTTCAAATAAAGATCAGAGGCCAGTTTTTTTATTCCACAGTCCAATATTTCTTCTTTTAAACTTATTCATGTCCTCCAAATGGAAATCCATCCATTTTAATATGCTTTTTGGATTTCTGTTCTCATCTTGTTGCCTTGGATGTCATCATTTGTGAGCCTTAGAGGTATTTTTATATACCCAAAAGACCACAAATAAAGAAATCAGTTTATATTATAGAACCATAAATTAAAATATAAATATAAGATTTTTATACAAAATTAAAACTTTAATTATAATTGAAAATTATAATTATATCAAAATTCAAAATTGTGGAAATACATTTTTACTCAAAAAAATTAAGTAAAAATAAATTTCCGACAAAAATATCAAAATTAAAACATTTTTAGAAAAAATTTGAATAAAAATTATAATAAATTTTTATCCAATAAATATACTTATTGGAATTATTTGAATTTTGGATTCCTCATAAAAAATAAGGTGGGGTCACTTCTGGGTGAAATTTCTGTAACTCAACTCTAAATAAGGTTAAATTGAGTTTTTAGTATTTTCTGTATAAAAATTTAAAATCCTAAAAACCTAATTCATATCACATATGGTTCTAACCATAGATTTTTGTGTTACAGCTGAGGTATGGTCTTTAGCTTAGAAGCTATGAGGAATTGAAGTATTTTAAATTGAAATGTCAAAATGTACATGTGTATTACATAAGTGAGCTTTGATTTAAATATGAGGTATCAATTATTACAGTTGTGTACTGTAAAAAATCAATTGAATTACACATGTAAATTACAAGTATAATACATGATGAGGAATTGAAGAAAAAAAATTGCAAAGATTAATTCTGGGGGGGAAAGGAATCTTGGCTCCAAGGGTTCCAGACTCCCCCAAATTCTTCACTCACAGGCATGAGATGTCAAAATTCATGCAAACGTTCATTACTTTTTTCCTGGAATTGAGTCACAGGGGCTGTGACTCAATTGATTATGAGTTTTTGATACCAGGGCAGGCAGGTTTAACTGTTTCCAAGAGGGTAAAACTACCCTTAAGCTAAAACAATCTTAGTACAAACAGCTTTAACTGCTTTTGACATTTTATAAACACATTATGACATGTTTTGAAGGCTTGAAACCAGGTATTACTATAGAAATTGCCTATTTAAGGGTCTAAAATGGCTAAAAACAGCCCTTTTTGGTTCAAACCAGGGTTCAATTATGCCATAATGGGCTTCTCTGTTTTCAGAGTTTTTCTTACAACTAACAAGAGTAAATTTTACTCTTAGAGTAATAAAGTTGGTGGCTATAAAAGAATGTCTTCTTCACCCCACTTTTCTCTTCATGTTAGAATTTTTTCCTTTTATATTTAGTTTAGACACTGTTAAGGCAATCAATAAAAGATTTCAACCACCTTTCTTAAGAAATTTTAAACATTTTAAAAACATGAAATAACTACTATAATCATTGTTTGTAACTCTTATAATCATTTTTACCCTTGAACCACCCCAAAGGTGAATTACAGAATCTTTAATCACTGTTAGATTTGTCACTTTGTTTTCAAATTAACTGTGGTCACTTGTGGGTGTGTTTTATCTTCAATATTTTTCTTAAAGGACTTATTCTTATATTAATTTTCTGTGGTTCTTTGCTTAATTAATTCTAATTAAAATTGCTCTTGAAGAAATTTCTTTTGTAGCCTTAAATATCTCTTTGAGAGTATTTTTGGATAAATTTTCATTGTTTTATACTAAAAAAGTTAAGAACAATTAATTTGGTGTGTTTCATCTTAAGAACTCTTGAAATTTTATCTTCTTAATTAAATCTTACCTTATAAAAATTTTGAGGAAAGGAAAAGTACTTGATTGTTAATCAAAGTTTCATATCCACACCTTAAATTTGGGGGCCCAGACGTGATATTTTACCTGTGACATAATTTTTTTTCACTTTTTTAATTTTTCTCCTTCTATTGAAAAATCAAAAAATCCATAAAAAATACTTATAATCCAAAAAATTATAAAAAATAAAACTTTTTTCATATTATAAGGGAGGCTTTATTTTTTCATTTCTCTATTGAAAAATGGTTTTTGAATCAATTAATTGCTTTTTACATTTAAATTTAGTTTCTGAAAATGTGGTAAGACAAGAGAATATTGAAACAGCATCAACAGCTACTAGTATTATCCCTGCATGTACTGTTAATTATGATGATAAAAGCACTGTTATTATAACTCAGGATAATCAACCAGAGCCAATTTTTTCTGAATCAACAAATTTGGAAATTAGTAATACACTCCAAAAGGCAAAGAATTTGGCCAATAGTAATTTTTTGATGTTAAAATACTCTTTCAATCTTTTTTAATCATAATTTTGCCTTCAACCAGATCTGGAGCAAGCTTTAACCCCTCAAGCAGCTCCCAAATATTTTCTACATGTAATCATTTCAGAATCCAATCAGTTACAGAAGGACAAGGCTCAGTGAATGGAGCCCAAAATGAACAATTATGCCATTATGAAGCTGATAACACTTTTTTACCTTCAAACAGAGATGAAACTGCCACAATAAGACTCAGTGGACATTTAAAAAGCCAGCCAGAAGGCTTAAAACAATTACTTTCAGCACAAAGAGTACCAGATCCTTGCAGATCTGTGGAAAAAGTGCATGGATTCTTACCTGACTGTGAGAAAATTTCTGGGCCATCCCAACACTTGCAAGTTACTGAATGGATTGAATATATTGATGGAAAAGAACAATATTATTCTTTAAAGAGGAGAATGGAGGAAAAACAACCCTTCACAACCCAAACAGATTCCAAAACCAGAAGCAGAAATTCCAAAGCTAAAAAGCATCCCCAAGCTCAGAACAGGGGCAAAGGCAAAGAACCAGCCACAAAACCATACAGAAAGGGGTGCAGGATGTCATGTAAAATGTGTTTGAGATGGCCAGAACCATGATGAAATTACAGAAAAAGGAGGATGCCAGGATAAAATATCATAAATTCTTTCTGACATTCTAGATGGCATTCAAAACTTTTATATAGCTATAAATGACATGAAAAGTCAAATTTCTGATAAAAATTCAACAATTTGTAACAATCTTAAAAAAATAATCTAAGTTTGAGCCAAATAAATGAAAAACTTATGTGTTTTGAAAATTTTTTAAGAAAAATCAAAACTTCAAATAATGACAGTTCATTTGGAAATAAAATTAATGAACAATCTTCCATTATAAAAGAATTAACAGATAAATATTCCAAATTCAATATTGATGACATAATTGAAACAAGAATAAAACAAGCCATAAGTATTATCAAAGCAGATAACAAAAAAGTCCTTGATGATCTTTCAAGTTCATTTACTGTAGTAAAGATATATACCATTGCCTTGAAAAAGTGTTTTGACACCTCACAAGAGGAAGTATCAAAATTAACAATGAAATTGAATAAAGTCATTTCTGATAATACTAGACAAACTGAATTATGGCAAGAAATAAAAATCAAAGAAGACATGTATAGAATTAATTTAATCAATTCAATACAAAGCTTTTAACATGAATT
Organism: Austropuccinia psidii; assembly: GCA_023105745.1. Classification (NCBI taxonomy): domain Eukaryota; kingdom Fungi; phylum Basidiomycota; class Pucciniomycetes; order Pucciniales; family Sphaerophragmiaceae; genus Austropuccinia; species Austropuccinia psidii. The sequence continues at coordinate 864,114 of JALGQZ010000012.1, forward strand.
CAGAAATTCCCAAAGGTGTAGCATCAGTAAAATGAATGAAATTGAACAATTACTGCACACCTTATGAAGAATGTCCACACCTTTGAATCAAAGTGAGATTATAAGAAATTACAACCCACAAGTATTCAATGTGGAAAATTTAAAATTAACAAATTATTTTTACACTTCTTTCCATAACTTGGAATCATTAATGGGCCAAGCACTTTTGAAAAAAGTACCAAAACTTAAAGAATGGCCTCACTTCAGTGGTGAAGGAGAATATGACCATATGCAAATAATCAGAGGTATTGAAATTATTATAGAAGACTTTCAATTAAAAGACAGATTGTCACAGAAAGATGAAAGACCCTTTTTACCAAATCAGCTCATAGATGGTATATCAAATTAAGACAAGCACATGGACACCAAAGTTGGACTTGGTGGAAAGCCCAAATTTTTAATAAATGGCCCAATGATTATTGGAGATTTAAAAGTGGAAACAGCCTTTGAATCTGCTGAATTTGATTCTTACAAAGAGAAAGCTTTACCATGGTTTTATAAACAGAAAGACATATCAACAAAATTAGACCCTGAAATGTCAGAATTTATGATTCACAGGAGAAATATGAGACAATGTGGAGGTGACTTAAAGCATTCTTTCAAAAGAAGGACTACTGAACAATCTTCAGCAGAATATATTATAGATATATTAGAAGTGAACACCAGAGCCAGGATTGTTTCTAGTAGGGTTAATCTTAAAACAAGGTTTAATACACCTTGGAAAGATTATGTGGACAAAAATCCTAAAGAAAATTCTAATAATATGAAATATAAATATGCAGATACAACAAGAAAGTGCCACCACAAATTTAGCTAATACATGTCTAAAAAGGGGTAAAATTAATGAAATCAACATTGAAAAGGAACCTGATGTTGAAAAAAATGATGTAAATTAAGAAAATGCAGATGATATATCATCAATATTTTCTCAAACTTCAGAAGGTATAGAAAATATAAATGTCACATTTGAAGTCATGGAATATTATTCCCACTTTCCACAATTAAGCAATAGTCAACTTGGTTTGTCAAAAATCCAAGATGCACAACCTATTAAAACCAAACCAAACAGGGGGAAAGGCTGTTAATTGATAAGAAACCCACCAAACTTTTACTTGACCTAGGAGCCTTCTGCTTTTGTGTTGGAAATCTTTTTTCTTAAGAGCTGTGTACCAAATTTTGAAAATAAATTATTACCAATTGATGGCATAAAATTCAACAGTGCAAGTAATCCAACAAAATAATTGGGAATATTTGAAACTACTGTCATATTTTCACATCTCAATGTAAATTTAATAATTACTGTTGAATTTGTTGTTATGAAAAACTGCTCTAGTACCCATTTTATATTGGGAAATTATTACTTAATCATTTATATAATGTATTCACATAACAATAAGGACAGATACTTTACTATTGCAGAAAATAAGAATCAAAAATTTGCTTTTTTACCTTTTAAAAGAAAAATTACAGTAAATAAAGTATCACCAGTCAGCTTAGAGTTAGAAAAATTCAAGTCAGAACAGATGAATGAAGCTGAATTAAGTCTTCATCTTACTGAAATACAAGAGAATGAACTCTCTAACCTTCTATATGACCACAAAGAAGCCTTTGAAACATATAAATAACCATTGGGGGCAATTATTGGTCATTAAGTTGACATTATTTTTAACATTGAGAGACCTTATCAACCACTCTTGAGAAGGCCTTCATACCCAGCAAACCCAAAATCAAGAGAAGCCCTTGAGCTTCACATTAAAGAACTCCTGTACCTAGGCATAAGAAGAAAGGTTGGCCAGAATGAAGCGGTAGAAATAACTACACCAGTCATAGTGTCATGGCATAATGAAAAATCCAGAATGGTTGGGGACCTCAGAAATCTGAACCTTTACCACACCAAAGATCCAAATTTCTCTCACTAAAGTATCTCAAGAAGTGTACATAAGCACTATGGATTCCCTTGAAGTATTCCATAAAAATGTAGTGACACCAAAAGCAAGGAAATATTGTAGAATCATTGTTCATTGTGGAGTGTATGAATATTCAAGGATTCCTTTTTTGCATCAAAAATGCACCTTCACACTTTCAAAGAATGATTAATGAAATGTTCCCTGAAGAACTTTAAGAAGGATTGTTAAGCATTTACATTGATGAAATTATTTTCTGTTCAGAGACTTGGGAGTAACAAATGTATAGATTATCCAGAGTTTTGGGAAAAATCCAATCTGTGAACATGAAATGTTTTTTGAAGAAATGTCATTTTGTATTTAAAGAACCCAAAGCCCTAAGACATTTAGTGTCTGGTCTATCCCTTGGAGTGTAAAAAAACAAAGCTGAAGCAGTACTACTGAAACCTATTACTCTGAACAAAAAGGAAACCCAGTTATTTTTGGGATTTTCAGAATACTACAGTCAGCACATTAAAGAATTTTCATTAATAGAAAAAGGTCTTTATTGGTTGTGTGAAAGGAACACAGTATTTGAAATGACTGTTGACAGGTTCAAATCCTTCAAATCCCTGAGACAAGCATTAACCACTTCTCCACTTTTACTGATGCAATATTTTAGCTTCCCTTTAAGCTTTACATTGATTTATCAGGAGATGGACTAGGAGCTTCACTTCACAAAGTCCAGATTATTAATGACAAACCTTTGGAAGGACCCATATTTTTCATATCTATGAAAATCAAACCTACTGAATCTATATATGGGGCAAGTCAAATGGAATTTTTATGCCTTGTCTGGACCTTGTAGAAGCTTAACTACTTTCCTGAAGGATGTTTTTTAAGTTATAACAGAGTATACCACTGTTAAATCACTATTAAACATGAAAAACCCCAACAGACATATGCTCATATGGCAGATAGCCATACAATAATATAGGGGTAATATGACCATTGTACACAAAGATGGGAATATTCACAAAAATTTGGATGTACTAAGAAGATGGCAATTACCGAATGACATTGAAAATCCTTCTTATGTGCCAGAAGAAGCTTCTTCACAAATCCCAATAGAAGGAATCAGTGTTACAGACCTGAACACTACCTTTTTTGAGGAAATAAGGAACAAAGACTCTAAAGATAACTCCTTTATACATTCCTTGGAAGAAATATGGAAGAAGTAATATGATGAAGGAAGATTTTGTTTACTCAATGGTATAATTAACGATTAGACTAAACACACATGTGTAATGACAGTTGTGGAAAGATCCTTGATCAATCTTGTATTAAAAAAATGCCATGACATCCCCTCCTCAGGAAAACTATCTGAGTACAGAACAAGGGAGAAAATCAAGACCTTCATATAGTGGTCAATGTGGGAAAGAGATGTTGCATAATATTGCAAAACCTGTTACAGATGTAAGAAGGAAAATAAATCTGCTTGCAAAAAGACTTGGGAATATGATCAAAATCCAAGAACCCAGTAGACCTTGGGAAATTTTCCATATGAATTTGGTAACTGGCCCACCACCAGGGCGTGATAGAAGCTATAATTCCTGCCTAGTGATTGTTGACAGGTTCAGTAAGACCCCAGTCCTTTTTCCATGTCACAAAGATGATATAGCCATGTATACAGCTCTTCTGATATGTAATAGAGTAGTATCATGGGCTGGCATATTCACAAACATTATTAGTTACAGATATCCCAAATTCACCTCAGCACTATTGACAAACCTTCACCAATTATTTGGAACAAAATTATCCTTCTCTACAGCTTACCACCACAAACTGATGGTCTAACTGAAAGAATGATCCAAACTTTGGAGGACATGGTCAGAAGACTTTGTGCATATGTCCTATAGCTCAAATATTTTGATGTATTCACCCATGATTGGTGTACCCTTCTACCTGCACTGGAATTAGAATATAAAACATCCATTCATGCCAGTATCAATCAGACTCCTGCTATTCTAGATAAAGGATGGAATCCCAGACTACCCCAAGATTCCTTGAGAAAGTATTTGGTTGATATACATCCCACAGCTTCTAGCTTCAAAGGAATGCTAGACAAAGCTAGAAAGCATGCAATAAGGTGCATGGAGGACTCTTTTTCATATGCTAAAGACAAATGGGATAAATCACATGCAACTCCAGATTTCAACCCCCCCTTAAGGTAGTAAAGCTCCCCAGAATATACCTCCTTTTGAATAATTTAGTGCTAAGAAGACTACCAATGTTCTCAAAGAAAGTAAATTGAGAACTAAAAAAGTAAGGTAGTGCCTTGTAAGGTACAGTGACCCAGCTTGTGAAGATGAATGGTTGGCAGAAAAAGACATACCTGAAGCTACCAAAATTCTCATAAGGTTCAGCCATAATAGAAATAAAGATATTACAAATTAATATTCTTTTTTTGGGGGGAGGGAATGTGGGCCTTAGGGGTATGTTCATATACCCAAAAGACTACAAATAAACAAATTATGTTATAATTATAAATAAATAAATTTATTTATATTATAAAAACAAAAAAATAAAATATCAATATAAAATTTATATAAAAAATTGAGATTGTAATTAGAATTTGAGGTTAAAATTACATTGAAATTTAAAATTGCAAAAACACATTTTTACTTGAAAAAATTAAGTAAAAATAAATTTTCAACAAAAATATTAAAATTGAAAATTTTTTGAAAAAAAAGTTAAATAAATATTATCATAACTTTTTATTCAATAAATAAACTTATGAAAATTATTTCACCTTTGGATTACTCATAAAAAATAAGGTGGGGTTGCCTCTGGGTGGAACTGCTGTAACTCAACTCTAAATAAGCTTGAATTAAGTTTTTAGTATTTTCTATATGAAAATTGAAAATACTCAAAACCTTAATTTAATTTTAAAACCACAAGTGGTGTAAACTATCAATTTTTGTGTTAAAATCAAGGTGTGGTGTGTATTTTAGAAGCTATTAATAATTGAAGTATTTTCAATTGAAATGTCAAATTGTTTGCATGTATTACATAAATGAGCTTTGATTGAAATATGAGGTATCAATTATTACAGTTGTGTACTGTAAGAACTCAATTTAATTACATATTTAAATTAGAAGTATAATACATGACAAGGAATTGAAGAAAGAATAAATTGGAAAGATTAATTTTGGGGGGAAAAGGAATCTTGGCTCCAAGGGTTCCAGACTCCCCGAAATTCTTTTCTGATGGGGGTGAGATGTCAAAGTTCATGCAAAATCTCATCAATTTGGCCTGGAATTGTGTAAGATTTGACTATGAAACTGATGATAATATTACTATTAATCAACAGTACTATGTCTGTTCTTATGAAATATAATAATTCAATATTATTATAACCACCATTAAATAATTAAAGAATTATTTCTTTCATGTATTAAACACTACTAGTGATTTTAACAGTGAGCAGTAATTGTCTACAAGAATCAATTACAAGAAGAATTTAAGAATAAAAACTTCATTTATTAAAATAATAAAATTATTTTAATATATAACTATCTTTTGCAAGAATAGTTATAAAGATAATTCTTGAAGAAAACTAATTTTAGAGAAAAACTTTAAGAATTAAAGATAAATGACTCACTTATACTCCAAAGAACTTATTGAAAGATATAAGTAGAGAAATTTGACGTTGAATTGTGGATTTAAGGGATCAAAATGATTTATAGCAGGATTACAGAAATATATAGCTGGATTATATGATTTCACGTCTTTCTGATTGATTCTGAAAGAATTAAAACACTTAAGAATAGTTTAACTAATACTTACTTGTTGGTAACAATGATATAAATGGATGTTAAGATGATTCTTGGAAAAAACAGCAAGAGGAGGCCTCTTCTAAGTCAACAACAGCTCACAGAGGCGTGCCATGGAGCAAACTGAAAAGCCAGTGATTGAGAAAACAATAAACCCTTTTGGATTATTGATTGCATCATCTGTTGTCACATAAGATTATCATAATTACTTAATTGATGCTTTTACATGACTACCAACCCCAATATGGTTAAGAATAAAAGGAGTAAAATCTGTGAATCTTCTTTTATTTCAAAATAATCATTTATTTCTCAAAGTTATCAATGTTATTGGAAACTCCATCACAGGGTGTAATTACTGTGAATCTTTGAAGATTCAGTGTTTCACATAGAATAGTCAAAAATGGACTGTAAGTAAAACTTTTAATTTTACTAGTAAAGCTAGAATTCTTTTTGGTTGTATCATAGATAATACAGTTCTCCATTGGTATTTAAAGCTTCAGAGAGATTCATTAAGAATTGTTGAAGTTTTTACCTCATTTCTACGTAGAATTGCAAATATCAGTGTTTAGCTGGTTGCTATGAGGTAAATCAATGGATACAAGTCCAAAAAGGGTTTTAATTACTCTTTTAGGGTCTATCCATTGAGAGTCATTAAGAATTGACATGGTTACAGGAGTCTAAGTAGATCTTTACCTCATTGGCACGTCAAAATAGCAGGTTATTTGCTATTTTCTTATGATTTACTGTAGTTCTAACATGGTAACCAAGTTCCCAAAGTGTTTAAGTTTACTAATTGGGCCAAGATCAGCCATAGATCCAAGCTTTGGAGCTTTCCACATATCCGAGGCCTCAGAAGTTGGGTACCCTGGCTCTCTTTGATGTCTTTTGTCCCCCTTGCCTATTTTTCCCATCAAAATAGAAATTTAAGCTTCAAGTGAGATATCCACTGCGGGTGTACCAAAATTCCATGTAAGAATACCATAATATTAAGTGCCCAAAAAATGCATAACACTACTCTTAGTGTATATGTAACACGGGATTTCTCACATTCACATTATTTTGGCCTGAAATCAAGAAAAACAAAAATTTTCACAGATCTTTTATGTGGTATTGAAGTATTTTCCATATTACCACCTCAAAGAGTTAATTTGAGCTTATTCACTCTATGGAGCTACCCTAGGTGAACCTTTGTGTATAATCCAAATCTGGCCTTAAATACATGGATTTACTTACTCAATAAAAAGTAATTCATCTTTTCTGAAATCAAAAATGATGAATTTTGGATATATGCATGACTTATGAGTTATGCATAATTCAGAATTTATTTTTAAGATAATTGTGGCCTATTTGGGTATGTAAAATATACCTCAAGGATCACAAATTTAGTCACAGGGTCTGTGACTCAATTGATAATGAGGTTTTGATACCAACCAGGGCAGTTTTAACTGTTTCAAGAGGGTAAAACTACCCTTAAGCTAAAACAATCTTAGTAAAGACAGTTTTAACTGTTCCTGAAATCTCTTACACTCATCTTAACATGTTTCAAAGGCTTGAAGCCAGGTATTACTATAGAAATGGCTTATTTGAGGGTCTAAAATGGCCAAAACCAGCCCTTTTTGGGTCCAAACAAGGGCTCAATGATGCCATAATTGGCTTTTCTGTTGTCAGAGTGTTTCTCACTACTAACAAAAGTAAATATTACTTTTGGAGTAATCAAATTTGTGGCTATAAAAGAATGTCCTCTTTACCCCATTTTTCTCTTCATGTTAGAATCTTTTCCTTTCATAATTAGTTTAAACACTTCTAAAACAATAAATAGAAGATTCCAACCACCTTTCTTAAATCACTTTTAACATTTTAATCACGTGAAAAATAATCATAATCATTTTTACCCTTGAACCACCCTCAAAGTGAATTAAAGCATCTTTCATCACTGTTAGCTTGGTCACTTTGTTTCCAAATTCACTCTGGTCACTTTTGGCTGTGTCTTATCTTTAATATTCTTTTAAAAGGCTTTTTCTTATATTCATTTCCTGCAGTTCTTTGCTCAATCAATTCCAATTGGTATTTCTCATGAAAAATGTTTTTTTTATAGCTTTAAATATCTCTTTTAAAGTACTTTTGGTAAAGCAATAAAGCTTTATGATATTATTTTCTTATACTAAAAAAGTTAACAACAATAAATTTGGTGTGTTTTCTCTTGAAAACTTTCAAAATTTACTATTCTTAATCAAATTTTACCTTATACAAATTTTGAGGACAGAGAAAGTACTTGATTTTGAATCAAAGTTTTATATCCACACCTTACATAATCTCTGAATTTTACCCTTTCCCCCCAATTACTGTGAATTTGGAACTTCATTCTCAACCACAAGCCTTGGGGTGGGAAGATAAATTAAAGAATCACAGAATGTTGTATTTGCATAATCTTCCTCACCCTTTCATAAAAATCTCACTATGTTATAGGTGTATTGAGATTGAAATTACTATTCATTTTTTTTATATACAATTTATCCAGTTTATACCCCTGCTCAGTATTATTTATTGCATAAATAATTCCTAAGTCATTTTTTTATCAAAAATATGGATCTTTTGTACTTAAAAGTATTCATATCTCAAACATGAAAAAAAATACAAAAATACCTTTTGGGCCTAAATTTGTCCCACCCAAAAGAAAATTGCAGGATTATAGGCTTCTTTTTTTTATTCCTAATATTTACCCCTTTATTTTGAAAAAAATTAGGGGAATATATAAGTTAGAAGTCTTTGAATCAATTTTTGAAAATATTTGGCCAATTAGGAGAAATTTGGCATAAATAAAGGGTGTTGGTAAACACACGTAAGCTTTTAGTAAAAACACATAAGTGACCTTAATTTTCAAAAAAAATTCCTCATGCTCAGTTTTGAGGATTTTTTTAATTTTTTTTGCCATATTTTTCCCGAATTGGCATGTCAATAAGCACAAATTTTTTCAAAAATTTTTTTTTGCCAAATTTCACCAATTTGGCCAATCTGCCAAAATGGCATATTTTTTTCAAAAATTCATTTAAAATCTTCCCACTTATAAATTTCCTTAATTTTTTTTGAAAAATGAAGGGTTCAATGTGAAGAATAAAGCACCAGAATCCCATAATTTTGGGAATTTTTTTGGGTGGGACAAGTGAAGGCGCAAAAAGGGTTTTTTTTCAAATGTTTTTTCCTGTCATTGTAATATGCCTATTTTTAAAAAGTGAATTTAATAACTTCCCACTTATGAATTTCCTTCATTTTTTTTAAATTAAAGGGTTCAATCTGGACAATAAGGAACCAGAGGCTCATGGATTGGGAAATTTTTTTTGGTGGGACAACAAGTTAAGGCACAATGAGTGTTTTTTTTCAACTGTTTTTTTTCTTGTGTGTAATATGACTATTTTCAAGTACAAAAGTTCCACATTTTTGATAAAAAAGTAGACTGAGGTGGGATTTAAGCAATAAATATGACTGAGGAGGGGGATAATTGGCATAAATTGTATATACAAAAATCATTCAATCAGAATCAACCTCCAAAATAGTGGGTTTTTTCTGAGAGGGGGGAGGAAGATTGGACAAATACAGCATTCTCTGTGGGTCATATTGGACCTCAAGGTGGACACAGCATACCCCTGAGCCCTGGCAAAATTATGCACATGTTGCCAAAGAAGCTCAAGGGTCTGAAATTCACCTTCAGTGGGGTTTTGAAGCATTTTTTTAATGAAAATTATGTATAAAAGTGAAAAAAAGGGGGAATTGGGGGATTTGGAATGGGGTAAGAACCTTTCGAAATGTGAAAAAGAGGTGAAAAAAGGTGTGAAAAATGAACAGAAGTGGTTAAGAGTGAAAGAGAGTGGCTTAAATGTGGGATTAATAGATGAGGGAAGGTAAAAAATTGAAAATTGAGAGGCTTGAAAGCAGGTTGTTGTGGTGAAAAATGCAGTCTTTGGGGGAAAAAAAGAAAAAAAAGTGTGAAAAGCTTTGCAAAATGGCTTTGGTAATGCTGTTTTTCCAAGAAAACAATGGTTTGGGGTGGGGATAATGTGGATTATTGGGGTGTTTGGTCTTGGTTTTTTTGGGGGGGGCTGGGAAAAAAAATCTGAAACAATTTGGAGTTAGAGAGGTTTTGTGGGGAAAAAACCTCTTTTGGGCATGTTTTGGCCCAATACAGGCCCAATTGTGTTTCATTTTGAATTAAAAATGGGCCCAGGGCACCCCTTACGTGGTTTTACTAAAAATGTACGTGTTTTTACCAAATTATGTCCAAAACATGTAAGCTCTTACATGTTTTTACCAACACCCTAAATAAAATGTGACAAAATTTGGGTATTTTAAAATCTTACAAATTAAAAAAAGGCTAAAGAAAATCATGAAAAAACAGCCTGATTAATTCTTTTAAAAAAGGCGTCAAATACATGTTTTGGCCATAAATTGGTAAAATAACATAAAGGCTTACATGCTTTCACCAGCATACTATCAACATATCAAAAAGGAAAAATTTAAAATAAAAAATCATTTTAATTCATATCAATTTCATTGATATTTATTTGAACAATATCTCAGGAATTTATTTTTGTGGTTTAATAGCATTTTAGAAAAAAAATAAAGAAAAAGATCGAATTATTAAATAATCAGCTAGGTCTAAAGAGTCAGTAAATAGGGAATGGAATTGAAGTATTTTTTCCCTTTGATAAATCAAATTTTTATATTAATTAAGCAAAATAAATATAATAAGAAGATTAATTTGTTTTATATAAATTCAAGGTGGATAAAGAAATAAGAGAATTTATTCAATCATTGATATTATCATTATTCATGACATCAAACTATTGATATCACAATATTATATATTTATTTCTCTCAAAATTAATCAAAATTAGTCCTCTAGGCTTTTAAAAATCTTTTGTAAAAGATCTTTTTCTCATTTAATTTTGAACAATCTTAGAAGCCAAATGCTTTAGTTTTACACTGAATTTCAATCCAAACCAAGATAGTACCATAGAACCAGTTTGGTACTTTAAAAATATAAGTTAATATGATACAAATTAAAGAAGATTATTCATGTTTGATTTAATGAAAGAGCTTATGAACACTCATGATTTTGAAATATGAAATTTCCACAAAGCCTCTATAAGAAATAAATCATTAAAAGAAAGATATACATTCAGTTTATTACTTAATAAAGTTCTTCATGGGTTATTTCATTTATATTAGTCTTCTTTTAAAAGATCTAAATGTATTCAATCTTTATATAATTGAAATTCTTAAATTTTTCAAATTATTCAAAAAAATGATCTTTAGAAATAGTGAGATTTAAAGCCATTTTGATTCCAATAGAATTAAGAATAATTCAAAAAATCCTATTTCAGTATTGCTCCATATTTTTAGATTTGACATTTTTGATAGAATTTTCCCCTTTGCAAAAAAATTAAAAGGAATTATCTCAGTTGGGATTTATATATTTCATTTTTTCAATAACTAAGCATTTGAAATATATAAATCTTTAGCTCAAAATATGACCCCTTAATTTTACTCTCCTGACCAAACTTACATTAAGATATTTTGGTATTTGAAACTTTAAAAAAAATCAGTTTGAGGATTTGATAATCATAATTTCTTTCCAAAAGAGGTGAAATTTCAGCTCAAAAAGCTTATTTTTCTTTTGAAATATGAAAGGAATTTCTCGAAATTTATAGATGACTGCTTTCGGACCATGGATATTGAAAAAAATATCCATTTTGGATACTTATCAGTAGCAAATGAGGAATTTATGTAGAAACAAAAAAGAATAAGACTTAATTCCTGTCTGTAATATAGGATTATGAAGAAATGTTCTATCATTCTTATGTAGAATATTTATATCCCTTATATTTTATGAAAGTTTCAGGAACTTCAATGATCTTTGGGAAGAGCAATTAAAGATTTATATTGTAAATAAGATGGGATATGAAAGCTTGTAGTGGCTGTGATATCTCAATAAGCCCCTTAAATTATAAGATATTAAACTTCAAAGATGATCTCAATGTATATTATTTTATTCTATAAATCTATTACATTAAATAACAATTTTTCAATTTGCGTGAATTCAAAATGTCTCAATTCCATTTTTTTAACCAATTTACCCTCCAGTTCTGAAAATCCCAGATAATATGGTATATATCTCACTTAATTATTACTGCTTAAGGAGCTTTCTTGAACAAATAAATATATGAAGTATATAAATTAATATTGAGCTAATATCTGGAAACGATTTTATTAAGATATTCTTTCTATTAAATGTGAAAATATTTTTTAATAAAACTAACCTTTCCTCCAAATTCTTTATTCCACTGAACGCTCTTAATAAGATTTGAGAAATATCCCTTTTATTTAACTTTGATAAATTTCCTTCAGATTTTTCAAGATCTTTAAGTAGCTCATAAAGCTCGCTTTTCACCCATTAATACTTGTAAGGAAAATCTGAATCAAATCTCTTATTTAATTTTAAATATCAGTTTCACTTGAATATCCTCTGGAATCCAATTTCTTCACCTTTTGTGAGTTACAGTTTAGAAAGACTGTTATTTCATTTATAGATTAATATACTATTAAATGTTTGTTTTACAGGAATAAATATTTAAATCATTAGAAAACCTAACTATGATGGTAAATAATAATGAGTAATACTCAGAAAATGAGAGCATAAATAAATACTATTTTGATTAAAATCTGTTTTCATTTGAGGATATCTTTATTACACAAGTTATTTATTTTTATTTCTTATATCTTTAATAATATTCAAAAAAAATATTATTTAATATTTCAAATCAAGTTCCATAAGGGAGATGATCATTTGATGACTAGAAAGCCATGTTCCTTTTTTATTATTAGTAATATATAAGTGTAAATACTTCATATAAATGTATTAACATGAGAAAAATGGCCTATAAAGTTATTCAATATAATTTATAATAGACGGGAAGACATAGCTAATATTAATATATTGATTTATCTTAGATTTTTTCAGAGATAAATTCCAGACCTTAAAGTTTTTCCTGTGATCTGGAAGTTTTGAAATGATTGAAATTGATATTGTAGTAACTTAATAATTGTGAATCAATTAATACGTAAGTGGAAAAAGGTTTCTTTAAATACTTCAGTAGCTAAATAATAACCCAAAAGTATTATCAAGAACTTAAAATAGCTTTATTGTATCAATTTCTAACTAGACATTCTTTTGGTTTATGCATGTTTGTTTTAATAAAAGAAATATTCAAGCTTATTTAGCTGCAGAAATATTGTTAAAGTTTTGATTAATTTCCTGGAGAACTGATTTATCAAAAATACCTGGTATTATCCTTTAAAAAAATTGCTTCAGTGAATATTAATGGCTTTATGGTGGTTATCATTAAATTAGAATGATTACCAGATAAAATATTCTATTAATTCAGCTAATTAAAAGAGAATTTACACCATGAAACTAATTCATGAAAAATATACAACTTGTTATATTTGATTATTATTTTATTTGATTCCTTAAGTGTTTCCAAAAAGGTAAACTCCATTAATTTCCCAAAATTATTCAATCTCTTAAAATCTTTTTACCAATATTGGTAATTTATTACTTTTACAGTGGTTAGATATGACCTTCTTATAAGCTTCATTCACATTTATTAAGATTTTAATTATAACTATTCAATTAATTTTTTTTGGTTGAAGAACTTTATTATTAATATATTCACATGAAATTTGTAAAAAAAGGAATTTTTTTACTGTCACAGTATAATTTTTGGAAATTTTATAGTACTGTCTTAATAATTGCACACAATTAATTCAAGAAATAAAAGCTTTGATGACTTATTTTGGAAAGTTAATTACAAATAAGGACAAAAAGAGGCTTCAAAAATGAAAATTATTGAGCCTATGATTTTGTTGAATATAGCTATGGAAACTTCACTTTTATGATATTGAATTTAAATATTGAAATTTAAATCCCTTTTAGATCATTTTTATTTTGTTTAAGCTTCAAAAATATCTTTTCATTTTAATTTTTAGTTCAAACCTTCCCCCTGAAATTTTTCTTTCATTTTGAATGTAATTATATCTAGATAATATATTTAGAACTGTCTCATTCAAGTATAACATATATGGAGGTGAAATCTACAATCAGTAATCGCTCAGATATTATTGAATTATTTGTAAAAAATTATAGAAATTAAGTTTTATTTCCTTATTTATATGATTAGAAGTTTCTTTTTTAAGATCAAAAGTAATTATGTAATTACGTCTGTGGCTTTGGAAATATTCAGAAAAAGCTTGTAGTTCTCTACCAAAAATATTCACAATATATTAAAAATGAGATGAGCTTTATAAAATGTACTCAATGTTTTTGCTTATTTGGCTTGAGGATTAACAGAGAAAAGTGAAAATTATCTGCTCATTGGTCCCATAATATTCTATTAAGTAAAAAATAGGTACTCAGGAGGGAATTCTTAGAAATGTATTAGATATAGTTTTAAATTAATGGTAATTATACCCTCATGGGATTCTTTGATATCATTGATGATTTTATGATGATTAGGTTGCTTCAAATGTTTGATAAGGAAAATATATCAGTCAAAAACACGATTTATTTGATAAATAATGGATACTATAGATGTAATTCTCAATCTTACCTTTTCTGATAAATCTAAGTAATTTAGCTTCTAAAGATAATTTAAACTTACAACCATAATACTAAATCACCTTTTAAGATGGTAATGAAATCAACTAAAATACTTGAAAAACTAAAATACGACACTTTTGAATATGGGTCAAGGTGTCTTTATTTTTTCACTTTTGGGAGAATAATTACTCTTCATAGGGTCTTCCTATTTCCATCTTTATTAACTTATTTCTTCGTAATACTGATTACTCAGGTATGTGTTTAAGTCAAAATATTCATAAATTTCGACAAGTTATAGATCTTTTATACTGTCTATTTGTAATCAATTCACCAGTTTTTTGATTTCTGCGCACCACTTTGGAATTTATTGTATTTTTTTCTATCTACTATATTAATTCCTATGAAGGGATATTTGTATTTAAAACTTTTATAATTTAAGGAAATTTTGTGATCACATTATCTTTTTAATTCAAGTTGTATTAGGGTATGGATACTGTAGAAACTTATCTTGATTTTTTATTTTATGATTAAGCTTTAGTATTGTGACACTTCAGTTATGAGAAGTTAATTCATCTAATGGGACTTCTCTTATTACTGTTTCAATATTTTTATACTCCAAGATCCTGTGTCAAAGCTTCCATTTTCATAAATTGGTTAAATTTACTGGGGATATATAATATGTGTAAGGATATAGGCTGTGTACTTGTGAGTCTATTTTAATTTTTATTCTCATAAATCCCTTATTCAGTAGCTTATAGCATAATAAAGTTTATATTTTAAACGAATATTTATGTTCATTATTCAAATTTAATTGATTATATTTGGTTGTTTTAATTATTTTTCGGAAATAAGGGGAAAATTTCACATTCACTTTGTGGGATCTGGAAGAATTTGGATTAATTACTTGCGTTTTCTACCCTAATTACTTTCATATAGTATATGAAACGATTTAGATTATTTTATCTCATCATATATTGTACAAAGTCTTTATTATAAAAATCTCCTTTAAAGATAATTTTTCCTGTTAAGCTTAGGGGTTTGGTTAAATACTATTTTTATAATCGTAATCAATGGGTTAATTCACACTTCCATATTTTTTTCAACTTCATTCTGTAAAATAATTATACACAACACCATTATGGAAATTAGATAAATTAACCCAAGTTCTAAATTTTAAATTCACAATATAATAAATTTATTTTTGGATTATTGAAAGTGGAAACATTTAGTCCAAATCTTCTCAAATCACTTGAATGTGTTATTAATGAGCGTATCAAATATATTATTTTTCCTTATTTTCATTATTCAATCTACTCCTGTGAATTGAAAAAATCTTCTTCAAAAATTTGTTTTGTTACCTCAAGTACTTCTTTAAAATGATCAAACTCACGTCACAGTCAAATATAAAAAAACTAAAATTGGAAGGAAAATTTCATTCAAATATATCATCAGAAACTAAAAGAAAACATAAGCTGAAAATAATAGGATTAATAATATATTGAAAATTAAAAATATGCTTCAATCAAAAAGGATCCTTTTCATAAAACTGAAACAGATTTATAAGCGCTAACAAAATGGATCACCAATTTAGTTTCAATATTAAGAATTCAGGAAGTTTTCAAGCAATAAAACCAATTAGATAAGCTTTCTTATAATTTAACTATCAAAAATATTTATAGATTACATTATAATCATTTTTAAGGGAATGAAAACAAAATAATATAATGATAAGATAAAAAAAATTAATTAATATATCTTCCGTTTTCATTTATTAAATTCCCAATATCAATTTTTTCAGATGGAGTATTTTACATTTAATAAGCTATCATTAAAAGAAACAAGTTAATCCCAGAGAAATTTCTTAAAAGAATAATTTGACCAAAAAAAAGAAACATTTAGTAACTTCCCGAAAGCTCACAGTTATGGGTAGATAAAGGGTATGAGTCATTATTCAGATTTTTATTTCTACTACTTAGGAGTTTCTCTTCCAGATGCCATTGTATAACTCTCTTTCTTCTCTATCAGGTACCAAATATAAATTTCATTATTTAGAGACCAAAGAATACTATGATAGAATTTAATTTATTTCTGATTTGTTTTTCTATATGAATAGTAATTTAAATTATTGTAAATATAATTGTTACACCTATATTATTACTATTTATCCCAATGTTTTTCTTTTTCTGGATAATTAATTCTTTCATTTAGTGATTCTTTGAGTACATTGGTATTTTCGTCAAAAAATAGCATTCTTACAGGAAAATGTTTTTTTTAATTTATTCAAGATAGATAGCTTGAGAAAAATCTTCATTTAACTTATTTTAATTCTATGGAGGATAAAACACATTTCTTGAAATACATAGCTGAATTAATTAAAATATTTTTAGTCTTTTGAGACAATTGAAATATAAAAGGACACTATTTTCAAAATGAAAATACTCTATCAGTTTATGGAACTTGATTTTGGTTTCAATAAAAAATAATTCATTTACAATATATAAGCTTAAGAATGAAGCTATCCAAAATATAATCTAGCTTCTTCAGTTTTTTTATAAAGGTAATTCAAGATAATGATATATTTAATTCAATGGGGGATGTCAGTACCTAGATATTTAACCCAGAAGCTTAAACCAAATACAAGATTAAATAAAAACACAATTTTTAAAACTCAAAATTCAGTAATATTTACACCCAGTCACTTTTTATTATATCACAATCCAACCATTTTTTAAAAGAAATCAAGACTCAATTTTTTTTCAAAAAAAAATAATTCAAACAAATTTCATTATTAAATTGGTAGTTTTTATGTCTATCAAAAATACTGTTAGAGAAACTAATTAGCACAAACTTTATTGTTCTATTCCTTTTTTAAAATTCTGAAACATGTGATTTTTAAGGAAAAAATTCTCTCTAAAGTTTAAATTCCTTAAAATAATACACCTAGTAACTCACATTATTAAAATAAATTAAGTTTAAATTTTAAGCTAATTTCTGAATCTCTCAAAATATTCCAATTTTTCTTTGATTTTTTTTCTTTTGTGGGTTTTTATTTAAAAGGAAAACATGTTTTTTTCTGATTTAGCTTTTATTTATCAAAATAATATAATATTTTGGTGTCTTGTTCAATATAAAATCAGCTTCATTAAGTCCTGAGATTTCTTAGATTCTTCTCCAATAAAAAGATATATATACCAATCCAAATGATAGTGTTCAAAGAAATTTCCTCAAATTTGGCTTGAAAGATTTTGATTTTTTTGGGACAAATTATCAGCTTCAGAATCATACAAGCTGATATATAGTACTTTAAATAATCTATGATAAAAATAAAGATAGTATTTCTTGAAAGAAATAAAAATGCGGCAGAATTTTAATTAAAATAAATACTCCATTGTACCTGTTTTATTAAAAACATATTTTTCTTTTGAAAATACTAAAATATCATTCTTTTAAGGCTATCATATAGTTCAATCCATTTTTAAACTTTTCTTCATTACTTTACATATCAAAAAGAAACAATATGGAATTTAATTAATCTATATATATTGAAGAAATTAATTTCTTCAGTTTTATTTACTGAATCATTTCTAAATTTTTCAAATTTCTGGGGAATATTTTTTTTTCACAAATTTGAGCATCAATATTCATTCATTATTTGAATTTATTTAAATTATTATCAGGAAGAAGTAATTCAATCTATATTTGAATTTAGCTTTACACATTGACAATAATTTAATAAATTTTTTGGATTATATAATAACATGTAATTTTTTTTCTCATTTAATTATAAGTACACGTGCATACCCTTTTTTGGCTTCAACATATAGTAACTTTAAAATTGTATTTCTTCAAGATTCCTCAAGAAAAATATTATTTCTATTTGAAAGATTCATAGCAAAATTTATATTTCAAATTCGATATTTCTTCAAGGACTTAATAGCTTCATATAGCTTTTCCAGGAGAAAATTGTAACTCTTTTTTTTCTTACCCCAAAATTAACCAATCAATTAAAGTTTCCCACTAGATATCTGTAATATAATCACAGTCAATAACTTCTGAAAGGTCTCATTTCTAGAGCATTATATAGCCTTATGAAATCCGTTGTTATTCTAAATAAACTTAATAACTTTTTATTACTCTTCCCTTAACAGACATAACTTTCCTTGTTTTGAAACCAAAATTACTTATAATATTCACCCAAAAATGAATTCTTTCAAATACTCAATTTTTGAAATAATAATTTCTTTTTTGAACTATCCTTATTAATAGGTTTTTTTCTGAAATTTTTTCCCCCTTTCAAATCAAAAACTACTTTTGAACTACTTCTGAAAAATATTTTCAATTCAAAGTGGAATGTTTTGGAAAAATTTTGATGCAAATGAAGGTTTGAAGCTTTTAAAAACAGAATCAAAAAAAAATCAATTTTATTGTATTAAAAAGGAATTTTATTGATAATTCAATTTGAAATTTAAAATTTAGCCCAAATTTTTTTTAAGGTTATGGTAAATTAGAATAAGAAAAATGGTAAAAATATATAATATTTTAAGTGTTTTTACCTTTTTTTTTTTGATCAAATTGACTCGTTTTTTGGTAATTTTTAGTGGATAATAAATTCCAAAAAACGTTTTCTGATTTTAATTTGACAAAAAATCTTCCAAATTGGTCAATTTTCCTCATATGGAAAAGAAATAGTTTGGAACTTTATTTCACTATTGGAATAAGGAAAATAATATTTTTTTAAGAGAAACTTGAAAATTTCTGGTTTTATTCAAAAAGAATAGTGAAAAAATGTTTAGTTCATCTTAGTGATAAAATTTATTTTCAAATTGTTTTTTATTTTTGGTAAATTAAATTCAGATATATTTTAGCCATGAATTTCATCACCAAAATTTGCTCAAACAAATTGATTTGATTTATGAAAACTAGAAATTTTCAAATCTCTCTGAAAAAAGGATTTTTTGAAAATCCATAACTGAAATGAACTGCTATATCTTTTATTTTGTGTATGAGAAAAATTTATCAAATTGACCAATTTTCCCAATTTGTTTTCAAATTATAATTTTAAAAAGAAATTTTGTAACTAATTATACCTCAATTAAACAAAGAAAATAAATTAAAAAAATAAATAAATAAAAGCTGAAGTTTGGTCAAAAAAGGTAAAAACACCAAAAATCTTATATTTGTTTACCATTTTTATTGCATGTATTTACACCTTTATTTTATTTTATTTTATTTGGTGAAATTTTGAGAATAATATTTATTTGAGTATATCCACAAGAATCTTTTAGCATATTTTTTCCCTTTTGCTGAGTCAAATACCAAATATTTAATAATCTTTGATTGATATTTTTATCATCCCCAGTTTTAATCTTAATAAGGCTATAAAGGACATTATCCCTTCAAAAAAGAGTTTGAGGACTAACAAAAAAAGAATTGATAATATTTCCTTAAGAATATCTCAAATAGATACTTCAAAAAAATCACTTATAATAAATATATTTGACATGATTTAAGTTCAATTTAGTTATAAATCAGCATTTTGAAATTTTTCTTTTGGTGAAGTAATAATTTTAATTTTGGTGTTTCAATAAATTATATTGATTAATATATTCCAATGAGATATTTACTGTCGAATAGAAAATCTAGAAAGTAAGTAATACCAGATTCTACTAATTTCTTCTTAATTTTAAACCATGAATTTGTTTCTTTTTATTAAGAATATATAATTGAAAACTTCAGCTTATAAATCTAAACAAGATGATCTAAACCCAACATCCTTTAATAATAAAATATATTTACTTATTTATTTAATGATTCTGTACCTCATTTCTATCTGGAAATGAATGTTTCGTTTTGAATCTAGAAAATTAATAATCATCTTTTTATTGAAATATAACAGCTTGGTTTATACTTGGATATCCTCAAGAGCCGTTTTTATTAAAGAATAATTAGATTTTACTTTGATTGAGTTTCCAATATCATGAATGTCTATTTAATAATAATATATTAACAATCAATTAAAAAAGAAACAAATATTAATTCTTAATCTTATTTAGATAAGCAATATTCAAATTATTAAAAAAAATAAATTAAGATAACAATTAGTTGTTTTTATATACTTAAAAAAAACATTTTTCATGTATAATTTTATTTGTCTCACTTTTTTCTCCTTCATGATTGTTTAATCAATTATTAATATTTTTATTATCTAGTTTTTCAATTAAAGAGATAATATTTTAGTATTAATATTCAATTCAGAATGATTAAAAATTATAACTTATTAATTTAGTTTGGCCTTTTTTTTAAGTGAATAATGGCCACTAGGGAAAAAGAACTTTAGGGGTGGAATAGATTACTGAAATGGTGAGTTTTAAATCTCAATATTAATAGTCTGCTTTTTTAAGTTTGTCTTTGCTATATTTTCTCAAAAATATCCAAAAAAATAATTTGATTTTAATATCTAAGCTCATGGTTGGGTTTTTTTAATTTAACATCTTAATTATTATTATCATTTAATTTAATGGCTTGATTTTTTGAAATAAGAAAATCAAAAATTGTAAAATGGTTTTTAATATTTCATGAATTAATAGAAAATATTTTTCAAAAAGTATAAGGCTTTAAATTTGGATAAACAAACTTGCAAATTTCTCAAATTCATTTGAAAAACTTAACAAGCTCATCTGATAAGTCATATTGAGTTTTCATGCCATAAAATTGATTTTGAGATATTTTTATTAGGAATATGTTCAAATAATAATTCAATTTACCACCTTTTAATTATTGAAGACTTGAGATATTTAAATTTGAGTTCACTTTATAACTATATCACCAAATCTAAATTAAACTTTAACATTAAAATCCAATTGAGAATTATTGACAAAAAGGCTTTTTATTCTATTTACCAAATTCTATGTTTTATTTTATGGGAGCTCTTTTTTCAATTCCAATTTTTTCTGTGGCCAAAAAAAAAAATAAAATAAATAATTTTATTAAAATTTTAAATAATTCATTTAATGAAAATTGTAATGATTAGATTTTTTTTCTTTCATTAAAAACATAAGTTTAAAAAAATAATAACTTTTAGTAAATAAAAATAAGAAGTTTTTTCTTTTTTTTCTTAAAATATATTTCCAAAAAAATGTTTTTCATATTATTAGTGGTCTATCATCCTCTCTATTTTTTTTTTCATTTTTTGTCTTAGGAAAAATAATTTAGAAATTTTTATTGGTTAATTGAC
Organism: Austropuccinia psidii; assembly: GCA_023105745.1. Classification (NCBI taxonomy): domain Eukaryota; kingdom Fungi; phylum Basidiomycota; class Pucciniomycetes; order Pucciniales; family Sphaerophragmiaceae; genus Austropuccinia; species Austropuccinia psidii. Next base: position 885,759 of record JALGQZ010000012.1, read on the forward strand.
AAAATTAAAGGAAAATTATGTATAACTCAACATTTTCAATATTAATTCAATAGAAAACTTCAAATCTCAAAATTGGGGTTTTTGAGGAAGCCTTTTCATTTACAGAAAGGTATTATCTATTCTATTTTTTTCAAGTCCCAAAAAGGATGGTTCGATTGGTTTTTTTATTGGTAAATTTTTAAAACCAAACTGTTTATGAAATTACATATAAATTTTTTTATTAGTAAGTTGAAACAAAAAGATACTAGTTTTTATTCTCTTATATCTTAGATTAAGCAATAAATTCTGAAAATTATTTTGAATTTAAATTAATTTTAATAGAGAGGTTATACCACTTTGATGATTTAATTAAAATGTAAAAAAAAAACTTGATCAATGCTAAAATGATTAAAAAAATTATATATACAGAAAAAAAAAAGATATTTCAAGGAAAATTTTAATTATAAATTTATCAATTCAAACACTATTTTTCCTTAAGCCATTGAGAAACAAATAAAGATCCTTAAGCCATTAAAAAACAAATAAAGATAAAAATTCTTAAGATTTTTGAATAGTTTTTTTTTAAAAAGTCATTCAAAGTGAATAATACTTCTTTCTAAAGCAAAAAATAAATTAATAAAGTAAAATAAAATAAACCAAACTTTACTTAAAGCTCAGAAATTAATTTTACATAAAAAAAAGTTTGTCAAATTTACAATTTTATTTCATTTTATTTATTTTTTTATTTTTATTTTTTTGGAAATTTGATGTAAATACATTTTGATGGGAAAAAAAAGAAAAGAAAAATATTCTTTTTAACAAAAAATAATTATATCCTAATGAATTAAAAAAAGGTAGGAAATGGTGACTAAAGTTTTTTTCTGAACAAAGTCCCCATCCCCTCATACATACTTACATATCTGCAGTGTTTTTGGGTAAAGCAAAACCATATATAAGTGTTTAGCTTTGTTTGACAACACCTCAAATTCATTTCATACTTTGAAGATAATAATGATAATAATAATAATTTTAATTTGCATTTAATAAAATCTTTAAATTGCTATTTCCTTTTATGACAGAACCAGACATTCTTTCTTTTGACATGACTAAGGATAAGCCACCATAGTTCGAGGGTTTCTTCAATTTCTAAATTTTCAGAGTTTTCAAAAATTATCAGGAATCACACAAACTTGTCAAAATTTGAAGAGTCCAGGCTAGAAGTCAGACTTGGCTATAGTTTCCTTTGATGAAGAACAATAAGAGTCAAAATGCTATTTGGGGATGTCAAATTGATATTGATGCATCAACCAATATTAGTAAATTTGTTTCATCTAATTCTTAATGGTAATTTTTGCAACGTGCATCCAAAGTCTTTTCTTTTCATCAAAATAAAGTTCAAAATTTATTTGAGAAACAGGAGACTTCCTGCGACTTATTTTCAGTAGATTTTCTTCAAGAAAATAAAAGCATTCTTTTGCTTTGTAAGCTAATTGGTTGACATTATTGAATTGTGAATTTGCTGTCGAAAACGCCTAAAAGCTAATAGTTTTCATCCATATTAGTCAACCGAGCTACATTGCCCGTGTGACATTCTCCGTCATTGGTATCGCTCAGTTTGTCTACCTTTATTGGATTCCCCTCATTTTGACATAGTCTAGGTTGAAAATTTCAGGTGCTCATTGTTTGGGTTCATGGGCAGTTTGAGCAGATGCTCATTTTCTTGACGCTACTGATTTTCCGACATTAGAATTACCTCGCAATTCTTTGACGACCCTGAGGCTAACGAGGCAAGTAAAACTGCTGGAAGGTTTCAAAAATACAAAAGTTTGGATATATTTTTTGTTGCAGGGTCATTGACAATACAATAAATACTGATGAAGATCGGTTCATGTAATGAAAACGCGAAAGGAATAGTTTTAACCAAACATTTTGCCAAACGCTGCCCTTTCTTTCTTTCGCTTAGCTTCAAGTTTTTGGCGAATCGCTTCAAGTTCTTTCTTGATCGCTTGATCACTTGGCACTAACTTGTTTGCTTCAGCAAGATCTTTCAAGCTTTCCTCTTCTTCACTTACAATCACCCTGGCCACCGCCCGACGATAAAGAGCCTTGGCACTATTTATATAATTGAATTCATTAGTTAGCGATATTGTCATCAGTTGTACCAAGTGCAAATGGCAAAGAAAGGCACTAACCGTTCTTCATTGGTTAATTCCTTGTAGTACCCCCATAGCAGATCCTTGGATTCATCAAACGGAGAATCTTTGGGGCGGTGCATTTCTATAACCCTGGTGCAAGATTTAATGGCCTCGCGGGCAAGTTGTTTGGTCAAGGCGGCTGGCCGCGCTGGCTGTTGAGCTGCTTTCATCGAAGCTAGAGCTGAGTTGAGCAGAAGGCTAACCCTGAGGGAGGTATAGGTCTGAATCTCATCATCTGTACATCCATCCGGCAAGGCTTTGTGGGTATCTAGGTACGCAATAGCCTGCAAGCAGGGAAGCGGAAGAATGAATTGATTAGTTAGACCTCATAACCGGAGTTGGAAATGTTTGGGAGGCAATCCTGGAAGGCGCCAATGATACATACTTTGGTATACTTTTTGGTGGCAACTTGGTATTCACCTTGTTTGAAGGCGGCAGTGGCAATTTCCTTGAGTTTCGAGGCGATTTTCAGGCATGTTTCTATGTATTCGATCTTTTCATCATCCTAAGAGTATAAATAATAAGAAAAGTTTGTTTCAGAAAAGGCGAACATTTGGGATAGTTAAAGAATCATCTGCAGACATCGCTAGGATGATCTTCCCAATGATCGCCCCATTGGTCGGTCGCCTTTTGTGCATTTTGAAGATCCTCTTCAGTGGCCATACCACAATTGCTAATAATGATTGATTCGCTAGGTTGATCCGATCCAGGCTTTGAAGGGCTTTGCTCAATTAGCCTTACCACTGAGCGACCGGCAATGACACGGCCAAATACAACATGTTTGCCGTCCAAATGGGGCGTGTGAACAGTCGTAATGAAAAATTGGGAGCCGTTGGTATTAGGTCCGGCATTAGCCATTGAGAGGAGGAATGGTTTGGAGTGTTTAAGCTCAAAGCTACATAATGGCAAACGTTAGTATAGTGCTTGCTCTTGAAATTGAGAATAAACAAAGGCAATCAAAAAGAAATCAAAGTTACTTTTCATCTTCGAATTTTTCGCCATATATCGATTCACCGCCAGTTCCATTGCCTGCAGTGAAATCACCGCCCTGACCCGAACCAATGAGCATATCAAAATCAGGGGGACCTTGACCCTTTCCAAGATTAAATAAAAAGCTATACCTGACACATGAAACTCTTGATGACTCGATGAAAGGAAGACCCTTTATAACACAAAGGCTGGCCGGATTTCTCACTTGTTCCCTTTTCACCGGTACAGAGGGCTCTAAAGTTTTCAGCGGTCTTTGGTACCACATCATCGAACAATTCAAAAACAATCTTCCCGATAGGATTCGAATCGATGGTGATATCAAAGAACACATTTGGTCTCCGATGGTCTGCTGAAGCTGGCTTGAAGAGCAATTCCGACGGGACCGGTAATTCAGGCTGCGAACCAACGTCACTGACATCAGGTGTGTCGATCACGATTTCTGAGTTGTTTTCATCCATGATAGTAGTCAATCGATCGACCTGAGCAAATTGAAGTGAGCTTTGGAGAATGCGTTTGAGTTTTCTAAAGAATTGAAATGAACTCTTTCTCCCTTCAAGCAAATAAAGACTATAATAGTTTGTTTGCTTTTAGAAACGTTCTAACTTAGTCTACTGCCAATGACCGCAGGCTCAGGCTGTTGATTTATACTTCGAACCCCCTTGTCGCAATCAGCCTGCTAATTTTAGCTCCAGCTGGGATGGTTGATCTACCAAGGTCTGGAATATTCTAGGACCTTCTGGCGCGCTCGACCAACTAAACCCATTCTGCGACCTTGAGAGCAAGGTGCATAGCAAGGTGCCTAGATTGAATTTTGAAACACCTTGGCCCCCTCACATACTGATTTCGTGGAGACTGCGGTCGAGTGCAGTTAGGCGCCATGACAAATCAAATAGCTTAATCATTCTTCTCATTTCTCTAATTGTTTCTTTGATCCAACGATTACCTAGCTCACGTTTCCCTGGGTTTCTTGTTGGCACTCCTAGCGAGCTGTTTCTATGCCATAATCAGATCAACATGGGAATTAAAGTTTTTTATCCATCATCATCAGTCCCAACATAAATAACTTAGAATGAGCTTGCTGTCCACAATTCAAAGCATGACAAGTTGATTATTTTGTTTAGATAGTGATAGTGGAAAACTTTCAAAGTGCCCAGGTAACTTTCATGAAGGTTACCTGAGGATGGCCCTGCTTTTGCACTTTATCTCTGGACAAGACAACATGATAGCTCTGCTTCCTAGTATGAGACTAAAGTCATATCAAATTTCTGAGTGTCTAAGCCATGGGTGATGCATGGATGTCAAATTTTTGGAGATGGAATCCTGTTACACTAACAAAGCTCTTGGTGATAACAAGGTACAGAAATTCCTCACATCAACAATATTTGTAAGGCTGAAAATAGCCAGTTTCATTTTGGTGGATTATCTAATCTAGTTACTTCCAGATATTTGAGAATTGATGTCACTTACATTTAATGCTAGCACCATCTTTGTGCTTTGTAATGAGAACATTTTCAAAAATTCAAAAATACACCAGGAGAGATACAAAAACTGAAAGGATTAACCAAAATATAACACTTGGTGAAAAAAAAAATAAAAAGCAGAAATTGGAAAGTGAAAATTAAAAGAAGGGTATTTCTGCTAGACAGATTTTGGTGTTTTCCAAGGATTCGCACATGCCCTTATCCTAGAATTGGTTTAAGGATTTAAATGTAAAATTTCTTTCAAAAAAGTTCATATGGGCTTGAAAATGACATATTTTTTCTTCTTTTTTTTTGTTATTCAAAAAATTACCAAATTTCTTTTATACTGAAATGACCAGAGGTTTCAAAATGGTCAATTTGGAGATTTTTTTCTCAAATGAATAATCTTTTAGATTTAAATAATAAAGAAAGCTCCAAATTTCTGAAAAATGAGAGAAAGCATTTATTTTTTGAGATTCCTGTAAAAAACATATAAATTTTCTGTTTGATAGAAAAAAATAACATAAGTCCTAGGCTTGATTCAGGATTTTGTCTTGATTTTTTCTTTGGATTATCATGAGATTATTTTTAGAATACTATTGTATTGATTTTATTTTAATTTTAGCTCAAATTCATTTTCAAAAAAAAAACAATCGTGCTTCCATTCACAGGTGTAAAGTCAAAACATGCGATTTTTATCTTTAGCATTTTCAACTCTATTCCAATTTTCTCCTTCGATGTTTTTTCTGAATGAATATTAATATCAAGGATGGAATCATCCTATTGCAATTACACCTCTAATAGCTATCACCAATCTTCATATAATCTACTATAACACAATGAGGATTCAATAATGTTGTCCCTTACAATGGAATACATCATCCAATCTATGGGGCAATTAGATGTTTTTTGATGAAGCTTGCTTCATGGGCTTATTATGGATAGGAAATCCTGAATTCTTTTTTAAAAAATGCTTAAGACCTCATTTTGGAAATGTAAATCATAATGATATTAAAGGATTAACAATGGAAGAAAAGATTAGATTTATGCTGTATTGGGTGGGACATGGTAGCTGATATAAAAAAGTGCATCCTCTGATAAATATTGGTAAGTCTTCCACTTAGCATGTCACAAATTATTTTAAAAGAAAGTTTGTAAGAATTTCATGATTTTTCAATAGTTTAAGCTTGGATCTTTCTTAATCATAGCCTGCTATTAGGTTGTTAGTTTTGTATGCATGGATTTCCAGATGTAAATGATCAAGTCAAGTAGGAAAAAATAAAATATTAATTCAAGAGAATAAATTGACATGTCAATATAATCTAGAAATATATGGAACTAATATTGCAATAATTCCAACTCCAAATACTCAGTGGAGCTTATATGTCAACTGAAAAGTATTTCATTTAAGTTAATTCCAATGAATTTTGAATTATAAGGGAAATTTATAAAATTTCAGTATTATACCTCATGGAAATGGAAAGCTGGATAATTCAAAATCAGGATTGTAACTTATGGGATACTTGAACTTTTTATTAATTTACAGACCCAGAACACCTTTGAAACAAGGGAATCATTACCAGCTAAACATATCTCAACAATCCTAAAATGTGTTAGGGCTGCTATTGAAGGATTCCCAAACCCCAATATTTTTTGTTTATAGTTTTACTCTTATGAATACTCTTTTATCTCCTATTTCATTATGAAATTTTTTATTTCATATTTTCTTTTAGCTCTCTCATTTTTTCACATTTTTTTTATAATTCCCTGCTCATTGTTCTTTCAGTGTAAATTTGTCAAAGTTTTTTCTTTTTGCATGACTGCTTCTCTTTGTAAAAATGTTTTTTACTCCAACAACTTCACTTTTCAAAGATTTTCTTCATTCATTATTTTTCTTACTACAGCTTATTGCTTTATTTTCCTTACCACTAGTTGTCACAACACTGGAAAATAACCCTATGTTGATGGATTTATGAAAAATTTCATAATAACCATATTATGGCCAATTGGCCATCCTGGTGCTCTGTGCCCTCCCTGCACCACATGCATTATCCTGGCCATATTGTTTTCATTGGATCCCAGGCATAGGGGGTCTATGGCCAATTTCAACACCACCTTTCATTATTGGGGCTTTGGCTTAAATGGTCTTTTTAGGCCTCTTAGGCCCCCTATGGTCTGTGTTCTATAGGCCATGCATCCTGGTCCCAGGCCCCTTTTGGCCTGAAATAAATGAGGCAAAAGGGGGCCAATTGGCCATGTCCCCTGGGCCACCTGGACCCAATCTTTTGGCCATGGATTCCTTAAGTCCCAAAATGTCCATGAAGACCCACAAATGCCATATATAGTGTTATGAAACATTTCACCTCAAAAGTCCAATTGCACAAATTTCAGGAACCAAATACTTCATCTTTAATAAGTCACTGTAAGGTTTGACTATGAAAAAACAAGTAAATATTACTAATAATTTAATTATTGTACTCTGAATTCCTATATTAAAGTAATGAATAAGATGAAGAATAATTATAATAATAAAGAAATATTATAATTATGGCATAATTTTTTCATATTATTTGAATGAATGAAATAATATAAGCTATATTATGGAAATAATATAAGCTATATTATGGAAATAATATAATAAATATATTAATCTTTAATAATTAATATATTTATGGAAATTAATTATTATTACAAAAAAATATCAAATGCATAAAAAATTGTTATTTAATAATAGAAAAACAGTTTATAACAGTGATAATACCTAATATTAAATTCTTATATAAATAAAGGAATTATTAAAAATAATAATAAAGAGAGAATATCCTAATTTGAACACTTAATATAAATTTTTTTGTATAAATTTATGCAAAATAATGTAAATGAAACTTTTTTAAATTGTATTTGCAAATAAAAATAAAAGAAATTACAAATATTTTTTTGATTTTACATGGAATTAGAGATTTTAGAGAAAATTTAGAAAAAACAATTAAATATTGGTGTAATCAAATCAAAATTAATTATTACTATAAATATGATATTTATTATTTAATAATATAATATAACTATAGTAAAATAATAAATTTATTACCTTTGGATCTAATATTTTCAATGTTTTTGATGTGTATGAGGGGGACATAGAGGAAAAGGAGCTCTACTTATAGTAAGATCCTCCCTCCTAGAGTACAGAAGTCTTCTAGTAGACTTTCACTGATATTATCCACTTGAATGGATCAGTATTTTGAGGTTTAGTGATGATTACATCATAAATAAACCATTTTATCTCATTATTACACCATTATTTAGAGTTATTACTGTAACTTTAAGCTTTCTGATATCATATGCTTGCCATAATTCCAAAATTTGTGTATTTCATTTTTTCAACACAAATCTTATAGCTTATATAACTGTTAAGCTTAAAATAAGATTACAGTGAGTGATCATAAATGATCAATTTTAGGCTTAAAACTTGATCATTAATAGCTTTTGATTTATACATGCTAAAGCCATTCAGAGAGTGAACTATGATAGCTTGAAATGTCCCTACTAATCTTTTAAGAGAATTCAATTACATCATTGAAATTCTATTTTTGATGATTTTTCTTGTAACTCATCTTTTCTGTCAAAATTTACTATTTTAAAGGGTTATACCTTAAATATAATTATGAAAATTACATAATTATTCATTTATACTAGTAGAACTTAAATATCTACTTTTTTTAAGTTTGGACCACTTTCACAACAAAGTGGCCAACAGCTATAGCTATTTTGATCAATGGACCTTTGTAATTTATAACCTTGTTTATAGCTTTCCAAAAGAAAGCTTATATCTTTATTTTTACAGTAATTATGTGGTAATTTATTTTTTTGTTCAACTCTTTATCATGCATAATTAAAAAATATATGAGATGAAAACCATGAATATATGCACTGATCATAAAAGTGCATATATTAAAGTTATCTGAGAAAGTATTGATGTTTAAGATATGAAATAAATTTTTTATATGTGTAGTATTTAATCAGAAATACAGTGGTTCAATTTGTTTTACATGTTTATTCATTGTTTTAGGAGATAATCAAGGCTTTATGCTTTTTTAAGGCATTTTTACTTATTCCAAGATAATAATTTCAGTTCTTATTCTTAAAAGAAGTATTGTAAAGTTTTTTTGTGACCTTTTTGGATATTTAGTCATATCTAAAAGTCTCACAGTCACCAAACCTCAATCCCATTTTTGAAGGAAGTTATTCAAGGGGATCAATGGCTAGGACTGGAGGAAGACCATTTGAGAACACCAATCACCTGGCCTCTTCAGGTATTGGTATTTTCCATTTATACAGAAATCCACCCAAGGTAATAATGGTCCCATATTTCCAAAGATATCCAAAAGGAAGTATTTACATCATTTTTAAACATTTCAAAGCTTCAAAACCTCTTGGAAAACTTAATTAATCCATACATACTTTACTAATACAATCTGTATGGAATTTATCCTTTTGAATAAATTAAATTTGAATATTGTAGTTTTCAAAGTCCCAATTTAATTCCCCAAGATGGAAAAGTTGTATTTCCCAAAACAGGAAATGAAGATTTATACTATTCATACAGCTGGGTTTTCAATCCTCCAGGATCAATCTTTTAACTATTCACATATACTGGCCACTATTTAATCCCCTGGGGGCTTTTCCCTCAGTTGATTAATCTATTTTATCTCTTTTTATTATTATTTTCTTTGAATTTTGAAATTAAATACTGATATTATTAAGTAAGTCATTTGCACCTTCTTCTTTTCTTTTCAGTGGATATTGGTGGTCATGTCCTTTAATAAGTCCATTGTTCTTTCTGAAAGGTTGAAACAGTGAATAAATGGCTTACTTGGTTGGCTTTAGGCCATCTTCCTCCTTCTAATTTCTGCATATCTGTACTTTTAATCTTCTCATGTTTAAGAAAAATACTCTTTTCATTCCCTGATTCTTTTGAGACTTCCAAGTGAATTCCCTCATTCCTGAGTGCATGGCTACTCTTGTTATTCCCAAGAGCCCCTGTGACATTAGATTAATTAACCAATACTTTATTATTCCATTCTTAGTTTCTTATTTTTTATCTTCAAATAATTTATTCATAAATCATTACACTTTCATGATCTTAATGATTTTTTCTTCAAATATCTCACCTTTCAATCATTATTTAACTTTTAAAAATTGATTTTCTCTTTATAATTTTATTAAATCCTTATAAAATTTCTCTTTTCTTTTTCAATTAATTTTTTGACCATCTTTAGTCATTTTTGTTAAATTAAATTTTAATCCAGTTAACAGGTTAATTTTGATTTACAAAATGGTCACAAAATTCACTTCATACAGAATTTTCATTCATAAAGATTCATTTTTATTTATTCTTCAAAAATTTTGATTTAAGCAAGATTTTAATTTGAACTTGATTTTAATTGATTTATTTGACATAAAACCTTATTTTGACTTCCAGATATTGATTTTACCTGAGTACTCAATCAATTTGATTTGATTTTCCTCAAACATTATTGATTCAATTGCTCAATTTTCATTAATTTATTTATTGAACTAAAGAAATTATTGATTTTGGTTTTTCCCTCAAGATATTGATTTTGATTTTGACTTTAAGCTTTCCATGTTTGATATGCCTCAAGCTTTCCATATTCAAATTTTAATTCTTCTATCCATTTTATTCTACTTTAATATAAAATAATTCCTTCAAAATATTCACCTCCTGCAAGAAAGACCATATCTCAGGCCAGAGTTCAAGATTTTCTCCCTCCAAAAGAAAGAGCACCACTTGATTGGACCCCAGAAGTTCCACGACTGATGGCCTATTTAGAAAGAGGACCAATTATGGAAGGAGAAGTACCATCCATCCAGGAAGGAAAAGGGTCCGGAAGATAAAGATCTCTCTCAGTAGTTGTTGGTTCTTTCTCTGGAATGTCAAAGACCTCTTTCAAAGGTCTTGGTGAAGATGGTGAAGAGGAGAAATAGAATTCTTTGGAAGAGGAAGAGTATGAAGATATGAAAGTTGTCCCTGATCCTGTGAGGAATCTTAAGGTATTGGAGGACCAATTCTAGTCCAATCTAATAATCCTGACCAATTTTTATTGGCCATAATACAATAAATTACTCAAATAATGGACTATCTTGAAGCAGATTCAGGGACACCACCCTTCAAGACTCCATAGATGAAGGGAAAAGAGTTATTTGATTGGACTCAGCCATTTCAAGTCAGAAGTTTTAATCAGTAATTCCAGCTTATTTTCCAAAATGACAAGGAAAATTTCTCTGAAGACAAGAAGAAATCTCTCTATACCACTTCATTTACTATTGGAAGGGCTGAAAGATGTATTGAGCCTTATCTTTCCAATATTCCCAATCAAGACCCAAACTACCTCTTGAATAATTAGGCACTATTTGAATCCCAACTATTCACTTCATTTGGTTACCAAAATGCAGTTACAAAAAATGAAGAAGAGTTGGATGGCTTAAGAATTAAGGAAAAAGGGCATGTTTTTTTATAAATTTCTTATTTCAGAATTTTGGTGTAAATAATTTGGGATTGGGGTGAAAGGGACTCTATGAATAATTATAGGAAAGTATTAGCCTCCAGGATTCTGGATCAATTGGCCTCCCATCCTCCAATAATTGATTATGTTCAAGACTTAATAGATGTTACCCTGGAACTTGATACCAGGTACCATGAGGAGCAGAAGGAGAAGAATATTTTCCAAGAAAATCAGACTGAAGTCTCAAAGTAAAGTGCTTCTCATCCTCAAAATTCTTCAAGCTCAATTCATAAGAAGAAGAAGAATTTTAGAGTTAATAAAATCAAAAAGCCCCATTCTTCCCTCTTGAATAAAGACCAAAAGTTGATGGGTTCTGGAAAGGAAAGAAGATTGAAGGAGGGCTTGGTTTTGTGCCCAAAAAAAGCTTACCTAACCAGAATTCATATTCTCCTTCCAGGGAAAATTCTGAGTGAAGATCATTCTGTGTTCAATGGTCTTAACTATTTTCCACCCAGAGAACAATTTTGCATTCTGAATAATGGTGTCAAAGAATCCCTTGAATTTTTTGTTTTCTCTTCTCTTTATGATATGTTTTACAGTAGTCTAATTGATGATGGTACTACCAACTCATTAATTGAAAATAAGCTTGTTTGAAAGTATTCTTTGACCATTTCAGAACTCCCAGGGAAGATACCTCTTATCTTTTTGGACTCCTCAGAGTTGCCTTCTTTATTTGTGACTTGCCATGATAGATATATGGTCAAGCTCCCTTCTTTCCCAAGCTTTTAATGTGATTTTTTAGTCATTGATACTCCAAAGGGAGAAGACCTCATATTGGGCTTTGACCTTATAAATCATTTCAAAACATCAATTTATTTGAGGAAAGAAATGGCTGATCACCTTTAATTCCAATAATAAGGACTTTCATGATTCCTTTGATTCTTTCAGTAATCACTTTTCTTCCAAAAATACATGTGCAGCTCTGGTTGGTGATTCTAGAACACCATATTTTCCAACCTCTGTCCATATTTCTTCTTCCAATTCCCATAAGTCATTACTATCCTCTAGAGATAAAGTCTTCAAAGATATAAACAATTTTAGAGAAGATAAGTATATACATTCACTTCATCTTTTACATGGGAATATGGACCTTCCTGCTTCATCCTATAATGACTCCCTGGAGGAGTTGTGGGATTAAGAGGAAGAGCTGGAAGAAATTGAAACCATGATGAGGGTTGTTCCTTCTGCATATAACCACTATTTGGATGTATTTTCCAAGGAGAAAGAAGAAAAACTTCCTCCTCACCATGCCTGTTATCATCATACCAAATTGGAGGGGTCTCTATGTCCAGTTTGAGTCATCTACTCTTTATCAAACCAAGAGTCAGAGACACTCAGGGCCTACATGTAAGAGAATGTAGGAAAAGGTTTCATTAGGCCAAGCTACTGTCTTTTTTCTCAAAAAGAAGTATGGTGACCTCTTTTTGTGTGTTGATTAGTCCAAAATAAATTCTGTCACCAGGAGGAACAAATATTATGTTCCTCCTATGAAACAGCTTCTTACTGTCTTCAATGTCTCTTCTATCTTATCCAAGATTTATTTGCATGGTGCACATAATCCACTCAGAATCAAGTAGGGTGATTAACACATTACAGCTTTCAGAGAAAAATATTGAATCTATGAGTAGTTGGTTAGGCCATTTGGGCTCACCAATGCTCCTGACTCTTTTAAAAATCTTGTCAATGATATTTTCTCTAATATTATAAATTTTTATGTTTTGGCTTATTTGGATGAAATTATGTTCTTTTAAAAGTCTGATAAAGAACATGTCACCCATGTGTCCACTGTTCTTGCAAGACTCAGAGTCAATAACCTCTTTTCTGAGGAATCCAAGTGCCTCTTTCATGTTTCAAGTGTGGAATATTTAGGGTATATTGTTTCTTCTGGATGCCTCAAGCTGCAACAATCAAAATTCCAGAAAATTCTAAATTGGCCACCCCCAAGAAGCCTCAAGTCTTTTCTATAATTCCTTGGCTTTCCCAGCTTCTACTTCTGTTTAATCAAGAATTATTCAAAGACAATCAGTTCACTTGCAACATGCCTCAAGAAAGCTTATGTTTTACCCCTCAATGCGGGATCTCTTATCCAGTTAAATCAACTCAAAGATTCTTCCACCACAGACCCACTCCTCACTCACTTGAATCCATCTCTACCCATCATTTCAGAGACCAGTGCATCATATTATTCTTTGGGTGCTATACAAAGTCAGGTCACCAACTCAGGAAAAAATACCATTTGATTTGATAGCTCAAAGCTCATTACAGAAGAACTTAACTATGAGATTCATGACAAGGAACTACTTGGCATAGTCTGTGCTCTCAAGCCCTGGAGGGCTTTTATTCTCTCTCTCTTCCGCTGTTGAAGTTCTCACAAATCAATATTCTCTTCAATACTTTATTTCCTCCAAGATTCTTACTTTCTATGAAGCCCACTGGGCTGAATTCCTTGCTGAATTTCATTTATCAATCACTTACCACCCTGGCTTCCCGGAAAAGCTTCCAAACACTTTGTCACATTGAGAAAATATTTACCCAGAGAGGGAGGAGGATTTCATAAGCAATAAAGCAATAAATTCCCAACGATTAATAAAGAAAGATGAAGCTAAACCCTCCAAGTGCTTTGAAGTCAAGTTGGATTCTTTTTCAAATTTTGATTGACTCAATTAAGAAGGAATTATGGCAATACTGTAATTACAGAAGTACTTATTAATATTTTAGTAAAGTGAAATCTGTGCAAGCTTATAATCTTGATTCCTCTTCCCAACTTCTTCTCTTAAAAGATTGGGTGGTGGTCCCAAATGACCCCACAATACAACCAAATATACTTTGAAATTGACATGACTCACCTGTAGATGGCTACCCTGGCCAAAAGAGGACTCTAAAGCTTGTCAAGAAGGATTTCCACTGGTCTGGCATGACTCAGTTTATCAATTATTATGTTTCATCCTGTCAAAAGTTCTCAAGAAGCAAGAATATTCATTAAAACAAGTTTGTATTTCTCAAACCTCTTACTATTAAAAATGGTACTTGTATTTTTTGAAAGGACTTCATCACTAAACTGCCACTGTAAAAGTCCTTTGACTCAATTATGGCCATAGTGGACAGATTTTCAAAGATGGAAGTCTTTATTCCAAAAATGTCTTCAATAAATTCTTTGTATTTGGCTCATCTATTCATCAAGAATATTATCTCAAATCATGGCCTCTCTTTAAGAATTTTCAGTGATAGAGGTGCACCTTTTGTTTCTTCATTTTGGACCAGTCTTTGTCAGAAGCGCAATATTTCAAGATATCTGTCAACTTTTTACCATCCTGAAACTGATGGACAGACAGAGAGGGTAAATCAGATACTAGAATAGTACCTTTGGATGTATGTGAGCTATCATCAAGATTATTGTCACACCTGCCTTTCTCTGGCTGAATTTTTTTACAATAACTTTGACCACTCTTCAACAAAGAATCACCCCTTTTCACTGTTTACAGAAGAGGTCCACAATATGACTCAGTTCACATTACTCAAGCCACTCCTTTTGAATAGCTATAAAAAATTTACAATAAGTAAAGAAAGATGTCAAGAGAGAAATTAAAGTTTTGATAAACAGTTTTAAGAGGAATGCAGAAGAAAGTAGAGAAATTTCACCTGTTTCCAATCCTGGTGACATGGTCTGGCTTTCCTCCAAAAAAAAAAATAAACCAGACAAACCAAAAAAATTTCAGAAAGATTGTTGGGTCATTTTCCAATCTTTAATAAAGTAAGCACTCATGATTACCACCTCAAGCTAAGGTCTCAATGGAAATCCATTCATCCAGTATTCCATATTTCCCTACTTGAACCAGTAAGGAAATCAAAAATCACAAATAAGGATCTAGAGCATCCTCCTCCAATCATCATTGAAGAAGAATAGGAGTTGGAAGTCTCTCAAATACTGGATTGCAAATTCAAAAGAGGAAATTTATGGTATCTGATATAATGAAATATTTCAGTCAAGACCCAAAAAGATCCACTTTGGAACCAATAGAAAACCTCAAGAATTGTCCTGAAAATGTCAAATATTTTAATTCGTTATATTCTGAAAATCCAGGAACAAATTATTCAAGAGCTTGATCTATATGGTGTTTGGTGGGGAGAGGATTTGATTAAAGTAATTTCACACTCCTGGAATTCACCTTTAGAGATAATATACCCTTTTTGTTTTAAGAATCAACTTGGCCACTCTGTGAGAAATTTTAAATTATTTGGACACAGGAATCTGTCCAGGCATTTGTCAGTGTGTGACTCAAAACCAGAGCACAAGCATGACAGCTAAATACCATAAACCAATGGTAGAGCCAAGATGCCACCAAAACATGGAGCTGAGCCAAAACAGCTAAAAAAAGTATCAAAAGAAAGAGGAAACTCACCTTTTTCCAATTATAAAAGTCCCACAATCATAGGACAAGGAATAACAAAGTTATTCCTGCTCAAAGTTGTTGCTGAGCATAAACCTTATTTTTCACCTCTCATCTGAAAGCAATAGGAAGAGGCTTAAACCCATCAAATGGGTATTAAAAATGAAGCTCTAAGTCAGGGCTATCCAATTGTACTAACCAAATTGAGCTAGAATAAGAATTATTGAATTTATGACCAAAATAAGGTCAAATAAGGGGGAATGAAATATTCACCTCTCATCTAACTTCTACAGTTTTAGTGTGAGATACCTAAAGTGGGGTATTTTTGAAAAGAGAACAATCAGAGCTATCTTATGGTGCCATCCATTTCCCCATATCTCATCTAGAATCAAAGTTATTGGGGAAAACAAGCTCCATACAGATTTTAAGCAAATCATACATATGTACAAAAATCTTGTACATGGCATAACTTTGCCATATTTAATGATAGCCATACCCAATGAGGTACCATTGTGTAGAAAAAATTCAGGACTACACAATGAACCAGCTTTGAGCTTGATATCTCAAAAACTGACAAAGCTATGGCAGTTTTAAGGTCAAAATCCCACAATTGGACCAATACAGCCTTACTGTGGGATATTCTCCCATAATTATGATTATGAGGTGTCAAACAGACAAATAAGCCTGTTTATACTTCAATACCTCATAGTTTGATAAATACTGGGGTCCTGCACAGGTTCTGTACAGCATTCTAGGCATCATACACATCAGAAGAGGACTATGTGGTCCCCAGGTAAAGATTTTCACCCTGTATTGGTGAAAACTGCCCACATGTGGTTTCAAGACCACATCTGAGCCCAATACAGGTTATAAAGGCCTTGTGAAAACCACAAGCTCATCCTTGGAAGTGAAAATTCTTCACTTAAACTACGTAGAAAGGTCTGGAAGCCTTTTTCACCCAATTTTAGGATAAAAAGGGGCCTTTTCTCCACCAGAAAAGGTTTCCTCATCCTGTTCTTTAATTCCTAGGTAGTAACACTGTCAAAAACAGTTATACTCCTGTAAAAGAATAAGTTATAATTATAATTTTAATTATTTTAGTATTTATTATTGTAACCCAACAGGTAAAGCTGCACCCATGGCTTTCAACAGCACTCACCACCACTATTTCTCAATAGTAAAGCCCTGAATATCTTATTATTAACCCTTATTATCATCAATTAAATCTTTTATAATAAATTTTACCATGTCACAGTCATAGTTTAGGTTGTAAATACATCTATTATCACCTTTTCATAGACTCAACCTGACAGCATTAAACTTCAATTCCAATCTTCATGGCCATTTCCACTTGGACAAATCGACCAGCTCCTCCATCTTCAATTTTCAATTATTTACCATTCTAAGTAAATCCTTTTTCAAGTTAATTTTATTTTCATGGAACTGGAAGGATTGGCAAATACCAAAAGTAAGTTCCTCTCCTGTTTTCAACTTCCCTCAGGGGTCTAAAATCTGCCAAAAAATCACCTTGGCCACTCTGTGAGAACCTGAAATCAATCTTTCTTTCTAGGTCCTTGGCAAATTAAAATCAATAATCAAACTTTGTGATCAAGTTTTGAACCACCTCAAGCCTCATTTCTCTCTATTTTATTTTATTCTCAGAGCTTTCTGCTTATATCATTTCCTATGAAAAACCTACACCAATCTTTTGAAAATTATTGATTACAAAAGTCATTGTAAAAAGAAGAACAAGTGATCTTGACATAATATGCCAACTTCAATATCAGTTTTCAATTTTACATCACAACAACTCCTCTTAAAAGGTTTATACTCAATCCTTTCAAAAAGCCTAAAAAGGCACTAAATTTTCATGGTGCTCAGGAGATCAAAATTTAAGGTTGGGGGTACTTTCACAACCATGGGGAATACCCCTCATAGATAGAACTATGACAACTTTTGTCATAACCATCTTATGGCCAATTGGCCATCCTGGTTCTCTGTGCACTCCCTGGCTCATACTAGCTATCTGGGACATATCCTTTTCATTTTCCCTGGGCTATCCCACTGGAATTGGGCCTATGGGACCTTTCAACACCACCAGGCCTTTTTGTCATGCCCCCTTTAATTATGGGGGTTCTGGCCTAAATGGTGTTTTTGGGCCATTTAGGCCCCATATTTCCCCTATGGCCTACAGTCCATAGGAAACCCCAGGCCCACCTGGACCCAGTTTTTGGGCCATGATTCTTGAGGGCCAAAATTACCAAAAACATAAAAATGGACATATATGGTGTTAAAAACCATTTTACCCCATTTTTCCTCGGAAATACAATGGTAAAAATGTTAGGACCAAAATACTTGATTTGAAATAAGTCACCGACCCTCAATCTCATTTTTAAAGGAAGGCATTCAAGGGGGTCAATCCATATTCTGTGGGGGTAATGGGTAGGACTTCAGGAAGATCATTAAAGGACACCAATCACCTGGCCCATTAAGGTATTGGTATTTCTCATTTATACAGTATTCCCCCAAGGGAATCATTCTCAAGGATATTCAAGAGGCAGTAATTCACATCAGTTCTCAAGGTGTCAAAGCTCCAACACTCCTTGGACAACTCAATTCATCCATACAGCTGTACTGTACTAATACAATCTTCATTTTATTGCACCTTTTGGGTCAATTAAATTAAAATACAGTGGTTGTCAAAGCACCCAGTTCATTTTCCAACATGGCTAAGATGTATTTACCAAAACAGTCAATAAAGATGTACACTATTAATAAAGCTGGGTACTCAATCCTCCAGGATCAATCTTTTAACTCTTCACATATACTGCCCACTATTTCATCCCATGGGGACCTTCACACAGTTAATTAATGTATTGGATTACTTTTTTTATTATTTAATTTTTGTTTTGAAAGTAAATACTGATATCATGAAGTCAGTCATTTCAAACTTATTATTTGCCTGTCAGGTGATATTGTTGGTCATATCCTTTAATAATTTCATTTTTCTTTCTGAAAGGTTGAGAAAGTGAATAAAGGACTTTTGTGGTTGGATTTTGGAAATTTGGTTCCTTCTTCTAATTTATGCATATTTTTACTTGCACTATTCTTATTTTAAATACATATATTTCCCTTTTATTTCTTTGATTCTTTGTTTACTTCAAAGTGATTTCCCTTATTTCTGAGTTCCAGGACACTCTTTTTATTCCCAAGATCCCCTGTGAAACTAGTACTCTATAATAATTGGTATTTCTTTCTTATGATTACTTCTTCAATTTTTATTTTCTGACTTTGACAGCTTTAGTTTGAATTTTTTTCTTATGATGATTGGTTTTTTCTCAACCTCTTGATTAATTCCTCATCTGTAATTTTCTTCCTCTTTTATATGCTATCTATTATTACTTTTCAGGAGACTATTCCAAGTGACATCAGGAATTTAAGACTGAAATCCATTCTCGAGCATGGAGACCTCAGAAAAACACAAAAAAGAATGGATATGAGTATATTTTCAAAATCTCAATGTTTGTTATTTTTGAATTAAGTTTCCTTATGATATTGGAAAATAATGCAAGAAAAATATGAAATATAGCATTTCTGGAAGTACCAAGGGGATGTCAGATTATCTTTTAACCTTTCATCAAATGTGCAGCCCAAAAGATAAAGTAAGAAATTGCCTTTGTGTCACTTGAAAAGTATATTGAGAAATTTCTGACAAAAAAAGCTGAGTCAATGAGTTTATTAGCTGTCTTTAATAAAAAAACAAAGCTTAATTAAAATTTTTCACACTGATTCTAAGCTTGGAAAGTCACAAAAATTCCTGGGTTTAATTTGTATCAAAAAATGAATCAAAGGAGCTTGGAGAACTCTTGGAGTTATTCAATCCAAAAATTCTCAAGATCATTTTTTTCTGTAAATTGTTCAGATATTACTTGTCAAACATCTTCTTTTTTTAACAAGATAAAATTCCCCAGATTATTAATTTTTATTAACTGATACATGAGCTAGTCCCAATTTGTCACCCTATACTTCTGTAAAATGTCATTTCCTCAATAAAAGAAACCCATATGACCTTGTTAATTTCAGGTCTTTTTGAGATTAGTGGTAATATTCAATTGGGCTTAAGTTCTACCTTTCCTACTGACATCTCTTTTACCTTCAAGTGATCCCACAGGTTCCTCACTTTTTAAAAACTTTCTCAGAGCTGTAAACTAATAAAATATTGAAAGAAAGAGATTTTTTATTATTCCTGAAAATGAATCAGTCAGCCAGAAGATGTTTAACAATATCCAGGAAGTTTTCCAAAAATTTATAGCCAGAAACTAATGGCTTGGCTGTATGAAACACACAGGATGGTCTGAAGGCCCTTTCTATGGGCTCACACAATAGAAATCAAAATTAAGCTTCATATGAAGCTTCAATAATAGGAATTTAAATCTGTGACAATGTACCAGATGGTCAAGAAATACAATATGCTCCAATTATTTCCTAGATTTATTGGCTAGTGTGATTCTTCAATCAAAGACCTCAAAAAAGTGAGAGAGTAATTACACCCTAAGAGCCAAAATACATTGAATATCAGTCAAGCAGGGAAGAAAGCTTACTCTTGCATGTGTGTAAATGATGGAATTCAACATACAATATAATTTTATGAGAGATTTTACTTAAAAAAACCTATTATAAGTTATTGAGTGTACCAAATATGAAACCATACCAATTGAATGACATTAAATGAGACAAAGTAAAAATAGCTATTCACTTCATTGATCTACTTTATAATGAAACTCAATTAATCTGTGAGTTCAAATAAGCAGAAATTATTAATGCCTTACCACTTTAAATTTTTAGAAAAAGGAATATTAATCAGTTACATTTGTTTCAGCTTCTCTCATATTAATATTATTTCACCAAATCCAGTATGTGCTGTTATTTACATAAGGTGTATCATCAGCATTATATCACCTGGACAGACCCCACTTCTGATGCAATGTGTACCAAAATAACCAAAACCCTGAGGGCCCTAATCACCAAACCATCTGAAATAGGTGTGAGTATTTTGGATTCCTGATTTAAGCCATTTTCTATACCAAAAAAATAAACATTGTCTCATTTGGGTATCTTGGATACAAAATTTTCAACAATTATCAAAGAAGAGGCCAAGGAAAATTTCCAGAAAACAATGCTCCTAGATTGTGAGATTGCACCTTATCAATATGTTAGATTTTTTGATGAACTGTATTTGACTTCATCTCTTGAGGTCAGCATAATTTGAAAGGAAAACTCAAGAAATTCTTTTCTGAACCACCAAGGCCAAAGCAAGCTGACATTGGAAATTGAGAATTCCCATAAATCACTTTTTTCTACCTTGAGGCTTATGGCTCACCAGTTCTCCATCTGAGAGAGTTTTCTCAGCTTTAAGAGAAATACTGACTTATCAATGTTCTTCAATTTCTTAAAAAATCTTTTAGAAATTATCATTTGAAAAAATCTGGTCATAAACTTTTGGTGAATATCTCTCTGATTAATAGAGCCCATTGAATTTTGTGTTTTTCTTTTTTTTCTTTTGAGTCCTCTGTCAAAATTGGGACACCTCTAAGGGGATAACCCTTTCCGTGTCCCTACCATGGCAGGTAGTTTAAGGGATAAAAATAAAAATGATGGAGCCACTACCCCAAAACCTAGGGAAGGTAGCATGCAATCCTTAATTTGTGAGCTTTGGGTGACAGAATAAATGTCAAAGTGAGCTTATATAGGTGTATGAAGATCTTCCTGACTCAGTACACAATAGTAGAATTTTTTTAAAATATCAAAGTGGAAAACTTTATACCCCATTTCCTACTGATAGGAAATTCTGGTTATTCTGCTAAGCTGAAAATACTTACATCCTCAAGAAATCAGAATTATATAAAACATGTCCATTTCAACCATATAAATTCTTCAACTAGTTGATTAATGATAGAATATAATCATATTAAGTAAGAATTGTTTCTGGTTGTAATTTTAACGTAAGGATAGTGATTGAGAAACATTTTGTGCATTCAAAACTGGTTTTTTTTGTTTTCTTGAACCATGAGATATCTTGACATTATATTCAATAAAAGTCACCATAACTTTCATCATGTTACACAATCAGCTTAATGGAAAGGAAATTTGGTTTTTTGATTAATTATTTTATTTTCTTTTTCAGAAAAATATATATAAAAGAAAATTCATAGTTTATCTAGTTTCTGATATAGATAAAGAATTTTAGTATTATTTTTTTTTCTCATTATAAAAAGAAATAATGAAAAATTTGTGATTGGTATTACAAAAATACATGTTCTTAGTCATTAGCTAATTTTCTTGTATTATGATTAGTAATCTTCAGTATGTGTGAGATTAAATGAGATTTGAAGAACAAAGTTATTAAATAAAGTATAAAAGTAATCTTCATCATATCAACTTATGATCAATTGTTGGAAATATTGAATAAGCCATTGCTCACTGACTCATGAAGCAAAATGAGAAGATTAAAGATTAAAAATTAATGGAAATCTTCATAGGAATTACCTTTTTAATAACATATTTTGGAAATTATTTCCATAAATAATGAATGAACTCACTATAAGATCACATAGTTTTTGCATTTTTTTCTACATCATCTAGTTCTTTTATATTTTTTATTTGAAAGATTGAAACTATTTTCCATTTTTCTACCAATGGCACCTCTGAAAATTACTTTTCATGATATTTCTTTGTGGAGTTTATTTTAATTTGAAATTCTTCTTTTTTGTAAATTTGCAATCTATTTTACTAGGTGTTCTATATTTAATTTTATATCCATATTTCTGTTTCTAGTGTCAACTCATGTGCCTACTTTGTTGTATTTGGAACTATGACTATCTGAAATGAATTTCTTTGCTTGAATAAAAAAACAATCTGATATTTTCTCTGTTACAATTGGGAAAAATTATTCACCATATGAGCTACTTTTAAATTAATAAGCTTTAGTAGAACAAGCCCACAAATTATGTTTTATAATTTATTTCATGGAAAATCATTGTGATTTACAGTAATTTTTCCTGGGTATTTTCCATACATAAAATAGGTCTTTAATCATCCTAAATCACCAAGAACGTTGCACGTCAATGTGTGTGGTTATCTGTCCCATGATATTCCACAGTCCATAATCTTAAACCCAGCTTTCATTGCATATACCCAAATACCATATCAGGAAATCTACACATCTTTTGGTCATTCTGTAATTCATAAATAGTTATATTTTAATATTTAAGTATAAAACACAACCAATTCCTTTTATTTGGAAATTACACTTATTACAAGTATTATTGCACATTTAATATCTCAGCTAATTAAGCAGAAAAAAGTCACTGAAAGTTGGATGTGATTACAAAAATATTATTATGAAAATTGTAATAGTTTCAAGCTGATATTATCTACATTAGCCATTAAACAATAGTTTTTTGAATTATTCTCCTTGTTTCAAAGAATATTCTCCTTATAAAAGTAATTGTGTTTGGAAATGAGAGGTTATTTATGACTATATAAAATGATAAAGAATATTTTTAAAGTACATTAAATCATCATTTGAGCTAATCTAAAGGATATTAATGAAAACATATACAAACTATTCCATACCATAAAGGCTGAAAATCCACTTTTTTGATCCCACTAATTTTGGCTAATACCAGGAAATTACCATAGAAAGCCAATAATGACTCTCCTCTTCTTAGGAGTGAACCTTTGATCTTCCTCCTGAGATCTGAACTCTTGTTCTCAGTCTAATTTCATTCCACCACACACTTATTCTTGCTACTTACATGCTGGATTAGCATTGTTAAAGGCATGAGGATATTTTTCATGTTTTCATGCATATTATTTGAAAAATATTGGCTCATTTAACTGTTTCAAAAAATGTATAATTTTCTGGTATCCTTTGCATATTTGTTGAGCTGATTGGGTTATTTGTTTTGATATTTGGCAAATAACCTAAATTTTTATCAAATTTTCCTTTTAAATAATTAATATTTGTATTTTATAAAAAAATATTCTGCATAAATATTTGGCCAATTGAAAAAATCTATGTGCCCTCAAGTGCAACTAACAGTATCACCCATTTGACTTTGAATTGATGGGTGCAGCCTGTGACTCAAAACAAGAGCACAATTATGACAACCTAAATACCATAAACCAATGGTAGAGTAAAATACTACAAAAACCAAATCATAGGACAAATAATAACAAATTTATTCAGGCCCAAAGGATTTGCTGAGCATAAACCTTAATTTTCACCTCTCATCTAAAATCCATAGAAAGAGGCTGAACCCCATTAAATGGCTGTTAAAATTGAAGCTCTCAGTCAGGGATATCTAATGGTACTAGCCAAACTGAGCTAGCATCAAAACTACAGATTTTATTGCCAAATTAAAACCAAATAAGGGTGAATAAAATATTCACCTCTGATCTCACTTCTACAGATTTAGTGTGAGATATATAAAGTGGGGTTATTTTGGAAAGAGAATAGTTAGGGATATCTGTTTGTGCCATCTATCTCTACATAACTCATCTATAACAAAAGCTATGGATCAAACAAGTTCCATACAGGATTTGAGAAAAATCCATATTTTAATAATAAAAGTTAAACATGGTATAAGCTTGCCATATTGAATTTTACCCATACCAAATGAGGTATCATTTTGTAAACCTGATCCAGGGATACACAATGGACCAACCTTGAGATAAATATCATTCAAAATGACAAAGTTATGTCAGCTTGAAGGTTAAAATCCATTAGTTGGGCCAATAAACCTTCACTTTGGGATACACTCCCTTATCCTTGAATATGAGGTGTCAATTCTACAAAGGGGTCTTTTCATACTTCAATAACCCATATATTGGTAAATACAGGGTTCCCATACAGGTTTTGTACGGCATTCTACGTGTTATACATGTCATAAGAGGGCTGTGTGGTCCCCAAATGAAAATTCTCACCCTGCATTGGTGAAAACTTCCCACATGTGGTTTCAAAACCATATCTAAGCCCAATAAAGTCTAAGAAAGTCATTTGAGGTGAAAAATCCTTACCTCCTATATGTGAACTAGTCTAGAGGACCTTTTCACCCATTTTCAGGTTAAAAAGGGACCTTTCTCTGCCCAAAAGAAGAATCCCCATCCTTCCCTTACATTACTGCATAGTAAAACTGTCAAAAAATCTATAATATTGGAAAGTAATTAGGTTATTCTCTATTCATAGTATTGTATTGTCTTATCATAGTTAATAAACTGATAACCAGGGCCTCATGGGCTTTCATTAGCCGTCACCCCCACTATATTTCATAGTAAAGCCCTTAAAGCTACTATCAACTCTATTTTTCATTATAATTTTCCATGTAAAAGCCATAGTCAAAGTTTTAAGTAATCTTATTATTACTTTATCATAGACTCATCCTGAGAATGGGAAATTCCCTGATTATTGCTGTTATTATTGATATTCAGATTCTTAAACATATCATAAACCAAAAAATAGTTTAGAACCATCAGTAAAAAATTAATTACTTTCAATTATTTAAAATGACTTCTGTTTCCTATAGTTTAATTTAAATAGAACAAATATATCCCCTCATCAAGCTTCAGAAAAACATATTCAATTGTAATTAAATACACAAAATATTGAAAATAATCTCTGTCTCTTCATAGGAGTCATCCAAGTGCCTCTTCCATGTCTCAAGTGTGGAATTTTTAGGTTATGTTGTTTCTTCTGAAGACCCCAAGATGTACCAAGAAAAAGTCTAGAAAATTATCAATTGGCCTCCTCCAATAAACCTTAAGTCTCTTCAATTATTCCTAGGTCTTGCAAACTTCTACCTCTGTTTCATCAAGAATTACTCAAAGACTATTATTTCACTCACAAAGTTCCTCAAGAAAGACTAATTTTTTCCCCACAACAAGGAAGCTCTTAGACATTTTCCACAACTCAAAGAGGCTTTCACCACTTCTCCAATCCTTCTCTATCCACCGTTGTAGAGATTGATGAATCATATTACACCTTGGGTGCTGTACTGATTCAGGAAAACATCCCATTGCATTTAATAGCTGCAAGCTTCTTCCAGAAGAGCTCAATTATGATTTTAATTACAAGGAACTCCTTGGAATACTCTGGGCTCTCAAGCGCTGGAGAGCTTTTCTTCTCTCTCTTTCTTCCTCTTTTTAAGTTATCACTGAGAACTCATCACTTCAATACTTTGTGTCCTCAAAGATTCTCACTTGCCGTCAAGCCATCTGGGCTGAATTCCTTAGAATTTCATTTCATAATCACCCACTGCCTTGGCCACCTGGAAAGCCTCCCAGATTTTTTTCACGTTGGGACAGAATTTACCCAGAGAGGGGGGAGGACTTAATCAGAAAGAATCCAATGAATTAACAGAAAATAATCAATAAATATGAAATTCGAGCCTCAAAATTCTTTTAAGTCAAGGTGGAATCATTTTCAAATTTGATTGAATCAATTCAGAAGGAATTATGGCAATATGCTCAATATAGAAGTATCCTCCAATAATTGGATAAAGGTAAATCTGTCCAAGATTATTCTCTTGGTTCCTCTTCCCAACTTCTTCTATTCGAAGATTGGGTGGTGGTCCCAAATGACCCCAAAATTCAACTCAGTATTATTAAAAAGAACCATGGCCCTCCTGACCAAGGGAAGACTCTAAAACTTGTCAAGCAGGATTTTCACTTGTCTGGCATGACTCAATTTATCAAGGATTATGTTTCATCCTGTCAAAAGTGTTCAAGAAACAAGAATATTAATCAAAAGAGGTTTTTACTCCTCAAACCTCTTCCAATTTCAAATATTCCTTTGATTTGTCTCTCAATGGACTTCATAAGTCAATTTCCACTGTCCAATTCCTTTTACTCAATCCTTTCCATAGTGAACAGATTCTCAAAAATGGCAGTTTTCATTCAAACAATGTCTTCAATAACTTCACTGGATTTGGCCTGTTTATTGATCAATAATATTTTCTCAGAGCATGGCCTTCCTTCAAGCATTGTCAGTGATAGAAGTTCTCTTTTTGCTTCTTCTTTCTGGACCAATTTATGTCAGCAGCTCAAGATTTCAAGAGATCTTTCAGCTTCTTATAATCCTGAAACTGGTGCACAGAAAGAGAGGGTGAATCAGATACTAGGACAGTACCTTTGGATGTATGTTTTTTATCATCAAGATGATTGGACCACCTGGCTCACTCTCTCTGAATTTTCCTACAATAACTCCAACCACTCTTCAACAAAACAATCACTGTTTTTCACTTTCTATGGAAGAGATCCTCATTATTACTCAGTTCACATTACTAAAGACACTCCTGCTGGAAAGTTATCAAAAAAAAATCTGATCAGTACAGAAAGATATGAAGAGAGAACTTGAAGTTGACATAAACAGATTTAAGAGGCATGCAGATAAAAGTAGAGAAATTCTACCTGTTTTCAATCCTGGTGAGATGGTATGGCTTTTCTCCAAGAAGATAAAATAAACAAGACCCACTAAAAAACTTTCAGAAAGATGGTTGGGTCCTTTTATAATCTTTAAGCAAGTCATTACTCATGCCTACCATCTCAATGGAAGTCCATCCACCCAGTATTCCATATTTCTTTCCTTGACCCAGTCAAGACATCAAAAATTCCAAATTGGCATCAAGAGCCTCCTCCTCCAATAATCATTGAAGAAGAATAGGAATGGGAAGTCTCTCAAATAATGGATTCCAAGATCAAGAGAGGAAAATTATGGTATTTTGTGGAATGGAAAGGTTTCAGTCAAGACCCAGAAAGATCCACTTGGGAACCAACTGGAAACCTCAAGAATTGTCCTGAACTTTTCAAGGATCTTCATTATTTATATCCTGAAAAGCCAGCACCCAATTCTTCATAAGCTTGATTTGTTAAGGTGCTTTGTGGGGAGAGTAATTACCAACAGTAAGTCCCACTCCTGGTATGCACCTTTAGAGGTATTATCCTCTTTTTGTTGTAAGAATCACCTTTGCCACTATGTGAGCACTTGTCAATTTTTAGACACAGAACTCTAGCCAGAATTTCAACCTCAATTCAAACCCTTATCTCCATTTTCACTTGGGTAAATGGACAATTCACTTTTAAATTCAAAATAATTCTTTCAGAAATTTTGTTTTCCTTCTTATGGAACTGGAAGGAGTGGTAATTACCAAAAGTAAGTTCCTCTCCTGTTGTGAACTTCCCTGAGGGGTGTAAAATGTGTCAAATCATCACCTTGGCCACTCTGTGAGAACCTGGAATCAAATCTCTTTTTGCAGGTCCTTGGCCAATTCAAATCAATTTTCAACTTCAGGGATCAAGATTGGAATCTCCTCAAAATTCATTTCTCTTTATTTCTTTTTATTTATTTATTTTAATTCCTTTCATTTCATTATTTATTTTGAAACTTTTTTCTTTATTTATTTCAAATTCAATTCATGAAGAATTATCATACATTATCAAAATTACATCAATCTTGAAGCCAACGTCAAACAAAGATCAAGCAAGTCCCATGTTGTATGCCAATCTTTTAATATCAGTTTTGAAATTTTTATTTCTCAAAAGAACTCCTCCTTATCCCTTTTTCAAACTCTTTCCAATTTTCCTCAACAGGCTTTACCTTGTATTGGTTTTCAGGAGCTCACCATTTCAAGTTTGGGGGTGCTGTCACAGCCATGGAAATCACCCCCTTGAACTTCCATATGGCATATCAATTCCATATCCATCATCCTTGGAAAAATTGGAAATTTCATCTTTCTTGGTCTTTTATGGCCATTTCACCATCTGGGTCCAACTTTGCCCATTCATTATCATCAGGCCCTTCCTAGCCATTATCTGCTTTTGGGCACCTTTTGGTATTTTCCAGTCAACAGGGGAAGTACAGCCTAAAAGCCTGTATTTGGCCTTTTGAAATTAAATACACATTTGTGCAATTTGTGAATTTATCCCATTGTATTATTGGAAATATTCCCACATGGCCATATCATGCCATTTGGGGCTTAAATGCAAGATTCACACACTTTTGTGAAAATAAAGTTTTAAGAATGTATAAGATGTATTTGGCCAAAACATCCCAGAACACTTTGACACCTCTGAAGCCACCCAAAGCCCAGCTTTCATGCATTATCCTCCTGGCACCCTTTCAAAGACCTTTGGTGACTCTCATCCTTCAATAACCAGAAGTGCCATAAATGGTTTTATACACCATTATGCATCTTGTTTCACCAGCAATCCAAAGGTGCCCATATCAGATGGCTATTCCAACATTCCATAAGTCATCAAGGCATAAAATCATCCAGAGGAGTCATCAAGGCTCAATGACAAGTGTTACTCTAAAATACCAATGATGCCATCAAGCAGTCATTGGGTATTCTCATTCACAGTATTCCTCCAAGGGAATACTGGCAGTTAATTTGCAAGGGATATTCAAGAGGCAGTTTCAAAAAATTGTGCCAAGTGTCGATTCTCCATCAATCCACCTTTTACACCACATTCATTCAATACAGCCTTGATTCATCAAGACCTGTATTTTAAATTATACACCATGGGAGATCATTCAACCCAGTTTAATTCTCATTTTGGCAAGGTATACATTCAATAAGACAATAAATACAGCTTCCAGGATTCAATACAGATCAGTTGTCAGCCTGAAGGAGTCAATCTCTCAACCTTTCACATATACCATCCTCCCTTGACCCTGTGGGGTTTTCCCCCAGTTAATTGATATATTTTGATTTTATTTTATCTTGATTTATCTTTTCATTTTGTTAAAGTGAATACTGATATTATCAAGTCAGTCCTTTAGCACCTTTCCTTTTCTTTTTTTGCCTATCAGTGATTATTGGTGGTCATATCCTTTACTAATTCCATTGCTCATTCTGGAAGGTTGAAACAGTGATTAAACACTTACGTGGTTGGCTCTTTATCCATTTGTCTTATTGCATCCCATCTTGAACTTGCATATTTCTTAGAGAAATTTATTATTCTTTTATTTTATCTTCTTTAATATTTAGAGTCTTCCAAGTGAGCTCCAGGTCACTCTGGTTTTCCCTAAGAGCCCCTGTGAAACTGAGGGAAGAAGACTATGCATGTCAATATGCAAACCTCAAGCACTTGGATGGAAAACTGGACCACCTAGAGGAACAGATTCATGCAATATGAAAAAATCGGTTAGAAACAACCCAGGAAAGAAGTTTCAAAATGCAAAAAGAGACAATACCATAATCAATTTGACCCAGAAAACCTAATATTTATCCATATCTCCAAAAATTGATAAATCTGGTCAAGATTTAACAAACAACAAATGGCCAAACATCCTCAAAAGACAACTTGAAGACTAAGCCTCTGAAGATGAATTAACAAGTATAATTCACAAACCAATTAATAAAAATGAAGAAACCTTCCATATTCTGGTGGATGGAAATAGAAATCCTTTCAAAACCAAACCCAAAAGGAAGAAAGTGAGATTGAGTGAACATCATGTACTTTCAGATGGAGAAATTATCAATGAAATAGAAAAATACATCAAAATTATGGAAGAAAGAGAGAAGAATTTAAAATAAAAATACCATATCAACTTCTTGGACAGACCATTGAACAAAAAAGAAGAAACTTATGAATGGCAACTGGAAAAACCTGAATTTATTCAGCAACCTGCCAATGAAGATGATGCAACATAATCCATCTTAGAAAATAAATAAAACTACCGTTACTTGTCATATATTACCTTTTGAGAAATTTATGGGGATGAAGCTCAATAAAGTTTATGTGAAGACATACATTTATGTCATCTTC
Organism: Austropuccinia psidii; assembly: GCA_023105745.1. Taxonomy (NCBI): domain Eukaryota; kingdom Fungi; phylum Basidiomycota; class Pucciniomycetes; order Pucciniales; family Sphaerophragmiaceae; genus Austropuccinia; species Austropuccinia psidii. The sequence goes on from JALGQZ010000012.1 coordinate 916,181, forward strand.
CAGGAGAAAACTTGAGCAATATCCAATTCTTATATTTATTAACTGAAGAGTGAATTAAAGGAAACCTCTCAAATTAATTCTGGGATCAAAAATTCTCAATGGGAATTTTACCAAGAAGAGGACTCTACTTCAATAAAATTTGAGCCCAATGGTTCCTTGGATTGAATTCATCAACATATAAAACTGGAAAGCTGAAATGGTTTGGAGATGGATATATATTCATTGATTAAGGCTTATGGTGGTCAGAATTTCCATAAGAACAATAAATTGAAGGAGTAAATTCCCTTTTTGAAGCCCTCAAAGACTTTATTTTGGCCAGGCTACTCAACAGACACTCACCTTTCTCACTTGGGGGAGTTCAACTCTAAATAAAAGCAACAAAATCACGATTTTTTATCTAAAAGTGTATTAGTAGCATGCATCAAATGTATCATTAGTTTCCTTTATCAATTTTTTTCAAATTAAATAATAAGGCCATGACTTCCTTCCTTAACAAAGTATTTCTTAAAAATACAAAATAAAAACCTTACAAAAAATATCAATCACCTCCACCATGGCCTATTCATCAATTTTTGGATCCTATGGGGAATAATTAATCAAATAAGACCAAATTCTTGATTAATATTAAATTTTGAAAGAAGTAGGTGAAGATTTCAATAAAGAAAACCTTTGGCACTTTCAGAATACTCTATCAATATCAAGAAACCATGAAGTTCAAGAAATCAAGGAATTTCTGGAGATTATTGAGATTTGTGACAAAACCGCTAATAAAATTGCTCAATAATTAATGGACCAATTAAAATTCAGGCCATTCACACCTATTCTGAAGACACACAAAAGCTCTAAAATTCAAAAAACCAATAATAAAGTCAGATTCCAACTTAATTAATCACTAGGTAGTGATATCCTGTCTTATCAAAGAGGAAAATCATTTCTTATCAACCAAAATTACAATATATTTTAATTCACCAAAACCAAGCATCACTAGGAAGTGAACTCCTGCCTTATGAAAGAGTAAAATTAATTCTTATCAGCTTAAATCACAAATTTTGCTGCCCCAAACCATAAAACCAGTAGGAAGTGACCTCCTTCCTTATCAAAGAGGAATATTCAAATTCTTACCCATCAAAAAATCATTAAACCTACCCCAAAACTATTTTTATAAATAAATTTGATACTATTTTCAATTCCTCTTACCTCAACACTTCAAAATGGAAACATGGTAATTACTTTATGAAAGTCCGTAGTCAATGGACACAGAAATTAGCTTGTTAGAAGAAGAAGAATCCTAGGCCAATTACAATAATCCACAGGAATCAACTGAAAATCCAGAATTGTTTTTGAAAAGAAAAACAGAACCCTGTTCTGTTACTTCTACAATAGTCCTTCAATATATTGAGTTTGAGGACATCTTTGAAAAAGAAAAACAATATCAGAAACTGTAATTCCTCATCCATAGTAAGTGTAAGGTGTGGATATCAAACTTTGATTAAAAATCAAGTACTTTTCCTGTCCTCAAAATTTGTATAAGGTAAAAATCAATTAAAAATAGTAAGAAATATTATTTTTAAGAGAAAACACACCAATTTTATTGTTTATAACTTTATTAGTATAAAACAATAGTATTATAAAGACTTATTGTTTTACCAACAATAAAAATTTATCCAAAAATACTCTACAAGAGATATTTAAGGCTACAAAAGAAATTTCTTCAAGAGCTATTTCAATTGCAATTAATTGAGCAAAGAGCTGCAAGCAATTAATTAAAGAACAAAGTATTTCAAAAGAATATTAAAGAGAAAACATGCCCAAAAGTGACCAGAGTGAATTTGGAAACAAAGTGACAAGGTTTACAGTGATGAAAGATGCTTTAATTCACTTTTGGGGTGGTTCAGGGGTAAAAATGATTATAAGAGTTACAAACAATGATTATAATAATTTTTTCATGTGGTTAAAAGGTTTAAAAATATTTAAGAAAGGTGGTTGAAATCTTTTATTGATTGGTTTAACAGTGTTTAAACTAATCATAAAAGGAAAAGATTCTAACATGAAGAGAAAAGTGGGGCAAAGAAGACATTCTTTTATACCCATCAATTTTCTTACTCCAAAAGTAGAATTTACTCTTGTCAGTCGTGAAAAACAGTCTGACAACAGAAAAGCCAATTATGGCATCATTGAACCCTGGTTTAGATCAAAAAAGGGCTGGTTTAAGCCATTTTTAGCCATTTTAGACCCTTAAATCAGCCATTACTATAGCAATACCTGGTCTAGAGCCTTCAAAACACATCAGAATGTGTGTAAGGGATGTAGAAACCAGTTAAAACTGTTTTTACTATTATTGTTTTATCTTAAGGGTAATTTTACCCTCTTGGCAACAGCTAAAACTACCCCAGTTGGTATCAAAGCCTCATCATCAATTGAGTCCACAGACCCTGTAGCTCAATTCCAGGCCAAAATTGATGAACGTTTGCGTGAATTTTGACACCACATGCCTGTCAGCAAGGATTTTGGGGGTCTAGCTCCCCCTTAGAGCTGGAGTTCCTTTTCCCCTCCAAATTTAATCTTTCCAATTTATTTTTCCTTTAATTCCTCATCATGTATTATACTTATAATTTACATATGTAATTCAATTGAGTTGTACAGTTCAATACAGTAATAATTGATACCTCATATGTAAATCAAAGTTCACTTATATAATACATGCGCACATTTTGACATTTCTATTGAATTCAATTGAGAATACTTTAATTCCTCATAACTTCTAAAATATACACAGCACCTCAATTTTAACACAAATTTTGGTGATTAACACTACATGTGATGTGAATTAAATTAAATTTTTGAGAATTTTCAATTTTGATACAGGAAATACTAAAAACTTAATTTAAGCTTATTTAGAGTTGAGTTGCAAAATTTTCACTCAGAGGTGACCCCACCTGATTTTGTATGAGGAATCCAATGGTGAAATAATTTTTATATGTTTATTTATTGGATAAAAAGTTATAATAGTTTTTATTTAACGATTTTCCAAATTTATTTAATTTTTTACAATTTTGTTAAAAATTCATTTTTACTTAATTTTTTCAAGTATAAATGTAATTTTATAATTTCAAAATTTAAGGTAATTTTATTTTTAAATTGTAATTAAATTTTTAATTTTGAATATAATTTTATATTTATATTTTGATTTTTATTTCAATAATATAAATAAATTTATTTTATTTATATTTATATGATAATTTTGTATTTGTGGTCTTTTGGGTATATGAAATTACCTCTAAGGCTCACAGTAAGAATCACCTGTATTCAACCTCACAAAATATTAATTCCTTGAGTTACTAACCTGGGATGGTATTGAAGGAACCCTTGGAAACCAACACTGGAATGAAATATTCAACTTTAAGAAACACCTTAGGAAATCACTATTTTGGAGAACCTGGGAATGTCAAGACTGGTTCAACCTTCAGGATATTGAAATTGAAAATGGAAAAATAAGCAAGATCTCAAGAGGCTATATTTTAAGAAATGCCACATGGGATTGACATTGGGAAAAATAACTTATACCAGCAATCCTCAGTATCAAAAATGATAGAGCTACAATTAATACAGAAGATTGGATATACTTCTGTCAAGAATACTTTTTCAAACCTCTGAAAAGAGAAAAAATGGAGGGGAGGGAAATTCCTCAAAAAAAGAACTAGTGAAGGAAATATTTGGTGGAAAAAAATTTAATTCAAAGAAATATTACCTGCTAAGTCCCCAGTTCTTTGATTAATCATCCATCCCATTTCCATTGATATTATCATTATTTATTTCTTCAATTTTTTATTTTGTTGCTATTTTTTTATTTCCTCCTTACAATTCAAATTTTCTTTCTTCCTAAAAAAAGGAAAACAAAATAAAATATTAAAAATTCTAAAATAAGCTTCAATTAATATAAGCTGAGAAGGAAGAAATAAAATATAAACTTACTTGATATTGAAGATTTTTTATAATTATATTTCTTTTTTTTCCATATCAAATAAAAGATAATATATAGGTAATTATCACTATAGACTAAAAGAACACAGTTAGTTTCAATTGATTCTATATTATTAAGTGATAAATTTAAGAAAAAAAACTTAAATTTCCTTTCAAAAGTTTATTTTCCAAACATAAAGTGATAAAACAGATATTTAAAAAAGCTTCAATTACTGAAATATTTTTTCAGATAAAATCTTATCTTTGAAAAAATAACCCTCTTGATATTTTTAGATGAAAGAATATAGTGAAGAGAATTTTTCATAAATAATTAACTTAAAACCATTATTTTTCCTTCATCCTCATTGTGTTTATTGCTTATTTTGTTTAGTATTTTTGTATTTTACCCCAAATTAGATTTAATTTAATTATTCATTTGATTGAATCTTAATATAGAGAATCTTTTCTTATTTTATTATTGTTCTTTTGATTTTTTTAAATTCCAGAATAAATTAAAAAAAGAAGAATTTAATTATTTTCCACTTTTGGCTAATTCAACTTACTTTGTTTCCTACAGCAATTGGGTAATAGTCAGTTATAGTTAACAATAAAACCAGGATGAAGCATAGCTCCAAGCCCTTATCAAAAAAAGAATTTTGGAAACTAAAAATAGCATCAAAAATCAAAAATCAAAAATCAGGAAACAAAACACCAAACTAAACAAAAATATGACATTGAAAGGCAACTGGACTATCTGTTGACTAAAAGGCCTTGTTGCCAAAGACAGGGATTAAGATACTCTATAAAAAGAAGACTCAAAAGCTTATTCTTATTTTCTACTACAACAAGTTTCTTTCCAAAGCCAGCTTTGTATATCAAATTTGAATCAATATGACAAGCTGGCTCAACAACTAAACTTTTATTTTTGATTGCATTAAGTTTCTCTTAAGAGGATACTGGGGCAGTTTCATTATAGCTACTTCAATTATAATTTGTTTAAAATTTAATCTCAAATAAAATGAAGTTTAATTTTTTAACCTTATCTAACATTAACCAAGATCCTCTTGGGAATGCGCTCAATTCATGAGGAAAAAATTAATAAATCATATTCATAACTTTTGGTTTAAAAAAAGAGACAAAAAGAGAGCACCAAAAATGGGGGAAGAGCTTCAGTATTTATAGTTGCTGAAAAAGCCACTTTAAATCCAGCTTCTAAGGTTTGACTATGAAACAATAAGTAAATATTACCAAAATTTTACTTATTTCACTATGAGTTTCCTTATTAAATTAAAGAATAAGATAAAAGATAATTATTATAATTATGGTGTGAAATATTTATATTATTAAATAAATGAAATAATATGAATTATATTATAAAATAAATAAAAAGAATAAATATATGAATATTTATGCAACTTTATTTTTGTTACAAACAAATAATAAGGAATAAAAAGTTTTCATTTAATAATAAAGAACAATTCATAACAGTAATATTACCAATATTAAAGCTATTTATGAATATGAATACTATTTATATTAATAAAAGAATTATTAAAAATAATAATAAAGAGAAATAACTATAAAAAGAGAAAATAACCTATTTTTAACACTTAATATAATAATTTTGAATATATTTATGCAAAAAAGTTGTAAATACAACTTACTTAAATTGTATTTACAATGAAAAATATAAGCAATTGTGAGTATTCTTATTTTTACATGGAAAAGAGACTTTAGAGAGAAATTTAACAAAAAACAATTAAAAATTGATTTAATCCCGTCACAATTGGTGATTAAAATGAAGATTAACTTGAGTATTTAAATATATAATAGTTTCATATAAAAAGAATAAAGATTTTACCTTTTGTTTTAATAATTTAATGTTTTTGTTCCATCTGAGGGGGAAATAGAGGTAAAATAAGCTCTATATATAGTAAAATCCTCCCTCCTAAAGTCCAGAAGGCTTCTAGTAGACTTTTAATGATGTTATAAACTGGAATTGATCAGTAATTTAAGGGTTAGTGATGATTACATCATAATTAAACCATCTTACCTCATTACTATGCCATTATGTAGAGTTATCACTGTAACTCTAAGTTTTCTGACATCATATGCTTTGAATAAGACTAAATTTTGTGAATTTAATTAGCTTTAATCTTAATAAAATAATATTCACCACTCTTATCACTTATATGACTGTGATCCTTAAATTAAGATTACAGTGAGTGATCATAAATGATCAATTTCACACTTAAACTTTAATCATCAATAACTTTTGAGTTATGCATGCTACAGCAATTGAAAAAGCTAATTCTGATAGCTTGGCATGTCATTACTATACTCCCAAGAGCATTTCATTACGTCATCAAAACTCTATTTATGATGATTTTTCTTTTAACTCATCTTTTCTGTCAAAATTTACTATTTTAAACTTCAAACCATGATTTTAAGGGGTTATACCATGAATATAATGATAAAAATTACATCATTATTCAAGCATGAGCTACTAAAGTCTTAATATCCACTTTTTTCTAGTTTTGGACCACTTTCACAACAAAGTGGTCAACAGCTATAACAATTTTGCTCAATAAGCCCTTACAAGCTATAACCTTGTTTATAACATGTCAAATGAAGTTTATACCTGTATTTCTACAGTAATTAAGTGGTAACTTTCTTTTTGGTTAAACTATCTATCATGTATATTTCAAGAGATATGAGCTAAAAACCATGAATACATGTGCTGATCATAAAAGTGCATATATTCAGGTTATTTCCTTAAGTATTGAATTTACAGGTATGACATAAAAATTCTATATGTGTAGTTTTTCATGGTTAATGCAGAGGTGCAATTCATTTCACATTTCGTGTCATTGGTTTATGAGATAAACAAGAATTTATGCTATTTTATGGCATACTTACTTGCTACACAGCAATTATTGTCTTTACAGATATGACACAAAAATTTTATATGTGTATTTTACCATGAGAAATCTAATGGTACAGTTTATTTTACATTTATATTCATTATATGCTGATGTAATCAAGAATTTATGCCTATTTATGCCATTTTTACTTCTCTTATTATTAGAATAATTATTATAAAGTTATTTTGTGACCTTTTTGGATATGTGGTCATATCTCAAAGGCTCACACAGCTCATTAAACTTCCAAATCATCCCTAACACCCAAAAAATCTCAAGTCGGAGATACAGCTAATGCCAGTTAGATGTTATTGTCTAGGATCTCTACTAAAGCAAATTGATACGATTATCCGGATGGAGTAAGTAAGGTGTAATGGCTTTGCCATTTGGGTGACAAGAAGACTATGTTTGGAGGAGATAGCAGCTGCTGTCATAAAATTCAAAAAAGACACATCGGCAAGCAATAATTACAACACAGTATTTATTTCCTTAATTGTGCTCCTTCAGGAAGGAAGTAGAATTCAATGACTTTATGAGGGAATTAGATAGCATTTATGGAAGATTTTAGTTTTTAAATCATAATTGGAGAAGAATAGCATGGTCATGACTTGATATTTGTTTCACTTATACTCATAACAGTAGTGCATCTTCTCAATTTTTGCAGGACCTGCATAATATTAATCAATCCAGCAGTGCATGGTCCAATGTAATAACAATAGTATAAGAATAATTGAGAACACAGAAGCCCTCAAAATCCTCTTTATCAGATCCAAGAACTCCTCCAGCACAATATTCCTGAATTATTCTTCTAGAATAGAATACAATACATCATAGAATCAACAATGAACTATTCATGATGCTGAATGTGACATCCTTTCATGAGAAGACAAACAAGTCTTATGGATTCAAAATCATGAAGCAAAGGCAACAAATGGAAATGTAATCTTGCATTAGCACCTCCTCTAGCAATGTGAAATCAATTCAGCCCCTTGATAAAATTTTAGAAGATTGTCAGTGCTGCACTGCATTAAAAAATTTAAGAGATAAGAAGCATTATGACAACAGAAGAAAGTCGACTTAACTCTATTACCAAAAATGCAACAGTTCCATGTCCAATGCTTTAGGTACAGCTACTAGCTTGGCTTGGTAGAAGAACAAAGAACATAAAACACCACAATACAACTAGCTGAATGCTAAGCTGTACAATCACAACAGAGATCTTGCTTCCTAACTCCCTAGAGACAGCAAGTGAAAGGTATAATTATCATGGTGGATTTAGATCAGAGGAGAGTTTAGGCATCAATCACTGAAAGTCAATGTGGTTATGATCACATCTGAAGACCACTTGAAGGTCAGGAATCAACCAAAACCCTATGAAGAGGCATTATATCAGTCTACAAAGCAATAATAAGACCCAGGAGGTTGAAATGGGCTATAACAACTGCATGCAACTCAAATTTAAGCACTATAAAACATATTGGAAAATTGATATACAAAAAAAACACCCAAAGTGGTTTAAAACAGGAAAAAGTAATTATTAAGGATAATAGAGATGAAATCAGCCCACCCAAAGTGGATTGGACAACACTCCAGTGCTTGTAGCTCCCCTACAAAACAAACCAGAAGGCGACCCAAACAATGATGCTGGAATAACTAGATCACCTTGACACCTCCAGCCAAATACCTTCAAATCCTAGGAAAGAATACCTGAGCTTACTTTATATAAAGTAGAAATAAAATAAATAAATAAATGAAACTGACCCAGCTCACCATAGAGAAGCCTAAGGGGTACTTCACACCTACTCAAGCAGGTTACAGCAGAAACAGTGTCTTCTAAGAAGTGCAGAGGATTTTATAGCACCCCTATGAGTAAAGCAGCTTTCCAATCAAATTCTAAGCACCTGAAAAGGTGTTAGGGGACTTTCTTATACAATAAATTGATCCACCTAAAGCACCAGACCTTTTTTGAAAAAAAACCCTCAGGGGCATATCCCATTCAAGGTCTCAAGAATATTCTTTTTTATCCTCCTTAGATTTTTTCTACTATTACACCAAGAGCCATTAAGTTTTCTTAAATGTTCAACTCAAAAATAATTAAAAAAACTCTACACCAAGTAATTGGTTAAAATAATCAATTTAGTTAAAGTTTTACTTGAATTAAAAAAAATGATTTTGAAATGTTTAAAAAGAAGAATTATTTGTGCCATGAAGGCATTAATTGAACTCTGAAGGGATTATTTATATTAAAAAATCATAAATTGATGATATAATCTGGGGAATTTAAATATTAATAACACCTCAATGTGATATTTAATCCAAATGGAATTTAAAAGTCCCCCAAAAGAAAACAAGTTTTTTTTTAGCTGTACAAATTTTAAATCACACTTTTTATATTTTTTTAACAACTAAAATGAATTTATGGGTAACAGAAAATCTGAACCATAAGGAGGGTGGACTTGAAATAAAGTCTGAGTCACAATCATGATTCCAAAAGCAAGAGTTTTGGCATCATAAGAGTCATTAAATGAATAAATGACTCAAATTATGATCATTAAATTATCTCATATTAATCATAAATACTCTAGATAGCACCAATTTTTACTGATTGGCACAAATTACCACCTTCAACCAAAAAAGCTCCATGATATTAATTGTGATTCAGGTTTATTTATTTTAAATCTTTATTTTTACTCAGATATCTCAATTAATGGTTTTTTATACTTGAAGTTAAAAAAAATTAAATCATCATTAAAATAAAATTATGTAAATTTTCTGTATCATTATTTATCCTTATCAAAATCACTATAAAAATATGGTGTGAGCCTTTGAGATATGACCACATACCCAATAAGGTCACAAAAAGACTCAGAATAATTATACTTTTAATATAATTATATTAAAATTGCTTAAAATAATTATACATTAAAAATAATTAATTAAATATACAAAAAATACCATAAATTGGTACAAAAATTGGTTTAACTAAAAAACCAATGAATCAACATGTAAAATAAATTATACCATTGAATTCCCCATGGAAAAATACACATATACCATTTTTATGGCATATCTGTAAAGTCAATATTTAAGGAATTATAAGGTATAATACCTTATAAAAACCATAAAACCTTATTTATCTCAAGAACTAATGTAACAACATGTGAAATAAATTGTACCAGTGGATTCCCCATGTAAATCCACACATAAAACAATTAATAAGCTAATTTCCAATGTTAATACTTAAGGAATTATCCTGAATATATGCACTTTTTTGGTCAACGCATATATTCAAGGATCATAGCTAATATCTTCTAAACTATACATGATAGAATGATGAACCAAAAATAAAGTTACCACGTAATTACTGTAAGAACACAGATATGAACTTTATTTTACAAATTATAAACAAGGTTAAAACCTATGATGAATTATTGATTAAAATCAATAGAGCTGTTGACCACTTTGTTGTGAAAGTGGTCCAAACTTAGAAAAAAGTAGACGGTTGGATTTTACTAGTTCATTCGTGAATAATGATGTATTTTTTATTATAATATTCAAGGTATAACCCCTTGAAATCATAGTTTGAAGTTTAAAATATTAAATTTCAACAGAAAAGATGAATTACAAGAAAAATCATCAAAATTAGAGTTTTGATGATGTAATGAAAAGCTCTTGGCAGCATAATAAGGTTATTCCAGGCTATCAGAATTCACTCTCTGAATGTCTGTAGCGCTTAAATCTTCAAAGTTATTGAGGATCAAAGTTTGAGCTTAATTTGAGCAGTTATGATCACTCACAGTAACCTTAATTTAAGTTTAACAGTCTTAAGAGTGATAAAATTGGTAAATACTATTAGTTTATGATTAAAACTAATAAAATCCACGGAAATTGGGGTTCTGCCAAGCCTCTGATGTCATCAAACTTAGAGTTATAGTGATAACTCTAAATAATGGTGTAATAATGATGTAATATGGTTTGATCATGATGTAATCACCCTCAAACCTTAAAATATTGATCAATTCCAGTGGATATGATCAGTACACATCTACTAGAAGCCTGTTGGACTCTAGGAGGGAGGTATTTACTATAAATAGAGCTCTTTTTACTCTATTTTCCCCTCAGACGCATCAAAAACATTAAATCAATTAAATAAAAGGTAATTTCTTTATTCTTTATATATATAAAACTCTTATATTATTAAAGACCAAAGACCATCTTAATATTAATCACTATTTTTGTGTGATTAAATCAATTCTTTAATTGTTTTTGTCATAAATCTCTCTATAAACTCATTTCCACATAAAATCAAGAAATTTAGTAAATTTTCTTTATTTTTATTGTAAATACAATTTGAAAAAGTTGTATTATATTATTTTGGTGTAAAATATCTCAAAATTATTATTTTAATTGTTAAAAGTAGGTTATTTCATCTTATTATAATAATTTCTCTCTTATTATTACTCTTAATAATTCTTAATTAATATGAATAGTATTTATATTAATATATAACTTTAATATTGGTAATATTATTGTTATTAATTGTTTTTTATTTATAAAAAACAGTTATTTACGCCTTTATTATTTGTTGGTAACAATAATAAAGAGCTTTATAATATATTAATTATTTTATATTAATATATTATTTACAATATTATAATTTCATATAATATTAATTATATTATTATATTTACTTAATAATATAATATTTTTACGCCATAATAATAATAATTCTTTATTATTATTATTATTTTAATCTTATTTATTTCTATTATAAGGGCATTCAGAGTACAATAAGTAATAAATTAGTAATTTTTACTTATTGTTTCATAGTCAAACCTTACATTTGGGGGCCTGGCCGTGATATTTACTTAAAAGACCTTTAAAAAGATTCTAATTGGGTTTATCCAATAATAAATTATATAATAATTTTATATTTTATTGATTTTAAAAGCTATTGAGGCATTTAGAAAGCAATTGTACTGTCTTACACGTGGTTTTTCACATCCTTAGACTTGCAAGAACTTTCTTTGAGTGACTCTAGTGATTAAAAAAGATAATTTTTATTATAATTTAATTTCATAAAGAATCATATTAATTTTTATTTTATTCCTTAAAAATAAAAATAAAATAAAAAAATATTAAAAACCAATAAAAAAGTTATTTTTATTCATTTTTATTCATTTCTTTATTTATTTCAAGTTTTTAAAGATATAAAAGCAATTTCTACGTGGAAAATTGCCATATCTTGCCAAAAATAACACTTCTTATAAAAAGACTTATATTTATTTGTCTTTTTTAGTGTTTGAAGATAACCCAACAGAAGACAACCAAGCTACTGTTGAGAGGTTGGTGGAAGAAACTTGTCAAAGTTCTCCAACACCAGTTATCACCAAAAGAAAGAAAGCTAAGAAATTAGACTTTCCAGGACCCACCATTCAAGACTCTGAAGGTGAGCACCTCTTTTTAAATTGCCATAAAAGAATTTTATTCTAAAATACTTTTATTTTTTCTTATTCTTTAATTATGACTACCAGAAGAGGTTCCCAATACTCCATCCAATCAGATGGAGCTGGACTCAGAGGTAGAATTGATCCCTCAAAAGGGAAAAGAAAGGGCAATATCCCCAGTGGAACAGAATCCACACAAGGAAGTGCCTTATCCCAAAGGCAAGTCCCAGAAATGCCCATGATATCTGAGCCTGAATTGGAACTAAGTATGAGTAACTCAAACAGGTACAAATCACATTCAGAGGGCTCAAATAGACATCTACATGAGCCAGTACAAGCAGTATTGCACAGTGTACAAGGACAAAGATTGGGAAATGTTGCCTCAAATACACCAAGGAGTGATGAACTCCTGGCACATCCTGAAAAAGTTCCTCAAAGAGGAGGAGATAGTGAAATACTCCAATGGATGGAATCCACTGTCATCCAAACCTCAAATCAAAAAAATCAAGGACTACCATGCCAAAAAGAGGGAGGCAACCAAGGAAGAAACCCCAGTAGCTTCTACCAGCAAGCCCCAAGCCAACCCACTTCCCCAAGAAGGGAAGAGGAACAAGAAAAAGCATTGGAAGAAACCATATTCCCCAAGCTACAGAATCCCAAGAATCCAAAAGGATGCCATGGACAATGTTTTCAACATGGCCAGAACCTTGATGGAATTCAAGGACAAGGAAGAGCAAAGAATGAGACAACCTCATTTCCCAAAGAAATAACCTTGTCCAAAGATGTTATAAATACTTTAACAGAAATTAAAAATAGTATATTACCTCTAAAAGAAATTAAAGATAGTTTATTATCACTACAAGAAATAAATAACAATTTATCTTCTTTAACAAAAATTGTTGTGCAAAACAAGAAAGAAATTGACAACATTAAGTTTATTGTTGAAAATAATAAACCAAAGAATTTAATTGACAATACTCAAAAATTAATACAAGGACAACAAGAATTGTATAAATACATAAAAGATATCAAAGACAAGACTTTGACAATCAATTATGATGTGAGTATTGACAATCTTACAGAAAAATTAAATAAATTAAGTATTTCTGTAGAAAAATTTGAAGAAAAGACTTCATCACACCAAAAATTACTTTTGGAACATGTGGAAAAAAGTGATGAAGCAAGAATGCATCTAAAAGATGATATTCAAAGTGAAATAAGGCTTATTACAGAAAAAATGGATAAAATTAATGAGGCTAATTTAAATATGCCAAAGTTATCAACACCATTTTCTCATATAAGAAGCCCTGTTAAAACAAAAGAGGAATTGTCAAATCCTTTCATAACAGACTTGAGTCACCAAGACAATAACCAAGTCTTAATGAAGGAAGCACCTCAATTGAAGGAATGGCCAACATTCACAGGAGAAGGTGAATATGACCACATGTCATTTATTGAAACAATTGACATGTTACAAGAAGACTATGCCATACCAGATGAATTAATCACTGCAAGATTACATTCATTGTTTGAGAAATCTGCAAAAAGATGGTATTATGGCACAAGACAAACAAATGGTAAAAATACCTGGTCTTGGTGGAAACAAGAAATAATCTCCAAGTGGGCAAATGATGCCTGGAGGTATAAAATAGAAAATGCATTTGAAAATTCTTTCTTTGACCCAGAGAAAGATAAACCTTTAACTTGGTTCCTAAAAAAAGTTGAAAGGCTTAATGCACTGTACCCAGAAATGTCACAGAAGATGGTACATATGAAAATACTTAAAAAATGTGGAGGGGAACTAGAACATGCTTTAAGAAGCAGGTGTATAGAACCATGCTCCACAGAAGAGTATATAAATGCACTAGAAGATATAGTGACAAGAACAAAAATTGGCAGGACATGGAAAAAATTGGACATTAAAAGCCCAAATAAACCATTTATCAAAAAAGATAAATCAAAAGAATCCTTTAAGCCCAATACATCCAACAATAATGAGCAGAGAAAATGCCATAAATGTGGAGGTATTGGACACTTAGCCAATAATTGCCTTAAAAAGGCAAAGATTAATGAAATTGTGGAAACAGAAAACCACAATGACAAAGAAGAGGAATATGACTCTGAAAAAGAGACAGAAGAGTCAGAAAGCTCTGAAAGTGATGAAATCAATATAATTAATGCACAAATTAATAATATTGATATAATTTATGAAGTACTGGATGTTAATTCAAACTTTCCACAAGTTGGAACATCTGACACAAATCTAACAAACATACAAGATTCCAAAATGTATAGAACCAAACCTGCAAGAGGAATGGGATATACAGCTGGAAAATCAAGTATAAGTATTGTTATGGTTGATAACCAAGAAGGAAAGGTTAACTTGGATACAGGAGCATATTGCACTTGTGTTGGCAAAAGTTATTTAAAAACCATTGTCCCAGACTGGCAAGAAAAACTTATGCCAATACAAGGTGTCAAATTTAGTAGTGCAAGTGAGAGCATTAAGCCCCTTGGAATAATTGATTTAACACTAATTTTTCCTCATCCCTCACAATGTGTCAGAATTAAAGTAGAGTTTGTAGTAATGGACAACTGTACTAGTAATCATTTCATACTTGGGAATGACTACTTATCAATCTATGGTATAGATATCTCCAACCAAAAGGATAGATATTTTACCATAGGAGATAATAAAAGACAAAAGTTTGGATTCTTAAATAACAAAAAACAAATCACAGTTATTAAGAATGAAGAAAAAATTCCAGAAAAGGAACTTTTTATATCTGAACAACTTAAAGAGGCAGAATTCAATCAAGAATTAACAGAAAAAATGAAAGAAAAATTGATTGACCTCTTATTTAAGTATAAAAATGCCTTTGCAACTGACAAAGAACCACTAGGTGCCATAATTGGACATGAAGTGGATATAATTCTTAATGTAGAAAAACCTTACCCACCTTTATTAAGAAGACCTGCTTATCCAGCCAGTCCAAGAGCCAGAGAAGCCTTAGAGGTGCACATTAAAGAATTAATGGACCTTGGAGTATTAAGAAAGGTTGGACATAATGAACAAGTAGAAGTTACTACACCTGTCATTATAACTTGGCATAATGGAAAATCAAGGATGGTAGGAGACTTCAGAGCCCTGAATACCTATACCATTCCAGACAGATATCCAATACCCAGAATCCATGAGACATTAACCCAATTGTCACAAGCTAAGTTCATCACAGCTATGGATGCTCTTAAGGGTTTTCATCAAAATGTCTTAACAGACAATGCCAAGAAACTACTAAGAATAATAGTCCATTGTGGAATTTTTGAATACTTAAGAATGCCATTTGGAATAAAAAATGCACCTTCCCATTATCAAAGAATGATGAATACCATATTCCCTGAAGAATTATCAGAAGGATGGTTGATTATCTATATTGATGATATCATAGTTTGCTCAGAAACTTGGGAAAATCACCTTACAAGACTAGAAAGGGTACTACAAAAAATAGTCCAAGTGAATATGAAAATTTCCTTGAAAAAATGTCATTTTGCATACAGTGAATTAAAGGCACTAGGACATGTAGTATCTGGCCTTAGTCTAGGCATAGACAAAAATAAAGTAGCAGCAGTACTACTTAAACCAATGCCTCAAACCAAAAAAGAAATGCAATCATTTCTAGGATTTGCTGGTTACTATAGACAGCATATAAAGGACTTTGCAAAGATTGCTAAATCCTTGTATAAGCTATGTGACCAACAAACAGTCTATGAGATGACAGAAGAAAGAGTCAAGGCATATGAAGAATTGAAAAATTCCTTAACAAATGCCCCATTTCTTCTGATGCCAGATTGGAAACTACCCTTCAAAATGTACATTGATGCTTGTGGAGAAGGACTAGGTGCTGCACTTCACCAAACACAAATTATCAATGATAAACCAGTGGAAGGACCAATTTGTTTCATTTCAAGGCAGATAAAGCCAACAGAAGCAAGGTATGGAGCAAGCCAAATAGAATGCTTATGCCTAGTGTGGGCTTTAGAAAAACTGCATTATTATTTGGATGGCACAGTATTTGATGTAATCACAGACTGTAATGCTGTGAAATCACTATTAAATATGAAGACTCCAAATAGACATATGCTGAGATGGCAAATTGCTATCCAAGAATATAGAGGAAATATGACTATTGTTCATAAATCTGGAAATATTCATAAAAATGCATATGGTCTTAGCAGATGGGCTCTAGCAAATACCCCTGACAATCCAGCATGGGTACCACAAGAAGAGCATCATATAGAAGGAATATGTGTTACAGACATTGGCACAGAATTCTTTAACCAAGTTAAAGAAAGCTATAAGACAGACAAAAATTGCCATATCTTAAGCCAAATTCTAATGAAAGACTGCAAAGATCCATCACTTTCATCAAAACTAGATGAAATATGGAAAAAGGCATATGATGAAGGAAGATTTCACCTCCTTGATGGAATCCTTTACCATAGAACAAAACACACATGTGTTATGGCCTTAACAGACAGAACACTAATAAACACTATTTTACATGAGTGTCATGATAGTGTTGCATCTGGACATCTCTCAGAAGATAGGACACTAGAGAGGGTAAAAACCTGCTCTTGGTGGCCAAATTGGAAGAAAGATGTTGCAGAGTACTGCCAAACCTGTGACAGATGTCAAAAAGCCAACAGAGCCACAGGAAAGAAATTTGGAATGATGATCCAAATCCAAGAACCAAAATCCCCATGGGAAATAGTTCATATGGATTGGGTAACAGCCTTACCTCCAGGAGGAGACAGGAGTTATAATGCTTGCCTAGTGTTAGTGGACAGGTATAGTAAAACTCCAATGTTCTTACCATGTCACAAAGATGACACAGCTATGGATACAGCCATAATGATATGGAATAAAGTCATTAGCCACACAGGCTTATTTCAAAATATTATAAGTGACAGAGACCCAAAGTTCACTTCAGCATTATGGACAAATCTCCATAACTTTTTTGGGACAAAGCTATCATTCTCAACAGCTTACCATCCCCAAACTGATGGTTTAGCAGAAAGAATGATACAGACCTTAGAGGACATGATCAGATGATTCTGTGCTTATGGGCTAGAATTCAAAGATTCTGATGGTTTTACCCATGATTGGTGTACACTAATACCAGCACTTGAACTGGCATATAAGACATCAATCCATTCTTCTACTGGCAAAACACCAGCAATGCTAGAGAAAGGTTGGAATCCAAGACTTCCTTATGATACCCTCAAAAAGGACTTAGTGGATATACATCCAACAGCAAGCAGTTTCAAGATAATGCTTGACAAAGCAAGACACCATGCAAACAGATGCATGCAAGATTCTTTTAAATATGCAAAAGAAAGATGGGATAAAAGTCATAAGCCACCTGATTTCAAAATAGGAGACTTGGTTTTAGTATCAACCCTTAATTTCAATAACATAAAAGGCCCAAAGAAATTGAAAGATTCCTTTGCAGGACCATTTATGATAAAAGCACTTCATGGACCCAATGCTGTGCAATTAGAACTCACAGGTGAACTAATTAACAAACACCCAACTTTCCCTGTAAGTCTGATAAAACCTTACAGTTCAAGTGACAAGGAGTTATTTCCACTAAGAAATAAACCCCCACTTGAGATTCCCCCCTTGGAGGAAGGAGAGGAAAAGAAAATAGTAAAAGTCCTTAAAGAAAGAAGGACAAGAAACAAAAAAGAAAGGGAATACCTTGTAAGGTATAGAAATTCAACTCAAGAAGATGAATGGCTACTTGAGAAAGATATAACAAATGCTGATAAATTACTAAGAAGGTTCAGACATGAAAGAAAACCTGAAAAATAAAAAAGTTAAGCATTATTGAGCTTCAAGACTAACAAAGTCTATTGAAGAGGTAGGACAGTGGATGATACCCTAATCACACATATCAGATTGTGGTACAATCTTTTTTGGTGGTAGGGAATGTGAGCCTTTGAGATATGACCACATACCCAATAAGGTCACAAAAAGACTCAGAATAATTATACTTTTAATATAATTATATTAAAATTGCTTAAAATAATTATACATTAAAAATAATTAATTAAATATACAAAAAATACCATAAATTGGTACAAAAATTGGTTTAACTAAAAACCCAATGAATCAACATGTAAAATAAATTATACCATTGAATTCCCCATGGAAAAATACACATATACCATTTTTATGGCATATCTGTAAAGTCAATATTTAAGGAATTATAAGGTATAATACCTTATAAAAACCATAAAACCTTATTTATCTCAAGAACTAATGTAACAACATGTGAAATAAATTGTACCAGTGGATTCCCCATGTAAATCCACACATAAAACAATTAATAAGCTAATTTCCAATGTTAATACTTAAGGAATTATCCTGAATATATGCACTTTTTTGGTCAACGCATATATTCAAGGATCATAGCTAATATCTTCTAAACTATACATGATAGAATGATGAACCAAAAATAAAGTTACCACGTAATTACTGTAAGAACACAGATATGAACTTTATTTTACAAATTATAAAAAAGGTTAAAACCTATGATGAATTATTGATTAAAATCAATAGAGCTGTTGACCACTTTGTTGTGAAAGTGTTCCAAACTTAAAAAAAAGTATACAGTTGGACTCTACTAGTTCATTCGTGAAGAATGATGTAATTTTTATTATTAAATTCAGGGTATAACCCCCTGAAATCAAGGTTTGAAGTTTAAAATATTGAATTTCGACAGAAAAGATGAGTTACAAGAAAAATCATCAAAATTAGAGTTTTGATGATGTAATGAAAAGCTCTTGGCAGCATAATAAGGTTATTCCAGGCTATCAGAATTCACTCTCTGAATTGCTGTAGCGTGTAAATCTTAAAAGTTATTGAGGATCAAAGTTTGAGCTTAATTTGAGCAGTTATGATCACATACTGTAACCTTAATTTAAGTTTAACAGTCTTAAGAGTGATAAAATTGGTGAATACTATTAGTTTATGATTAAAACTATTAAAATTCACGAAAATTGGGGTTCTGCCAAGCCGCTGATGTCATCAAACTTAGAGTTATAGTGATAACTCTAAATAATGGTGTAATAATGATGTAATATGGTTTGATCATGATGTAATCACCCTCAAACCTTAAAATATTGATCAATTCCAGTGGATATTATCAGTACACATCTACTAGAAGCCTGTTGGACTCTAGGAGGGAGGTATTTACTATAAATAGAGCTCTTTTTACTCTATTTTCCCCTCAGACGCATCAAAAACATTAAATCAATTAAATAAAAGGTAATTTCTTTATTCTTTATATATATAAAACTCTTATATTATTGAATACCAAAGACCATCTTAATATTAATCACTATTTTTGTGTGATTAAATCAATTCTTTAATTGTTTTTGTCATAAATCTCTCTATAAACTCATTTCCACGTAAAATCAAGAAATTTAGTAAATTTTCTTTATTTTTATTGTAAATACAATTTGAAAAAGTTGTATTATATTCTTTTGGCGTAAAATATCTCAAAATTATTATTTTAAGTGTTAAAAGTAGTTTATTTCATCTTATTATAATAATTTCTCTCTTATTATTACTCTTAATAATTCTTAATTAATATGAATAGTATTTATATTAATATATAACTTTAATATTGGTAATATTATTGTTATTAATTGTTTTTTATTTATAAAAAACAGTTATTTACGCCTTTATTATTTGTTGGTAACAATAATAAAGAGCTTTATAATATATTAATTATTTTATATTAATATATTATTTACAATATTATAATTTCATATAATATTAATTATATTATTATATTTACTTAATAATATAATATTTTTACGCCATAATAATAATAATTCTTTATTATTATTATTATTTTAATCTTATTTATTTCTATTATAAGGACATTCAGAGTACAATAAGTAATAAATTAGTAATTTTTACTTATTGTTTCATAGTCAAACCTTACATATGGGGTGGGTAAGCTTATTTCTTACACTATCCCTTATAGCAGAATTTTTGGGGGAATGAGGTTATATCCTCTTCAAAATTTGCAAATAAACTCAAGATTTTCCAATGGAGGGGGCCCTCATCCAAAATAATATTTCTAAAAACAAAAAAATAAAATCAATCAATCAATATTTAAATAAATTTTAAAGCATCTTATTATTATAATTTATCATTTACCAGATTATTTTTTCATAAAAGGGATATTTCAGGAATACAGAAGAACAAAAGGAAATAAATTATTTTGAAGAAATAGCAAGAGAATTTGGAAACAACTTATCAGAGGTAAATTATTCAGAATACTGAAAATGAAGAAGATTATTTATGAAGAAAAGCAGGAGTTCCTTATGGATTGACATTTGGATAACACCACACCTTGGCCATTTCTTTGATTCTGGATTGAAACTCATTTGGACTTCAAGAATCACTGGTCAATCTTTATGGACTGAAGGATTACTAACTGGAATAATTACGGACTCAGGACTCACACAAAATGATGGACTAACAAGATAATGTACAACACTCAACTCAAATTTTCCTTGGTATTTTAAAGAAGCTTGAAGACTCAAGAGGTCCTCAGCATGAAACTAAACTGCTTCCCCTGTAGACTTGGGCAGGGAAACTTATAAACAAATAACAGCCAAGAATCTGAAGGGGAATGTCCTAGTCAGGAGAAGTACTGAAGGACAATTATTTTACTTAGCATGACAATAAACTTCTCCCTTTGTGTAACAGGAACAAGGGGTTTCAAAGGTGTTCATCAGTATCCAATTTCTCACAATTAACAAATTAACATCCCAAGCCATCAATTAAGACAAGGAAATTCCTAATCAAGAAATAAAACAACCACAAGAATCTTGCATCAAATGGGAATCATGAAGATTGAAGAATAAAACAAGAGTCAAGTGGAATCCAAAATCAAGCCCAAAGTAGCTCCAAGAGTAAGATAAGCCCTTGGATTAGGCCAGGAGGTCCTTTCATGACTTAAACTGCAGGACTTGTATACCTAATATACAGTGGTTACACACCTAGTTGTAGGTCCTGTATGACCTTAAACTAAATTTTTTTATGTAATAAAGAAGAAAGAAGAATTGTGAAGACCTCAATATTTCAGGACACTAGCAAATTCTTGGGAAGAATTGAAAAAAATAAAAATAAAAAATAAAAAATAAAAACTAATTGAAGATGGATAACTAAATTTTAGCAGCCTCTCAAGTCAAGAAGTTTTATCCATGAGAAAGGTCAATAGACACAAAAGAAGAAACAGAAGAAGAGCAAAGTGAAGAAGATGAATGAATAAATGAGGAAGATGTATTGGAGGAGACCACAGAATCAGATGAATAATAGGGATCTCTCACCTGGAATGCTGGGTACAGCATCAAATGGAGAGGGGGAAGTGGTATTCTATATTATTATTTTTTCACCAGGCTCAAGCTCATAGTACCCCATAACAGCAGTAAATCCAACCCACAGGCAGACTTAAAGTCAAACCTTACACCAAAAGGTCAGTTTTACAGCAATAAGCTGGAGTTAATTCATAATACCATAGCAAAGGCACCAAAGGGAAGTGTATTTGTTTAAATAAATTATTTAATTTCATTATTAATATGTAAAAATCAAGTTACATATATCAAACTAGTTACAACAAATAAGGTACCACCCTTTAAATTACACACCCCTCCATACCCACAAACCTCATGCAGAAAGAAAATGAAACTTGCATGAATTACAGAACCACCTTGCATTCAAAAAAGAAAAGTCACATGATTCAAAGCTCAACTCCATGGATTTTCTGAAAGTCATTTACAGTACAGCCACAAGCATAACCCCCTTTTATATCCACAGTAACCCCACTTGAAACCTTTAAAATAATCAAAACTATTTAGACCACTTATTACCTCATGCAAGTCAGAACTAGTTACAACAGGCTGCATACATAAATTCATCAGTGAAAGAAATTATCACCTGACCTCATTTTAAAGTTCAAAAAGAAGAAACACAGCCAGGAAACCTCCATAAATTAAACAGCCACTTCCACTAAGCCTAAAATACGACATATGCAAAGGAAATACAAGGTCATCATTTGATACTGCTTCCACCAACAGCATATCATGTGACAGAAAAGAAGCTGTGCATAAGAAAAATTCCCAGCCAAAATGAAATCACCTCATGAATGTAAGGAAAATCCAAGAATATC
The DNA here is from genome assembly GCA_023105745.1 of Austropuccinia psidii. NCBI lineage: Eukaryota > Fungi > Basidiomycota > Pucciniomycetes > Pucciniales > Sphaerophragmiaceae > Austropuccinia > Austropuccinia psidii. The sequence goes on from JALGQZ010000012.1 coordinate 938,762, forward strand.
ATTTAATAATAAGCTCACCAAAAGATCATCATGTGATAAATTGAGGCTGTTCAGAGAAAGAATCATCACCAAACTTTTAATCACCTGACCCATGCAAGAAAAGTGCTCACCAAAAACAAAGTCACATGATGGAATCAAGAGGAATTAAAGTGGAAAAAGACAGCTCCCATGGAGAGCCCACTGGGCTACCAAAATGTATAAATAGAAGGGCCCTCTCCCCCCATGCACATTATAAGAACAGGAATAAGTCATCCCTCACCTGGGAGGTATTTCAGTATATTATAGTCAATTTAATTTCCCAGTATCTAAGCTAAGTGTAAGTATAATGTTGAAGATTAAACAGTAGCTAATCTAAGTAGAGTCCTAGTATCAAAAATATAAGATCATTCAATACCAAAGATTAAGGTTACTACTCTATTAAAATATTTTTATCTAATAAAATTAATCCCACTTATAAAGATTTAAAATTAACTTAAACATTTTAAAAATTTAATATTAAAGGATCTTAACTCTTTAAATTTAATAAATAAAATTTTGTCCTATTATTAACTACTCTTTAAAAATAATGATAATAATAATAATAATAAACCTTTAAAAATTATTTTATTCTATTATAACTTTACCTTAAAAAAATTACATTTATTAACACTCATTCATCAATTTTTTTTCAGAAAACCTTAAATAAACCATTTTCATTAAACTTTTATTACCAAGAAGAAACTATTAACCCCCGATTTCAATAAACAAAATAAAAAATTATTCAATTAAAATCTAAAAATTAATCAAAATTACTAAAATTCATTTTTCCTATTATATATTGAATAGTTCTGATCTGATACTGTTAAATTTTATCTTTTGAAGTTTTAAAGCCAATTACTAATTTTACTTTTTGGTTTTTGAGATCCAAGAAAGATTTTGTTCAGTATTTTAGGTGGGGTAGGCAATACACCCTTTCCACCCTTGGTTACAGAAGTTATTAACAATTCAAAGCTAGTTACCTGTTATTTACTCCTTCAGGTACCACCTCATTTTAATCCCACACAAGAGAAGTTCTCACATAAATTCCCCCATTCTTTTTTTCATCATAATTGCTTTTCACCTTTGTCCAAAAATTTATTTTGGATTTCACAGTAACATCTTAGTTAAGAATTGACTTTTCAAATTTTATTTTATTTTTCCTTCCACTGCCTCCTGAATTCATTAAAGAATCTTGAGTAATCTCAAAAATTGATGAATCCAATTTTTTTCAATATTTAATCAAGGTCTCATTATGACTATTTATTATTTGAATATTCAATTCAAAAACTTATTTGGTAATAAATTTTGTTGAAAATATCCTTTAAGAGTGGATATTTGAGACTATTGAGGAATATGTAGATCAGAATTTAGTAATTTGTCATATGATAAATGGGAAAAACACATGAAGAAATTAGAATATAAATTGGAATTTACAAAAGAATTAATTATAATTCTTAATTAATATATGAAAAATTAAATGTGGCAAGAAAATGGTATAGCTATTCATAATATTCTGATGTTGGATGAAAAGGGTATTATGGAATTCTACTAGAATTTGTGACACTGATATAATCAGTATGCTTATAGATAGTTTAATATGAAATAATATACAATTTTTTTGAATAAATTACCTCAAAATTCATTTTATTTGAAATATATAATTCACTTCAATTAATTTAATTCAACAAGTCAAATGAACAGAAAGTTGAAATAATATAGATCAAATTTTAATCAACTTAATATTTTACTTTTTTTAAGTGAAATAAAGTTCTAATTTCACATTTTTCAATTATTTATTTTGAAAGTTTATGATTTTTGAAGAAGAAAAATTAAAATTCATTAAAACTGATTTTTTTAAACTTTCTTAATTTAGTTTTTTACCTTGAATGAAATATTTAATAATTTAAGAAACTTTCAATTCTTCTTTTTTTTTCCTTTGAATGACAATAGTAATAATAATAATAAATCACTATTAATAAGAAAACATTTTTTCAACTATAGATCTTTAAATGAAATTTAAATTCAAATTGATTTTATGTATTATTATGAAAACAATATATATATATATATATATATATATGTTATCTTTTCAAAATCACACAAAAAAAATTCAAATTTTTCTTTTTTCTTTGAAAAATGTAATCATTAGGGGATTTCAAAGTTACCAAATCCCACACTCAAAATCCCAAGTTTTTTTTTGCCAAATCCCGCATTAGCTTTTTGGGATTTGGGAAATCCCACACCTCAAAAGGTGAGGTTTTTTGAGGTACAAAAACCCAGGTTTTTTGGTATCAAATCCCATGTTTTGATACTAAAATCCTGCCTTTAGCTTCACTTAAAGGGACATTTTTACAATACACAACTCAGTAAGGGCATGTTAAATTGAATAAAATCTGAATATACTGGTCATTTATCAAGTTATTTGATTTCAAATTGCATTTTCTATACATCTTTTCTTCATTTACCATCCCAAAGGCATTGCAAAGGCTACCTTTACTTCAGACTTTAAACTCACTTCAATTCATTGATTCTCTCAGCTCTGATAGTGATTCTAATATTCAGGAAGATATAATTATATTAGATATGATAACATCACAAATATACATCAATCCTTGTAGAAGATATCCATCACATTGCATGTATATGATTAATGATTTACAAACATTATCATCTGAAAAGTTTCAACAGCTATGTAAGACCACACATGAATCATTTGAAAAATTGGTTTCACAAATTCAAGATTATGAAACCTTTCAAAAGTCATTACAAAAAAAACATTACAATCCTTCCATCCAATTGGCTGTGGAACTATCAAGGCTAGGATCAAATGGAAATTGGGCCTCTTTGTAAAAGATTGGAATGTTATTTGGAATTATCCATGGGGCTATTGTGTTGTATACTCAAAGAGTGATCCATATATTAATGAAGTTGAAGTGCAAAGTGATTTTGTGTCCAACAATAGAACAACAAAGAGAGATGTCTCAAGTAATGCAGGAAGAAGGCTTCCCTAGGTGCATTGGGTTTATTGATGGGAGTCTCATACCATTATCACAATGTCCCCCTAATGATGGTGAAGCCTATTTTGATTGCAAAAAGAGGTAAGCTGTTGAATTTTTATTCTTTATTCCATTTTTACTGATTGTTTACAATCAAGGTATTCTATGTCAATACAATTGGTTTGCAATATAAACAAACAGTTCACTGCTCTACACATTGGCTGTAATGGGTCACTTCATGATTAAAATGTATATCAACATATGAAAATAGCACAAACACCTCAAGATTTTTATGAAAAGGATCAGTATTTACTTGCTGATTCAGCATATGCAAGCTCTCCTTGGGTTGTTTCAGCATATAAGGGAGTGGTAGCACAGAATGAAGCCAACTGTTCTTTTAATTACTGTCTAGCAAAATCAAGGGTCAGAATCAAGAATGCCATTGGAATTTTGAAGGGGAGGTGGTTTTCTCTAAGGGATGATCATGAAATTGAATATTTTGCTAGTTGGGTCATTTCTTGCACAATTTTACATAATATGTTAGCACAAATTGGGGATTAATGGTTTTATCTATATGAGGATGATGATCTGCCACATGCAGAAAATCTGTCCAATAATGCCATTGGGGAATATGTGGTAAATATGCATGAAAAACTTAAACCAATTACTTTGGCATGGAAAGATAGTCAATTGTGAGATTCATCAGGACCATTGATTTATGTACTTAATTTAATGGCAAACAACAGAGTGGAGATTTTATTGAGAAAATAAAAGTATTTAAAATTAACATTTTTAGTTCTTTTTTGGTCTTGCATATTTCTTTCAAAGTACCCATTGACTTTGGAATTAATTTTGGTGGGTGTCATTTTCAAGAATTTGTCACCTACATTAAGTAATTTATGATTGATTTGAAAAGAATATCCAAAATGAGTTATTTCGTCATGATTGATTATTTCTAGAGGAGGTTTTGTTGTATTATGAATGATTGTTGATGTCTTCCAAAGAATTTCCATGATGCCAGGTTTTTTGAAAAATCAATCTCCATTTTCAATTCCAGGAAGTGCATGCCATGTCCAAAGGGGGTGAAGACAGTTGGAAGGGGATGGAATTTTGTTTTGATACAAAAGAAAATATATCATAAGTCCAGGCATTGAGATCATTCAAATCTTGGTGTGGCTTATTGAAAAATCCATCTTGAGTGACAATGACATTTGTAAATGATTTGAATTATTCCTTTGATTTGCAGAAGACCATTCAAGTTGACTGAAATTTGGTAATTTGGCTGCTTCCATTAATGAATGATTTTCATTTGCAGCTAGTTTTGAAAAATGGGAGATTTTTGAGTAAACAAATTCATCATATTTATGAAGGTTGGTCCATTGATTATTATCTGTTTCAATTTGATGAGGAGATAAACCTGGTTTTCTGGAGTAAACACCTAAAAATCCTGTAATTACTTAGAAATTATTAAAATAATAAGCAAAAAAGATCACACACCTGCAGATTTGCCAGAATCTGAACCAGGACAAAACCCAATACCTTTCATAATGCCACCTGGAGTTTCTTATTGGTTTTAATTTATTGTTGATTTTGAGATAAGGAAATTAATGTCATGATGAGGCTTTGGAGAATTTGAGAGTGGCAAAAAGAATTATCAAAAGGTGTTATTTCATATATGATGACAGGTAAAAAGGCCTTTTTGGTTTTATCAATGAGTACATAAGGATGGGGTAGAGTGTTGAGCAATGGAAGTTTTAACCATGACACATTTGCTGATTTCTTTTCAATTTAAATGGTTGAAAAGTTCCTATATTCTGTGTTTGAATGGCCAAGTTGAGACATAATTTGTTTTGAATCATGGATGTTTTGTCTTTGGCTTTGGGTGAGTTTTCTTTTATGATTTGAATTGGCATTATTATCCTCATGATGTTCTATATTTGGTTTAGTCCTAACCATGACATCAAGAGGAGTAATAGTACTTTAAACATCATTCAAATCATTCTGATCATGTGCTGAGTCTGGTTTAGTCCTAACCATGACATTATCACAATGATTTGAAGAGTGAGATGGAGGAGGAATTTTTATTTTTGAATTTAAAAGAAGAAGGAAGGGGGCTGAAATGGAATGACATTGCACAATAAACCCTTATGAATAATCCACCCCTATATTAATAAATAAATAAAAATATTAAACAAAAATTAAAATAGAAAAAATAATGATAGGTCAGTAATGATAATCATCAAAAAAAGAAAAAAATAATCATACATTAAGAATGATTATGATTTGAAAAAAAAAATCATCAGTTATTCATGATGATTATCAAAAAAAAAAAAAAAAGGTCAGTAATCATAATGATCAAAACAAAAAAAGAAAAAAAAATCATAAAGATGATCATGATTTAAAAAAAAATAATAATAATAAAAATCATCAGTGATTAATGATGATGATTAAAAAAAAAAAGAGAGAGAGAGAAAGGAGGTCAGTAATGATGATGATTAAAAAAAAAACAAAAAAAAAAACAAAAAAAAAATCGTCATAAAGATCATTATGATTAAAAAAAATAAAATAAAATAAAAAAATCATCAGTGATTCATTATGATTAAAAAAATGAAATAAAATAAAATGAAAAAAAATCAGTGATTCATGATGATGATTAGAAAAAAAAAGGAAAAAAAAATCATAAAGATAATTATGATTTAAAAAAAGAATCATCAGAAGATCAATGATTAAAAAAAATATAATAAAAAAATTATCACCAGCAGATTATTATTATTAAAAAAAAATAATCATCAGTAATTTATGATGATGATTTAAAAAAGCAAAAAAAAAAAAAAAACATAGGTCAGTAATTAATGATGATTTAAAAAAAACAATAAGTAATAATTATCAATTAAAATAATAATAATAATAATAATCATAAATATGATTATGATTTAAAAAATAAAATCAAAAAAAAAATTCAACATCAGTACAGTATTAATCAAAGAAAATAAAATAAAATAAATGATGTTAATGGCCTCTGGAGGCCATTAACATTAAAAAATAAAAATAAAACCTTCCAAATTGATTTGGAAGGTTTTAAGAGGATTAAACCCTGGAACCTCCCAGGAGCCTTTTTGGGAGGTTGCAGGGTGACTGGGGGGAGTTTGGAGGTGGAAGGTGATGGGTGGGGGTATATTGGAGGTGGATGAAAGCTTTAAAATAAAATAAAAAAATTTATTAAAATCAGTTTAAAAAAAATATAGTTGTGAAAAAAAAAAAACAAAAAAAAAATTACTTACCCCTGAATTAAAAAAAAGAAGAGTTAGTTTTTTTTTTGAATAATCTAAAAAAAAAAAAAAAAAAAAAAAAAAACAGAAAATTGAAGAATGAGGGGTGAAAATAAAAAAATTAAAAATTAAAAAATAAAAAAATAAAAATTTAAAATTAAAAGTTGAAAAAAAATTAAAATAAAAAATAAGAAATATATAGAAAAACAATCAAAAAAAAAAAAAAAAAAAGTCAAAAACAATAAAATGACATAAAAATACAATTTAAAAAAAAATGGAAAAAAGTGGCCATCAACTTGAATTTGGAAAAAAAATTCAAAAGAAAGGAAATATGTAGGGAGACTTCAATTTTAATTGAAACAGACTTGGCATAAAATATTGATTCAAAACTTTCCCAAATTTTCAATTTTGTAATAAATTTCAATTAAATTTCATAACATAAGATCAATTGCAAGTTGGTTCCCCAATTACACATAAACATTGAATTTTCAATTTTGTAATAAATTTCAGTTAGATTTCATGACATAAGATCAATAATTATGCATAAACATCAGTTTTATTTAACAAATCACCACATATAAAATGATCACATGATGTATACCTAATATGTTATTTTTTATTGATTGATGTCAGAATGCATTCCAGCTCCACAAGTGGACTGCTTGATGATAATGCTGCTATAGTGAGATCCATTTGGCATTGCTTTTCCTTAAATTCCAATTCATTATTCCACTTTTCTTTTTCAAATTCATATTTCTTTGTGTGTTTCTTCTCTTCAAACTCTATTTGCGTTTGCAACTTGACTTCTTCAAAACATTTCTTTTCCATGTTGCTTTCTTTCTCTTCATTCCACCTCTCCCTGTCCCACTCCAAATGAGAATTTTCATTGGTTTCACAGGCTACAAATCATGCATTTTGTCAGTAGGATTGATCAGAGTAATCCTAAATCCAAAACATACCCTTTTGCCATGATTAAAGCAAATTTTCATATGTCGGTGCAAACATATCCATCAGCCCTTTCCTAGAACCACCCTTGTCATTCAAGTTGGGCATCAATGCTTGATTATGCTTTTGTGTTGAATGTGTTATGGATCTACTTTGCTGGTGAAAGGAGAAATAATCAACAATGGATTTCATAAGCATCAGGCTAAAACATCCTTATTGATTCATCTTGAAGGTTTTCCCCTTGAACCAAGTCATCTTCATTATGAAGCAAAGGAACCAGATTGAGAGGTGATTCCAAACCATTATTCTCCTTTAAAAAGCAAATGAGGTTTAATTATTGCAGGTAAAAAAAGGAAGAGATGAAAACTTACCTTATCAAGCAAAACATCATCATCAACATCACCATTTAAGCTGTCCTTTTTTTGAAAATCATAGCTTTAAATGGGAGTGACATTGGGCTTGTGGCCAAAGAGCACATCCATTTCAGAATAGCAAGGGCACATAATTTTAAGCTTTTCACTCATTGATTTAATTCCTTTACTCTCATCTTCTTCTGTTATTCCAGCCCCTGTTAGATTTTTAGATTTTTTTGCTGCCATATACTTCTTTTTATATGTTTGCCAGCAATCTTGGAGGCTTCTTGAGCTAAGGTTTAGGTGATTTTGTAATTCTTTGTTGACCTCAATAGCCATAAGCTTAATTCCATGCTGCTTTGATGAAAGAGGTCTTCCAATAGATGTTAAACAACTAGTACCAAAACATGACTTGAGATTGGATTTGACTGAAAGCCAATTAATTATGGTTAAATAATCTGTATGTATTAAGTTACCTGATGGATGTGGCAGGCCAGAGGTGATCTTCATATCTTACTTGTTGTGTCTTGCTTTGCAACAAGGCATTATTATATGGATGAAGAAGTATAAATGGACTGTAAGCTTTTCAATCAGATTGCCCAAAATGGAGTGTAGAAGAATATGTTGTACAGTTATGAATTGTGAATACTAATTTGGGTTAGGTTTCAAACTGAAATCCCAGATGCATGCAATTTGGTCAAAATACCTGGGGACTCAGCTAAAATGCCATGTGATTTACACATAAAAAACCCAGGATTTAGTGTTGGGATTTGGGTTCCAAATCCGGTGTTATTTTAAGGCAGGATTTGGTGACTTTGACACCCCCTATTATTATAATAATGACAAAAATATTTGAAATTACTAATAATAATCTTTTAGAAATGAATGAATGAATAAATAAATGTTTTCAATGATATTTTTGACCCCCTCAAGAACAAAAAAACTACATTTTTTTAGGGTGTTGGTAAACACATGTAAGGCCTTATCTGTTTTTACCAATTTATGGCCAAAACATGTAATTTTATGGTAAAAACACGTAAGTAACTTATTTTTTTAATAAAAATTTCTCAGGCTCAGTTTTTGAGCATTTCTATAATTTTTTTTGCCATACTTTTTCTGACATGGGATGTGAAGGTCCCCAAATTTTTTCAAATTTTTTTTTTTTGCCCAATTTCTCCATTTTGGCCTATTTTTTCAAAAAAATTCATTAAATATGTTCCCACTTATGAATCTCCATAATTTTTTTTTTTAAATAAAGGGAAAAATCTTGAGAATAAAAAACCAGAAGCCCAACATTTTGGGGTTTTTTTTTCCAGGACATTTGTAGGCCCAAAAAGTCCTTGTTTCTTTACATTTTTTTGTTCATGTTTGTATTTAAATTGAAAATGCCATTTATGACATAAATTTAATTCAAAATGTAATTTATGATGAGTGGAAGTTAAGATTTCATTTTTGGCATTAACAGTGCAATTTATTACATCAAAAGTGCCATAAATGGCATCACAAATGACATAATAATGCCATAAATGGCATCAAGAATGACATACAGATGCCATTTATGGCCAGAAAATTGGCCTAAATAGCATTACAGCAATGCCATAAATTGAATTTAATGGACTTAACATTGGCCTTAAAAATGGAATTAATGGCCTTAACAATACTATAAATGGCATTAAAAATGCCACTTATGGAATCAACAATGCCATCTGTGGCATTAAAAATTCGATTTATGGCATTACATAAATGGCATTATGCCATTTATTGCATTGATAATGCCAGTTATGGCATCAATAATTTCATTAATGGCATTATTAAAGTCATTTATGAAATACCATTAATGGCACTGTGAATGTGGCATGATTAATGCCATTTATGGAATTAATAATTCCATAAATGGCATTAATGGCATCAGAAATAGTGCATTGATAATGTCATTAATGGCACTTTTTGATGCCATAAATGGCATTAATGGCATCAGAAATAGTGCATTGATAATGTCATTAATGGCACTTTTTAATGCCATAAATGGCATTGTTAATGCCAAAAATGTCATTGTTGATGCCATAAATGACATTAATGGCATCAGAACTGCCATAAATAGGCATATTTCATTTAAAAACCACCCCTTACATGTTTTTACCAATTGATGGTAAAAACACGTAAGTTTTTAGTAAAAACACATAAGCTCTTACATGCTTTTACCAATACCCCTTTTTTATACTATTCTTTGTTATTATTACTATTATCATTGATTTTGAAAATTCAAATTGTTAAATGTTAATTTAAGAAAATTCCAAAATGTTTTTTTTTTAGTAAGTAGATAAGATAGGTTCAATAATATATATATAACTTCAAAATAATAATAATGATAATAATTCTTTTCTTTTTTTCTCTATCAAATACTCTTTTTTTCACATAATAAATTGAAAAGAATTTTTTTTATAATTGAATAACCTCATTTGATCATGTATTAAATTCATTTTACAACTAACCCAAACTTACCTGATAGACCATATATATATATATAATAATAATAATAACTAAATGTGAGTTCATAATGTATGTATTACTACTATGTATAATAAGATATAAAATTTAAACAGCTTTTAAGAAAAAAAAAACTAAATATTGTTTTCTTAACACCTTATGCCAAGAATTATTTCATTTACCTTTTCAATTCATTTATCATCAAAAAATTAAATATTTATTATTGAAAAGTTGAGTGTTGGGTAGTTTTATTGATGAAAACTTGCCAAAAGAAAAAAATAGCTTGTTATTACTATTGTCCCTGACTATCTTATGATCATTGAAGAAATGAATTCAAGCTGTAACAAGTCTTAGCGGAAAATTCAAAACTTTTTCAAAACATTCATTTTGGAAACAATTAACCAAATTTCACCCTATTTAATCGCACTTATTTTTTTTCTTTTCACTTCAGCTTGTCAAGGTATCTCATCTAGCTTTTTAACTCAGTTAAAGGTGTCAGGAGTATTGATGCATCGGCTATAAACCTTATGAGCGTCATTCTTTGCTAACTGGCTGTATATATGAAAATGAAAATTTCTACAACTTCTGAATCCTGCCGTGTACATAACCTCGATGTCTTGTAAATTTCAAGGACAGGTAATATGCTCAAACACAAAATCCATAAAGATTTGGTGGTTTAGTATTGGTGTAGCAATTACGCACACAACTGAAGGTGTAATTGAACATTATTTTTGAATCCTAGAACAATCTACTTTGATCATAAGTTACTTTTTCACCCACCGCTCATTATTTTCTTGAAGATGTGGTACTGCATTGAATTGTTGTAAATATATATATAAGTCCACCAATCTTTAGATAAAAATCTTCGACGATCTTTGTGTGTCTTGAGAAAGTTTTCCCAATTAATGTTTCTTGATGGAACTGAAGTTCGTCCTCAGCCAAGATTTATTCCACACTATTTTCAACGGTATAAGGTAAAAAGTTACACCTTTTCAAAGTTCGCGATTAATGTTGAAGGACCTCTCAAATAGTTCAAAGCCTTCGAACATCAATGGAAGGGCTCCATTCCCACTTCCTCACTTCAGGCGTTTCTCCCCAAAAATGCTGAAGCAAAGCATCTCTTTGGTGAGCTCGGATAGCCCCTTTTGCATCATAATTGCCTTCTTCTTCATCCCCTTCTGCTTGTTCTTCAAGTTCATTTTCAAGAAAGTTATTTGTTGATGGTACAAGCGGAAGGCAGGCGGGATCCAGTTTTAGAGCAAGATGCGTGTCATCCGTCGCGAGCAAAGTGCCATAATATGTAGCCGATTCTGGCGTAAAGGTCTCTAGTGATATTTCAATCACCTTAAAGAATTGTTTTTACTAGAACTCAGCTCAGCGGCTTCATTGCTAGTACTGTAAAAATCAAAAAAATGACTTACTCGAATTGCGACCCGTTCGCCAATTGTAGCTGACTTTTGGTCTATTTTTTCTAGATCCTGCCACCGCTCGTTAATCAATTTGAGTTGATCAGTTTCGTTATTGCCATGTTCGGTCATCACGTCTTCCTCTGGAGTTTTTCGATGGCCACCTGAGCCTATGAACTCAGCATAAGCCGCTTCAATATCATCGAATAAACCTTCATCATATCTTTTAGACTGCGCACGTTGACGACGCTTCAGTCTTTTCTGACGGTTTTTGAGAGTTCTTTTGCTTATCGATGGCACCGAGTTAGTCAGCTGGCTCGATGTCCCTGATTGTGACCCAATCTGACCGGCGACCCAGCCAGAGTCAAGAACATCTATGGAGGTTATAATTACATTAGAGGGAATCAAACTGGGGGATCTTTGCGATGGAGGATTACCATAAGAGGGATTAGTCATTGATTGTGTGGTTGTATCACCGCTGAAGGTTTGTTCAAACGATTCGGTGACCAAGCCATCATCAGCTTGGCCTAAATTTAAATGTTGAGATTGAGGAGTCTGATTTTGAGGCAAAATGGTTGGCGAAGGTGGCATAAATGAAGGACTGGGACAACGTGGCTGATGAGGGACAGAAGATTGGAAGACGATTTTACTAGGTCGCGTGCCATTAGCTAAATGACTTGATCGCTTCAAATTTTTTCGCTTATTTTTGTTCGAGAAGGACAACATATTGAGTTGAGGATCATGTGCGATAGGGATGGTCTTTTGAACGATTTCCGTAAATGAGGGCAGTGCACAAACAGATTGAGTTGATTCTCGAATAGGGGCAGATGATGGTGCAGACGAATCAGAGTTAAGGCTGTCAGACTGACTTCCTTCGCTATCACTCTCAGTTTCTTCACTACTTTCAGTTTGTTTGCTGTCTTGTTCGCTTGAGGTTTCTTCACTAGTCCCAGCTGATTTGCTGTCTTCTTCGCTTGAAGTTACTTCACTACTCAGACTTTCGCTATCCTCACTTGAGCTTTCCTGACTGGTATCCTCTGGGTTATCTTGACTAAAAATTCTTTGATAAAAATCACTTCTGCTTTTAGGCGATCGGCAAGGCTGTTGCTTGACTGTAAGGCTGGGTTGTTTTAACTTGTTATCTGCACCTTGAACCTCGGATATGGGTTGATCTTTTACTTCAGAGGGTAGATTAGTGAACTGGACCTTTTCAGCTGATAGGAGGTTTGTTTCCTGAAGGTTTTTGGTTAAATGGCTAGCATCAGTAGCTTTTTGCTCTTGACGCTCATACATCTTTTTCAGTTTTTTTCTTCTGTTCCTGGCTTTCGTTGCGGCTTTGCCTTGACCGGGTGGTGCGGGAGTTTTCTGGATAATAGGGCCTGCTTGAGGAAAATTGTCATTTGTTCGGCAAGATGGGAGGGGTTTTATTGATCTGCCATTCGATGTTAGACTTTTAGCTGGGTGACTTGTGCATCGTTGGAAGCCTGGTGAGTCTGGTTTAAGAGGTGATGGATGGACGTCATTAGCCGTAGTAGGAGGTTTGCTCAGAGATCTGGGTCGTTTTTTACTAAGGTTTGTAGCTGGAGTAGGGGTAGAAGAAGCAACTAATTTGACACTTTATGAAAATAAGCCATCAATTAGATGGATTAAAATACCCAATAAAGTTAGGGATATCGAGCAGCAAAAAAAAGAGATGAGTTGACTGACTCGATCAAATCATGAGACTAAAAGCTCTCTCAAGAAAAGGAGGGAAACAACAGTAAATCAGCTTGCTTTTCCTTTTCAATTTTAATAACTTTATGATAAGAAATGTACTAAGCTTACAGGGTCGATAACCGAGCAGGGAGATTCATCCAAAAAAGCGAAGCCTAAGAAACGAAAGTGAATTAGTAGGATTTAAAATGAAGATGATTTGTATTACATTTTTTCTAAATGAACAAATAGTTAAAAATTACAAACCATCTAATTCGAGGAATATATCCTGAGAACTGACTTGAGCTGATTGGTTTTTATTGAGCAAAGGAAGGATGGAAGATTTTAATGAAAGGATATCTTCTGAGGGTTCAAACGTTATCCATGCCTGCAGGGGAGAAAGAGGTGGTTGCGTCCTCAATTTGACTCGATTAGGAGGTTTGAGTGAGTTTGTCATGATTCAAGTTGATCATTAAAAGGCAAGAAATAAAGACTGATGATGATGATGATGATGATGATGATGATGATGGATTCAAAGAAACTTTTAATTCGATTTCGAATTTGAATCGTCAGAGAATGAGAAATTGAGGAGGCCGAAGCTATCTTGCTTGAATCTTGAAAAATTAAATTGAGTCAAGCCAGCAAAAACCGGTGGCCAAACTTACCATGCCGATTGGATAGTTTTCATTTTCTTCATTATGAATATAACTTGATTTTTCAAATGATCATAAAATTCACTTAAAATCTATCAAGATCAATAAAATTCTAATCAACAAGGAATGTCTGTCTTTTTATTACTCAAGGAAGCTTTTTCTATTTTTCAATAAAATCATATATTTTTTGATGGAAAATAATTACAACTTTTGTTCGGATAATAGATATCAATTTCTTTTTTGGTTATTTGTTTCAAGAGTTTCAACTTAATATTATTTTTGCTTTAAAACCTACCAAAAAAAAAACGAAAAATCATCACATATATTAGAACAATAAGCAAGTTACTTGATTTTTTTGCCATAAATCATTTTGAAAGTATTCTTTAAAAATAATTTGCAGATTGCCTTAGGTTCTTCATATTCACCAAAAATAAAAATAAAAACTTTATCATACACAAAATTCATAAAACAGTTTGAATAACACAGATATCAAACTAACGCGTTTTAAAATTCACATTTATAAAAATTTAATAGTCGAGATTGAAGTAAAAGTATTCAGAAAAAAAAATCATGCAAAAGTAACTAATTGGCTTTTCGTAATATTCGGCTTCTTGAAATCACATAATTGGTATCAAGCGTCGTTTAAGTTCTTTAGCAATGGCTCTTCGTTCACCTGTGACTCCAAACTGAGGATCGCCACTCTAAGGTCAATAATCAAATTTTTTCGTCGAAAGAAAAAAGAAAAAAGGTCAGATTCTTATCCATAAATATCAAATAAGCTTAAAGTTGTTCAGTATTATTCTCAGAAATAACTTTACCTTGAGAATGGATTGATTTTCTTCAGCTCTTCTAGCTAAATATGGTAATATCTTATCAACCGGCCCAAACGGAAGGTATTTATAAACAAATGGCTGCAATTGAGAAATCTTATGGCTTTCATCTTCCTCCCGGTTTACATACATATTTGATACCAGCATGTTTACCAAACTATTTGTGAGATTGTCAGCCATTCCTAATATTAAGAAAAGCACCTCAAACAATCAATGAAAAACCCTAAATAATTTATCAAGCTTCTTTGAATACAACTTGCCATAAAGCTGAGCAAACATGATCCGTCCACGTAAGCTATCAGACAAATATAGTCTTTGGTTATTCATAGCGCTGTCATTGAAAGCCAAACCTTCTTTGTCACGTATTTGTTTTAATGCCTTCAAAATCGAGTTTGCATTATGACCCGCAATCATAAGAGATATGTTTAAAGGTGAATTTTCCTTAAGATTATTTCCACCCTTCTCGGCGTATTTGGCAGCGTAACATAGCTGTTTTACTAATTTTTCGGTAAGCGCATCATAGCATTGATCAGTTTGATCTTTTGAATTCCAAACAGGCAACGTGTCAGATGAATTAATTTTCTCTTTGGCTAGCTCTTCCCGCCAATGATTTGTTTCAGACATTAAGTATGCGCCCCTGACAAGTTTAATTCCAATTGAAAAACCTTTCCTTTCGGCTTCCTTTATAAAAGCTTCTAATCTTTGTGGTGTTGAACGTAAAAGGGCTTGAAATGTATTGAAAATCGTAGGTGAATAGAATTCTGGTTCTCCAGATGTCTTGTCAAATACCACTTGGTTGAATTCCTTTGAAAGAAAAGTAGCTATTCTATCTAATGCTGGCTACATGATGTGAATGTGAAAAATATCTGGTCAATATATTACACTGTAACTCAATTACCAAAAGACTTGCCTGGAACCAGCTGTATTCCGCATCGATCATCAAGATAACATTAGCTGCTCTAGCTTTAATAGAAATTTCTCGCAAGTGTTGTATCAAACTTTCCAGTGTCAAACGATCACTTGAAGAAAGTGGATCAATCTGGGATCTGTTTCCAGACAAGGTGGGAAATGGATCGCCCTCAGAATCAAAGGGAGACTTATGATTCAAAATTAAGCTGTCTGAAGCTCGTTTAAACAAGTATGGATCGGTGACTAAACCAGAAATTTTGAGGGCAATGGCAGTTGGGTTCATTTTAGCAGAACCGACTGGATACTTCTGATCTAGGGAGGCAGAAAAATTCGAAGCAGCTTCAACTGCTCGTAAAATGACTTTAATATGCTTTTCGCAGACTTGATTTTGGATCTTGGAGACATTAGTAGTTTGGTTGTCTTCAGGCCCTTCGACTGAGTAATTCAAAAGGGTTCCGATCTGATGAGCATAAAGCATAGCCATAGTCTTCTGACAATCTTCGGGAGTGGTTCCACCAGTGTACTAAAACATATCATAACAACAATAAATGATTAGCTGAACCTGAACTATTCAGAAATAAAATTATAAGATATGCTTACATGAAAAAAAAAAGTTTGATGAATCAACTGAATTTCGGTGATTTTTTTGGCATCAATCCATCAAGCCAGATCAATGGTTGGTTAGTGGCAATATCAAAATTATAAAGTACATAATTCAAAGGAAGGGTTTTGATGGAAAATATTGATGATTATTATAGTGCTTGAGGCAAAAGTCACCTACCCATTTTATTGCCGTCCAGATTATTGGGCCCACAACAGGGACATTGTCGCAAACACTTTTTGAGCTATTCAATAATATGGGACCATATGTGACCAGGCTTGGTATCTCGGAGAACCAAAGAGTGAGGTAACTCCGCAAAAGATCTATCGTAGATTTCTTGTGGAGATGGGTCGAATTTTCAGCCAACGAGTCTGGCAGGAGTGCATCCATAGGGTCAAGAGGAAAGGCATTTGATTTGAATCGATTGATGCTCTGCTCTAATTCTGATACTTGAAAACTAGCCCAGGGAGTCAAAATGCCTATACCCAAAGTTGTTCCCAGAATGATAGCGACAAGCAAGGGCAGCTTCTGCTTGGATTCTTTAGATCTTGAGGAGTGTGAAGTGGATTGACTAATAAGACGGAGAGAATAGCGCGACTTGTGATGGCCAGAGCAGCGTACGGCTGATGGACGTTGTTGTAAGTCAGCTCTTACAGAGTGTGGCACTGAGTGGAAGACGCGGACAGGGCGATGGTGAGCCAGAAAGTTGGCGGGAATCCTATGAAAGCAAGCAGTCTGACGAAAGCCTGCTAGGCTCAGTGGCCGAGCTCGATAGGCTCGGAGTGCAAAGGTCAAACCAGCTGAGTGTGCGATAGACATTTATCTAGACGTTAAGCTGACCTGAAGACTCAAATAATACTGTAAGTGAAGATGATCAGAAAGTTTGCTAACGATTTCAATACTGATCTCAAGCAGGATCTCGAGTTAAACCTGAGGATGAGAGCGATGAGTCATTGGATGGACCGAATCGGAGGCTATCCTTCCAGGTTCTTGCCTAGCTTTGCCCTGAGATAGGCACACGTGAGAATGCCTTCGAATTCAGATAAAAGATATGTAATAACTAGGCTGGATTTTGATTGGACCACATTCTCAAGGATTCATTGGAGGATGGATGTGGCTGTGGAGTTTGATGACGAGTTTCAAATCTGAACAAAAAAACTTAAATTTTAAAACTGATGTTTTGGCCGAATTCAGAAGGATGATAAAATAATTTATGACAAGCCATGTTGTGACATCGTGTTTCCTTCATCAGCCGATCAATAATAAATTTGACAGCCGAAATACTTTTTATTGCTTCATTCACTCCCAAATCTCAATATAAAACATTGGAGAGTACAGTACATTTGAGTGGCCACTGGCCATTAGCGATCCTTAACGAGCGGATGGATCTTAACCTCAACCAACCGGATTTGGCAGCATCCAATCATAGGCCTAGTATGGCAAACTAGACCTGGCAAGTTTTAGCCAGGGAGTACTGCTCCACGCTGTATGCTGCACTAAGGCCACTCATAAATTTGATGAGCAAGGGCTTCAAGCACTGCTTGATTTGAATTATTAATATTAAGAACCTCAAACTATTTCCTGATCAGGCTCACTTTTCAATTTCGTACAGTACAATTTCAACCTCTCAATATAGCACAAATCAATTTATAGCTTACCCCTTTTTTCAGTTTTTACTGCTGAACTCGGCTCTCTCATTCTACATTGGTTAGCTTGAAATATGTCATATCATGAAGCTTTGGAAAATTCTCATTGTTTTCATGGTTTCTTCAAATTTTGGTTCAATGTTTTACTTTCAAATAGGCTTCCAGTATAGCCACATTTCTAAATGCAGCCTCAAAGTAATGAAGATCTAGGTCCGTGAGATCAAGCTGCACACACCGAAATATTTATCCGGGTTTCAACGGGTGCGCATGGCTGAGCCGCAGCGGCCTGGTGGTCTAGTAGTATGATTCACCCTTAGGGTATTCCGATGGAAATACACTGGGTGAGGTCCCGGGTTCAATTCC
The DNA here is from genome assembly GCA_023105745.1 of Austropuccinia psidii. Taxonomy (NCBI): domain Eukaryota; kingdom Fungi; phylum Basidiomycota; class Pucciniomycetes; order Pucciniales; family Sphaerophragmiaceae; genus Austropuccinia; species Austropuccinia psidii. The sequence goes on from JALGQZ010000012.1 coordinate 956,930, forward strand.
CGGCCAGGCCCGGTAGACTGCCTAGCTGGCAGTCATGAGCGTGCTGAACGACAGCGGAGGTTGTGGATGGCAATGGTTACGAGTCAGATGACTTGCTCGCTGTGTTTCTGACCCTTCGGTGTTGCCGTGTTGATGTTATAAAATCCATATACTCAGTCGGAGATGGAATAACTGACAAGGTTCTAGAAGGATCATGAAGGGACAAACAACACCATTTATAATAACGCTAGGAAAAAGGTGAAATATTAGACAATGAAAAGTGGCAGAGAGTGCATTTAAAAATCAACAAACATGAATGAAATCACAGGTTGCAACAGTCATCATTGTTGCTGTGAAGATGATTTCTGAAATGGTGAATGGGAGGTTTTCCTTTTGCTGGATTCGGGTGTGAACTTGTCTGGTTGGTTTCAACAACCCAACTTGAGGGCTGATTTGTGATTGTTGTCTATTTCACAAATTTTCTTCTTCAAATAAATCTCCTTTGTTTTTGGGGCCACCAGCCCAATAAGATTTTTGATTTGTGTTTTATCCACTTTCTTTTGTTAAATTCTATTGATTTTTTTAAGATATAAAAATTTTGCAAAAATCTTGGACAATCAAACCATGCTTTATGCCATGACTAGTTTGACATTGGCACTGACATTTCATTTTTTGTGGTATAAAGAAAGCAGGTGTCGTCAACATAATCTGATCCAATGAGGCCAACATTTCAATCCATATTATGAAGAAGATTTATACAATGAGGGTAGGTAGATTCATTGGTCTTTTTTTGTATGAGACAGGGAATTTTTTTTCATTGGTACAATCTTTAATAAATCACATACCAAATGCATATCAACAGGATATTGGTGGATTCACAATTGGAGAAAAATAGGGATCACATTTTATAGGTTAGGCCATTGAGTTTCCTATGAGATTGTTGGGCATGTTTTTAATTTTGGCAAATCAACAGCTTATCAAGTCACAAATGTCATAGTGCAAGAAATTCTGGAAACATTTCATTATTCCACAATAGTGTAAGTGTTTGATTTCTCCTTTTATGTTAACTTTACTGATTTAACATATACTTAGAAGGTTTCCCCCAGGATATGATGTAGAGAAGTGGGAAGAAATGAAGGAAACATTCAGGAAACAACAAGGACTCACCAATATAATCAGTTCCATTTATGGGACACATATCCCAATAATACCTCCCCAAAAAGTCTGTGGAATTTTTACATTAATCTACTTCTAAAAAAGTCTTTGGAGGCCTTCCAAGATCTATTCATGATAGCAGGGTATTTAAGAGATCAAAAGTTGGGCAAGACCTAATCAATGGAGTACCCAGATTGACTCCTGATTTCTTACTCATTGGCAATTTGGGAGATTCTGAAAGGCTTCCAATTCTCATTCCTTGAAGAAATGTTCAAAAAAATGATTAATTGTGTTTTAATAATGTCAATTAATCTACAAGGTAAGCCTCATTAATGATTATGTAAGTGATATATTAACCAGAGTTAAAGAAAATTTCAGAATCATAGTAGACTAAGCATTTGGGCTCTTGAATAATAGATTTTTTTCCTACTATCACCTCAAGAAATTTTTTTAATAAAACACACAGTTAAAGCATCTGTATCATGTATTATTTTTACATAATAAATTGAATATTAATCATCCAAGCTTTGCTAATATATAAAATATGCATTCTTTGGAAGAAGAAAGAGTGTAATAATGGAAAATTTAACAAATAAGATACAAATTTTTCTATTTTAATAATGAATATTAGTAAAATCTTATTTTCAAACATTATTATTAGTTAATCCATATATGTTTGTTTAGTTTGTATATTTGCTTTGTATTTGAGGTTGAAGTAAAATCCAAAAATATCCATTAATGGTTTTAACAATTGATTTATCATTTGACATGATAAATATAGTACCACATTCATTTCAGGATGAAGTTAAATTAGTGTTAATGAAAAGAGGCATTCAAAAAAGCTTAAAAGAATAAAAACATCACACACTTAATGACTTTTATAGTATAATTTTTCTAAGAATTTCTTCTTAAGTAATCAGATTATTAATTCATCTTGTGCTGAAATTTGTTTCTGTAAGGATAAAATTTCTTATTTTTGAATGTAAAATTTTGCTTGTGTTTGTTTTATTTTTACCAAGAGAATGATGGCCTTCTTGTGTGATAACTTGGAAATTCTAAAAAAAAATTGTTTTCTCCATTTTTCTTTTGATTTGAGACTCATCTTGATCAACTTTTTTTAATACCATTTTGTAGATTTTATATTTTAGTTCATGATATATTAATTTACTTAAATTATGCAAAAATTGTGTTTGTTTTTTTTTTGAAAAAAAAAATCAGTTTAGGTGTTGATAGAGTAGAGACAATGAATAAAAACTTGTGAGTTTATAATGTTTTTGGATTTAAATTCCCAGATTTCAATTTAAAGAAGGCATAATAGCAATATTAAATTTCCTCAAAAGCTTTATAATATTATAATAAGTAAGATTTAAATACAGAAATAATGTATATAAGTTAAAGCATATGAGAATAATAAATTTATTAAAATAAATTCCTTAATGGGATATTAAGGTATACATAATTTTTCTAATTTCAAATACAAGTAAATACTGACTTTTTGAAATGTTTATGAGAATTAAAATAGATATAAAAGAATAAAACAAGAAATAAAATCTAAAAAATTAACTTCTTTTTGATAAAATACATACTTTCAAAAAAGAATTATAAGGTTTCAAAGTGCATATGTTATTTTGAACTTAAACTGAAATAATAGTCAATGACTGTTAGTTTAAATTTATTAAATCCCTTGATAAAGAAAGTCTTTTAATGCACCTATTTCCCCATATTTAAATTTGAAGGGGGCTTATCCAAAGGAATACATGTGATCATGGTCAACATTGCCATCATGTAAATACACATTTGATCATGGTCAACATTGCCATCATGTAAATACACATTTGATCATTATGTCATTGTTCTTCAGCTTGAATTTTTGCCTCATGTAAAAAAAATTTTTCTTTGTGTTTCCTCATGATTATCTTTATTTTTTCTTCCCTTCATTGTTGAATCATATGTTGCTCTTTATCTCAATCTTGTGTTTGTTGTAGCATGAGAATTAATGGAGTCAATATGCTTTGCATATTTCTAATGATTTTCTTCATTAAATTGTCATTGTGTGAATTTCCCCCAATTGTAATCATCAACTTTTGACTGTAATGATTTTTTGGTTCCATTCTAAATTGATTGGACAAGTGGCCAATATCTCCAGAATTTGTGGCTAATGGTTGATTTTCTTGAATTTTGTCAAAAAAATCCTAATTACCTTCCTTTTTTTAAGATCCTTCTTTCTCACTTCCCAAATGAAAATCATCATCACCCCTCTTTTCAGTTTTTCTGTAAGTAATCTCATCCTAAGGATATCAGTTATTTCACTCAAGAATTGGCAGTTGAGGAAAACTTCCTTATTCCATAATTATTTGAATTGAGTTCTTTAATTCAATTATACAGTTACACTTTTACAATAGTCAAAATCTTTAAGCATTAATTAATAATAAGTAATACTCACCTCTATCATCATATGATTATACTAAAGCTTAATTTATAGTCTTCCTCCCCCTATTTAATCATATTATTCCTTAATAATCTATTTAAATAAATGTATTAGCTGAATTGAATGTGAATTAAGGAAATACACTTAATTTAACAACTTTCATTAATTACTTATAACTCCTCTATAGGGTTTCAAATTCCAGAATTTTAAACAGTGAGTAATCATTCTTGTATTCATAATGATTTTTAAAGAAACCTTTTCAAGGAATGAATCCAGAATTTGTAAAATCCATGTTGAAATAGTTCACGTGAAGTTCCTTCATCAAATCCAAGATCTGAAAATGGCTTTCTTAATTACACAAAAAATCTACTTTTCCAATATCTTTTGTTATCTTATTGTACCAAAAATTGTTTGGCTTGTTGTAATTTTTTTGCTTCTAAATTAACAAGGTCATGATCCTTTTGTTTTCTTTTAATAATTAAATCATTCTTGAGTTGTTGCTGATACATTTTTTCTTCCTCTAACGTCCTTTTTTTTGTCTTTGAGTGGATTTTTGACAAGGTGAGGAATCAACCATTGGTTCGTTTGTATTTCCGAAAATAATCCTTTGACTGTTTTTTCAATTTTCTGTATTGGAGATAATGTTCAGTGACCCCTCTTCATCTTCTTTTTCTTGATTGGCTGTAAGCCTTTGATTAGATAGTTAATAGGATGATAATTGTGAATCAGGGATCTCATTGGATATATTTGTGAAATGAGGAAACTAAAATGATTTATATTAAAAAATTTTATTAAAAAAATAATTGATAATAAATTAATAATAATCAAACCCTTATAGAGGAGTTTTGTACTTAAATTGAATAATAATCTGAATTAAATTTGTTTTTAAAATTATTTAATTTTGGAATTCTCTTTAAAATTATTTTCAAATAATAATCACAAACTGGGCTTAAGAGTCTTCTTTTTATTTAGACAGAAGAAGAGAAGATGTTCTATAGAAAATATTTCATCAAATTAATAAAAAAACATTTTTCTATTAAATTCTCTAATCAATTTTTGAATCAAGGATTATAAATAGAAAAGGTTAATCTAAATTTAAAATATATATATATTTCAAAAGATAAAAATGAGTAATTGATTTCATAGCTTTTAACAATGAAATTGAATAGATTAAAAACTGGTATTTAATTAAACAATATATATAGGGTATTGGTAAAAACACGTAAGAGCTTACGTGGTTTTACCATCAATTGGTAAAAACACGTAATTTTATGGTAAAAACACGTAAGGGATGGTTTTTAAATGAAATATGGCTATTTATGGCATTTATGATGCCATTAATGCCATTTGTGGCATTAAAAATTCTATTTATGGCATTAACAGTGCCATTAATGGCATTATCAATGAAATATTGCTGATGCCATTAATGCCATTTATGGAATCAACAATGCAATAAATGGCATTAACAATGCAATAAATGTCATTAACAATGCCATAAATGGCATTAACAGTCCCATAAATGGCATTATCAGTGTCATAAATGGCATTAACAATTCCATAAATGGCATTAACAATGCCATAAATGGCATTAACAATGCCATAAATGGCATTAACAATTCCATAAATGGCATTAACAATTCCATAAATGGCATTATCAGTGTCATAAATGGCATTAACAATTCCATAAATGGCATTAACAATGCCATAAATGGCATTAACAATGCCATAAATGGCATTAACAATGCCATAAATGGCATTAACAATGCCATAAATGGCATTAACAATGCCATAAATGGCATTAACAATGCCATAAATGGCATTAACAATGCCATAAATGGCATTAACAATGCCATAAATGGCATTAACAGTCCCATAAATGGAATTATCAGTGTCATAAATGGCATTAACAGTGCCATAAGTGGAATTAGCAGTGTCATAAATGGCATTAACTGTGCCATTAATGGCATTATCAATGAAATATTATTGATGCCCTTAATGTCATTTATGGCATCAACAATGCCATTTGTGGCATCAAAAATGCAACATTTCTGATGCCATTATTGCCATAAATGGCATTAATAATGCCACATTAACAATGCCATTAATGGCATTACTAATACCATGAATGGCATTATCAATGCAATAAATGGCATAATGCCAATAAATGGCATTGTTAATTCCATTTATGTAATGCCACAAATGGAATTTTTGATTCCATAAATGGCATTTTTGATGCCATTTATGTTATAGTTAAGGCCATTAATTCCATTTTTAAGGCCAATGTTAAGGCCATTAATGCCATTTTTAAGGCCATTTATGGAATTTTTAAATCCATAAATGGCATTGTCAAGGCCATTAAATTCAATTTATGGCATTGCTGTAATGCCATTTATTCCAATTTTCTGGCCATAAATGGCATCTGTATGTCATTCTTGATGCCATTTATGGCATTATTATGTCATTAGTGATGCTATTTATGGCACTTTTGATGTGATAAATGGCACTGTTAATGCCAAAAATCAAACTTTAACTTCCACCCATCATAAATTACATTTTGAATTCAATTTATGTCATAAATGGCATTTTCAATTTAATTACAAACATGAACAAAAAAACATCAAAAAACATGGACTTTTTGGGCCAACAAATGTTCTTGCAAAAAAAATACCAAAATGTTGGGCTTCTGGTTTATTATTCTCAACATTCTCACCTTCATTTTAAAAAAAAAATTATTGAAATTCATAAGTGGGAACATTTTTAATGAATTTTTTCAAAAAAATGGGCCATTTTACCAAATTGCCCAAAATAGAAAAATTGGGCAAAAAAAAAAAATGAAAATTTGGGGACCTTCACATCCCATGTTGGAAAAAATATGGCAAAAAAAAAAGTTAAAAATTTTCAAAAATGAGCCTGAGGAATTTTTATAAAAAAATTAGCTTACTTACGTGTTTTTACCATAAAATTACGTGTTTTGGCCATAATTTGGTAAAAACATGTAAGTTTATGGTAAAAACACGTAAGGGCTTACGTGTTTTTACTAAAAGCTTACGTGTGTTTACCAACACCCTTTAATAAATGTAGAAATTATCTATATATATAGGGTGTTGGTAAACACACGTAAGCTTTTAGTAAAAACACGTAAGTTTCTGGTAAAAACACATAAGTGACCTTAATTTTCAAAAAAAATTCCTCAGGCTCAGTTTTGAGGTTTTTTTTAATTTTTTTTTGCCATATTTTTCCCGACTTGGCATGTCAATAAGCACAAATTTTTTCAAATTTTTTTTTTTTGCCAAATTTCACAAATTTGGCCAATATGCCAAAATGGCATATTTTTTTCAAAAATTCATTTAAAATCTTCCCACTTATGAATTTGCTTGATTTTTTTTTAAAAATAAAGGGTTCAATGTGAAGAATAAAGAACCAGAATCCCATAATTTTGGGAATTTTTTTGGGTGGGACAAGTGAAGGCGCAAAAAGAGTTTTTTTTTCAAATGTTTTTTCCCGTCATTGTAATATGCCTATTTTTAAAAAGTGAATTTAATAACTTCCCACTTATGAATTTCCTTCATTTTTTTTTAAATTAAAGGGTTCAATCTGGAAAATAAAGAACCAGAAGCTCATGAATTGGGAAAATTTTTTGGGTGGGACCACAAGTGAAGGCGCAATGGGTGTTTTTTTTTAACTGTTTTTTTTCTTGTGTGTAATATGACTATTTTCAAGTACAAAAGTTCCACATGTTTGATAAAAAAGGAGACTGAGGTGGGATTTAAGCAATAAAAATGACTGAGGAGGGGGATAATTGGCATAAATTGTATATACAAAAATCATTCAATCAGAATCAACCTCCAAAATAGTGGGTTTTTTCTGAGAGGGGGGAGGAAGATTGGACAAATACAACATTCTGTGTTTCTTAAATTTATGAGCCCACCCCAGGGCTTGTTTTTGGGCATGAATCTCCCAGTTCACAGTAATGGGGGGGACTGGATAAACTTTAGAAATGATGATGTCCAATGGAACAAAATGAGCACAACTATTCAAGAAGCAGATGAAAATGGGGGGATTATCATTTGGAGGACAGAAATAAGGGAAAAAGGAAAAAGATTGGGCTGTGGAATAAAAGAAAACTGGTCTTTTATACTTATTTGCAATTGGATCCCCCATGTCAGGCATGGACATCCACTTGCTTTTTGGAGCCTGGCCAACATCTTCATACCATTCAATTCTTTCCAAATAAGAGGATACTGAGGGAATTAAGGTGTTCATGGCTTCATAAAGGTCTTGATTTTGGTGAATTTCTTCAGCCAAGTCACCTCTGACATCAGCCCATTGATCTTGAGTCTTGTAAATGAAGTGGGATACTGTTCTGTAGCCACAGTTTCCATCACCCTGGACATTGATGGCCTTGAAGGTGTATTTCAATATAAACTTGGGCAAGTCTTCTGAGCAAGTTATCTGATAACATAAGTTCAAAAAATGAATAAATATCAAAATAAACAACATAAAATTACATTAAAAAGAATCAGAAACTCACAAACAGCTTGGAGAATTCATCACTTGTGTGATAGTTGCTTTGACAATGCTCACAGGTCAGGTCAATTGCATCATAGATATTCAAACTTGTGGCAGGCTTGTGTGATTTTCTTTGTGATGTTTTGCTTCCAATTGCCAATCTTCTGGACCTTCTAAGGGTTACTTCTGATTTATTTAATTCAGTTGCTGAGGGTAGTGAATCTGATGAACTGATGGATTTAGACAATGAGTCCTCAGAATCTTCAGAATCTTCAGAATCTTCAGATGAGTCCACTTCCATAATTGGAGAGGGGACATTTGACTGGGATCTGGAAGTTGTTGTGCTGGTCACTTTTGATGGGGGTCTTCCTCTTCTCTTGGTTTGACTCTCAATGATTTCAAATCTTGAAGGTTCTCTTTTGTTTTTATTCTTGGCTCCTTGGGGTCTTCCACGGATATTCTTGCATTCTAGAGGGTCTTCATAATATTGATCATCCTCTTGACTCTTGGGAATTTGATCAAATGGGACTTTTCCAGTCAAAACATCTTGAAAATGTTGGATTATTGGGGTGATTTCTGCCATTGGTCTTTGAAACAGGTCTTCCCCAATGTCTTCAAATATTTTCTTGGCTTCATTCTTTCTTTCTTTTTCAACACTTTGATCATCACCTTGAAAACCAGTCTGAGAAGAATATGACAAGTAAAATCAGTTAATAAGAAAAAAATAATAAGAAGAAAATAAAAAACCCTCACAGGCAAATTCAAATGCCACTGAGGATGGAAGTCTGATAATTCAAGCCTTTGGCGCTTGGCAAATGCCTTTTGGGTCTTATGCTTGCAAGGAATGCCTTTATAATTGTTGTATTTGTTGGTGCATTTTTCATTTGGAGGAAATTTTGTTTTGAAATTTTCAAAGGCAATCTGAAGAGCATAATGAGACACCTTGCCATTGAGGGCACAGATGTGTGGAGGAAAATTCTTGACATGGACAATCATTTCTTTGGAGATTCTGTTGATAATTTCAATAAATTGTTTTCTGAATGCCATGTGGAGTGCCCTGACTACCTCCAGGAGAGTACCAGTGGACTTTTGTAGCCAAAGTTTAACCATGGCATGGGCACCTTCAACTCTGGAGGTGGAGCCCACACCCAGGTGGCAATGGTGGTTTGTCCAGGCTGGCACATAATACTCCTTTAGAGGAAGCCAAGTATTTTCCAAATACTGCAAGACCTCAGCATTTTTAACTTGCTTTTGAAGCTTCTTCCAGTTGTCTTTGAAAGACTTTTCAGTGGGTGAATACATAAGCTGAGAAAAGAATCCCAAAGTCATTAATAAAGACAATAATAAGAAAAAAAGTGAAATAACATGAAATAAAATGAAGAAGTATATTACTTGATTCCAAAGGCCCATAAAATTTTCAAAATCAGTTCCATGACCAATTTTCTTCATGCAATGAGCAGATACATCCTTGTTGATGTGCCAAATGCATAGCATGACTTTGGAGTCTGGGAAGAGCTTCTTAATAGAGTTTTTCAAGGCCAGATCCCTGTCAATAACAATAACTGGGGGGGGGGACAAGATTGGTGTTGTTGAGGACCTTTTCAATGTATTGATTTAAGGCCCAAGTATATGAAGTTTCATTTTCATTCTTCATCAAACAAAAAGCCCCATAAAAGGTCTTATTTGTTGAGCTTAATCCAACAATATGAAAAAGAGGCATTTTGTACTTATTGGTTTTATAAGTACAATCCATAAGAATGACATGAGGAAAGCCATGAAGAAGTTTTATGGCCAGGGGGTGAGTAAAAAACAAGGAGGTAATGTGTCCCTCAGAATCTCTTGCAGAGGACCCAACAAAATTTTCTTCTTTGAGAGTGTCAATAAGAGCATCAATGGGCCTTCTGCCTTGCAGTTTGTCTTTCTTTATTTTCTTGACTTGGTTATAAATGTCTTGAAGGATTACAGGCCTGTCAGACTCCCTCTGGCTGCATAATTGGGCCTGAATTTGCCTTGGCATGAGGAGTGATTCAGACATTTGAGCAATTTGGGATGTTTCTTGCTCATTGAATTTCCTGAAAGCAGGATGTGCCATGATATTTTCAGTGGCATCATGGCTATGTTCAGGATTTTTGACTTTAAGAGTCCAAGTGGTGCTCTTGGCATATTTCCTGGAATAAAGTCTAAAAGGACAGTCAAGCTTTCTTGAGGTGACTGTTTTGGAGGGGCTTTTGTTGGGATTTGGGGTGCCAGACCTATCACAACATATTTCAATTTGGTTGTGGGTCATATTGGACCTCAAGGTGGACACAGCATACCCCTGAGCCCTGGCAACATTATGCACATGTTGCCAAAGAAGCTCAAGGGTCTGAAATTCACCTTCAGTGGGGGGTTGGAGCATTTTTGAATGAAAAATATGTGTAAAAGTGAAAAAAAGGGGGGATTTGGGGATTTGGAATGGGGTAAGAACCTTTCGAAGTGTGAAAAAGAGGTGAAAAAAGGTGTGAAAAATGAACAGAAGGGGTTAAGAGTGAAATAAAGTGGTTTAAATATGGGATTAATGGATGAGGGAAGGTAAAAAATTGGAAATTTGGAGGCTTGAAAGCAGGTTGTTGTGGTGGAAAATGCAGTCTTTGGGTGAAAAAAATAAAAAAAAGGGTGAAAAGCTTTGCAAAATGGCTTTGGTAATGCTGTTTTTCCAAAAAAAAAAATGGTTTGGGGTGGGGATAATGTGGATTGTTGGGGTGTTTGGGCTTTTTTTTTTGGGGGGGGGGGGGGCTGGGCAAAAAAATCTAAAACAATTTGGAGTTAGAGAGGTTTTGTGGGGGAAAAACCTCTTTTGGGCATGTTTTGGCCCAATACAGGCATTGTTGTGTTTCATTTTTAATTAAAAATGGGCCCAGGGCACCCCTTACGTGTTTTTACCAATACCCTTATTAAATTATTCAAACCATTTTTAAATTAATATTATGATATATAATAATTTTATTCATTATTTTTGAGAGAGTAAGACATATTAAAAATAGCTTATAGAAGTTCTTTTTTAATTAATTATTTTAGAATAAGTTTTTTTATATTTTTGGTCTTCAAAATTTTTATATTATTGGAAAGGTTATGTTTATTTTTTAAAATCTTTATTCCTTAATTTAACAAAAATATCCAATTTTTAGAAATAATGGATTGTGTATCGATTTTGATAAGCTTTTCATTTATTTAAAATAAATAATTATCTCAATGATTAAAATTTTGTTTTAATATTCAGAATTTTTGTTCAATTTAGTTAATTTTTTTTTTAAATTGATTTCATGTTAATTTTAAAATTTTCAAATAATTGGGTTAAAATGAATTTGAATGAATTCTTTCTTTTGATTTATTAATTTTTTTTTTTTTTTTTTTTTATAAAAAATATTAACTTTATTTATTTTTTTAAATTATTCATTTCAAATCTTTAAAAATTATATATTGAGAAAAATTCTCTGAAAAAAATAAATAAATAAATAAATAAAATTTCAACAAAAATTTTGAAGAAAGGATATTCCAAAAATGAAATAAAATAAATTAGAAATAATAGCTAATAAAAATAAATTTTATATTTTTTTTGTTTATATTTTTTTTTTCAAAAACTGGAAAATAATTTAGGAGGAATTTTAAAAAAAATATTTATCACAAAACTAAACCAGAAAGAAAGATAATTAAATATTGGACTGTCTCCTCAAACCCTTTGGAGAATAATATAGAATTTATTTAGAAATTACTAATCCTAAGTTGACTATTTTTTTTTTATAGTTTATACATATATTGATAAATATATAATAGTTCAATTATGTTAATTGTGGTTGTAAAATCTCTTTATTATGTGAAGTGTGGTTTTAAAATATCTTTGTTATATATGTAGTGATATTGAATAATCCTGAAGCCTTTACAATTGTTATATAGAGAGAACAGATTTTTTTTAATTATGAATAGAAAGGAGAAATCAGATAGAAAAATCCCTAGAATATTATCTCAGCATTATTCTGTACCTTAAAGAATTTCAGATGGAGCTTAGTTAAATATATTTAGAATTAAATACTTAATAATAAATTCACAAGAAATATTCTACAAATTTCTTATATAAATTCTTTTTGTTAAGATTTTTATAAATAAACACAATTACTATGAACACAATTATTTGAATTCCAATTAAAAACCCCTTAATTTGAAACACTATCAAAACCTCAAAGAATTAAAATATAATTACACCTTCAAACCCCTCAAAGAACCAAAAAATCTTTTATAATGAAACTAAGCTGGCCTCAAAGCTTCTTTTTATTTAATTTTGGAAATTACGATAAATTAAGAGCTATAAATAGATATTTTTATTTCAATATATCACCATAAATAATAAGCTTAATCTGAAAAGTACTATCCTTTCTTCAATATAGCAATTATTTTTTGGCACTATTAATATTTAATTGGAAAACTAAAAATAATTTGGTAAAAGAAAAAGGATATTATTATATGAAGAATTTGAGGATCAGTATAATCAAAAAAACAGGTTGTGACAAAGCTAAAATATAAAACTCTTGAATTTCTTGCAGTGGAATTTCAAACAAGCTAAGATTTAATTAAAGATTATATTAAACTAAAATTTTATAAATTCTAAAACTCAAAATCCCTGATAATATAATTAGTAATAATTCCTTTAGAAAATTTGATTATAATTTAAATCTATTTTTTTTTCTTATTTTTGAACCTAACATACAGATAAATTGAAGCTATATTGTATTACAAAATGAAGAGATCCAAGAATTAAATTGAAGTATATATATTTAAAGCCAAAGCTAAAATATTCAAAGGTAAAATTCTGGTTTTTTTTCTTATTGCTAACTGTTTAATAAGAAGGATTCCTTATTCCAACACCTAAAGATCCACATAATAATTTTATATATTAACTTATAATATTAATTTCAAACTTCCTCAAGGAATTCTATTTTTATTCTAATGAATCCTAAATTTAAAATAAATAACTATTAAATCTTTATATTTAATATTTTTGAAATACACTAAAGTTTTTTTTAAAAAAAAAAGAAACTAAAAAAATATTAAAAAATTCCCTTTTTTAAAAAAAATTATTGATTAATACTCATGAATGGAAAAATACTAACATCTAATTTATTCCAATTTTATTTGATTAGTATTATATAATAAAAGAAAATAAAAATAAAAAATTTGTCTTAAAGAATAAATTCATATTTGAATTTATATTTTATTAATAAATATAAATTTAAGGAATTCTTTGATTAGTTGATGAATTTTTTGTAAATTTAGTAAATGTTATAGTTTTTCTTTATAATTTAATAAAATCAAATATTTAATCATGTTAATCAAGCTAATAATTATATTTAATTTATGTTATTTAGAAATAACTGTAATGGGCTTCAAAAATTAATATCAAAAGCTCAATTTCTTTCATTTATATATAGAATAAAGTTCATTAATTTGGGTAATAAGTTTATCCATACTATATAAAAAAATTTACTAATTTGGGTATTTAAATATATTTAAAATTTGAAAGTGCCCATTTGATTGAAAAGAATATGGCTTAAATGATCCACTAGGACTATTCTCAAAGTAAAAATTTATCTTCAAATATTAATTAAGAGCCAATTTGCTAAAATTAATAAATAGAAATCATTAATGAATGATAGTTAATACAAAGAACTACCTTGAGAACATATATGAGAAATTTCTTTTTCAAAGTACCAAATACTTATGATAAAACTACTTCTAACCCACTGACACTTAGGGTTACAAGTTCAAATTTCAATATTAATTTTGTTGATCATGTATTTTTTTATTTTTAATAGTGATAAGCTTGTATATTGAGAGTTAGAATTGATACCAAGAATTCCTTTTATCTAATTGTGAAGAAACTTTTCTAAGATAGAAATTATGGTTAAAAAGATTTCAATTCTCCCAAATTTTTGAAATACTTGGATTGGAGAGGAGGACTTAAGTTCATTACCCATTCTATCTTTGCAATGATATTATTATTGTATTTGGCTTGTGGAAGCTCATTAGCTCTTGAAAATTTACTTTTTCATTTGATAATAAATTCAGAATAAAAAATTTCAAAATACCACTTCACAATATATTGATCAGCACTATCTTTGCAGGTATTTAATGACTCTGTGTGTAATTGGTGACTGTATTACTTTTTTAAGCTTTCTCTTGAATTTTTGTTTCATATGGATGAACTTATAAACAGATCTTAACGTATTATTGAAACTATTAAGCATAAATTTAACTTAATTCAAATAGAATGAAAGGCTGAAGAGTTTCTATTTATTATTAGCTAAAAAATTTATACACAATCAGAATTACATGTGCCACAAGTTAATTCTTGTGGATTATGAGTATAGCTTAAGCATCTTATTTCAAATTTTCATTAATGAGAATTTAAGCACCCTTTATAAGTAATCATTGGCTGAGACAAATATACAATATTGATTATCTGAATATTTACAATACTACTTATTATCTCTGAGACTTGATATGTAAGGTGTGGCAAATAATGTATAAAAAAATTATTAATTTATATAAATTTACTAAAAATATTTCCAAAAAATAAATATATCAATAATAAATTAATTATTATTGATATTAATGGAAGTTTTGAATCAAAAATGAAATTAATGAGATTAAATATAATGTTAACTACAGAAAACCACGATTTAATAAAATGTGTTTATGAGTTGATAACTCATATATATAAATAATACTTTTTGTCTTTAAAAGTGAATTATAAAATGAGAATTAATGATTAAAATACTAATGTATAAATGAAATAATAACTATACTACCAATATCATTATTAGAAAAATTAGACAAAAATTTAATGTTGATTTGGATAAAAGAGTTCTATCAAGACATAGATAAATTATGTAATTTTATTGTTAAGACTTAGAATTTTGTAAAAATTTATGTATTTTTACATCTTAATGGGAAATTTCATCTTATTAATGTAAATGTATATAATTTCATTTCTAAGTATTTCATGTGGAAATAGTTTTCAGAGACAATGTAAGATGTGCCTATGAAGCTGTTGATAATATTACTATTAATCAGAAGTACTATGACTGTTCTTATGAAATATAATAATAAAATTATTATAACCACAATTCATCAATTGTTTCTTTTACTTTTTATACACTACTAGTGATTTTAACAGTAAGCCAGAATTGTCTACAAGAATCAATCACAAGAAGTATTTAATAATAAAACTTCTTTATTAAAATAATTAAATTGTCTTAATAGATAATTATCTTTTTTAAGAATAATTATAAATGTAATTCTTCAAGAACTCTAATACTAGGGAAAAACTTTGAGAATTAATTAAAACCACTCACTAATACTCCACTGAACCTTGGAAAGAATTTGGTAGAGAGATTTTATGGATAAATTGTGGATTTAGACAATCAATATTGATTTATAGAAGTATTAAAAAATATATAGTTCATTTATATGATTTAATGTATTTCTGATTGATTATGAAATATTTAAAACAAATAAGAAAAGATTTAACTAATACTTACTTGTTGGTAACAAAGATATATTTGGATAATAATATGATTGGGAAAAAACAGCAAGAGGAGGCCTCTTTTAAGTCAAAAAAAGCTCACAGAGGCATTCCATGGAGAAAACTGAAAGACCAGGGAGTGAGAAAACAATAATCCTTTTTTTGGATTATTGATTGCATCATATGTTGTCACATAAGATTATCATAATTACTTAATTCATGCTTTTACATGACTGCCAACCCATTTATGGTTAAGAATAAAAGGAGTGAAAACTTTTAAACTTCTTTTATCTCAAAATAAACATTAATTCCTCAAATTTATCAATGTTATTGGAAATTTCATCACAGGTTGTATTTTCTGCAAATTTTTGAAGATTCAGTGTTTCATGTGGAATCATTAGAATGGACTGTAAATAAAACTTTTAATTTGAATTATTAGACCATGAGTCTTTTTGGTTTCTTCATGAGTGATAACATTCTCAATTGTCCCTGAAAGTTTCAGAGAGATTAATTCAGAATTGTATTTTTAATTAAATTTTGAAGTTTTTACCTCATTTATACGTAGAATTGTTCTATGAGGTAAATCAATGGATACTAGTCCAAAAAGGGTTTTAATCACTATTTTAAGATTTATTCATGGAAAATCATTAATAATTGACATTTTCAAAGGAGTCTAAGGTTCTCTTTACCTCCTTGTCACATCAAAAAAGCAGCTTATTTACAATTTTCTTATGATTTAATGAGATTTTAACTTGGTAACCATGTTCCCAAAAGGCTTTAGTATACTGATTTTGCCATTATAAGCCATATATACAAGCTTCAGAGCTATAAAAACCTCAGAGGCCTCAGAAGTTGGGTACCCTGGCTCTCTTTGATGTCTTTTGTCCCCCTTAGCTATTTTCACATCAAAAATAGTAATTTAGGCTTCAAGACTGATATCCACTATGGGTGTACCAAAACTTTATGTAAGAATATCATAATTTTAAGATCAAAAAACATGAATAACACTATTATTAGTGTATATTTAACATGGGATTTCTCACATTCCCATTATTTTGGTGTGAAATTGAGAAAAACAAAATTTTCACAATTCTTTTGTGATATTGATGATGTGGTGTTGAAGTATTTTCCATATTACCACCTCATAGAGTTAATTTAAGCTTATTCACTATATTTAGCTACCCTAAGTGAGTTTTTGTGTAGAATCCAAATCTGGCCTTAAATCCATGGATTTACTTACTCAAAAAAAAGGAATTCATCCTTTCTGAAATCCAAAATGATGAATTTTGAGTATATTCATGACTTATGTGTTATGTATAGTTCAGAATTTATTTTGAAGATAATTGTGGCCTATTTGGGTATGTAAAATGTACCTCAAGGCTCACAGACAAAAATATTCATCAAAAATAATTCAATAAAGAAATTATAAATAAAACTTTCTTTCAATAAAGATCTCCTTTTCTCATAAAAATAAACTAGAGCTATCCAATTATAATAATTTTCAAGATATTGTATAAATTAAATTTAATGATATAATTAGTCTGGGGAAAGGGAATGTTATGGAATGGGAAATTATTTAATAGTAAAGATTATAAATTTCATTTAAATACTGGTATAAATTTAAATTTAAGGACTGATTATGGAAGTAATAAGTCTAGTTTTTGAGCTTTCATGTGCTATACAATAATAAAATAAATCTCTTTTGGTATTTAATTATTAATTATCTGTTATAAATATAGATTAAAAATGGATACCCAATTTATTTAGAATGTCTCTAGTATCACCTTTCAGTTTTCCAAAGTTTACTCAATAAAAAGACACACATTAAAAGATAAATTAGGAAATGCATGTTTTTGACTTTTGATTTTTATTATAATATTTTATTGAAAATTAATCAGGCTTGGGATATTCAGGAATAGAAAGAATTGAATTTAATAATTAGAATAAAGTGATAGAAACACATTGATATAATAAAACTTAAGGGTGAGTTAGTGTGGAGATACACCTAGTGATATGCTCTGAGTCAAGGATTAGTTATCTTGAAGATACAACACAAAATGGCTGTAAGGGACCTGCAGGCAGGTAAAATGAAAATAACACCAGTGAGCAAGCTTATTATTATTCACATTAATACTTGTAGCTATAAATAGGAAATTAATAGAATCTTTATTGAATTTTATTTAATATTATCTTAATATTATATTTTACAAGTTCAAATTAAAATGAAAGTGGAATATTACACCTTAAAGTTATTTTTCTTCTGAGAGAATTCTTCTTTTGAAATTTGACATTTTAAACTTTCAAGTAAACTATAAATATTTATAATCAGAGTTATTATTTGAAAATTGAATTGTTACTCAGGAGTTATTATTAGAAATAATTTCTTGAAGCTTATAGAAAGTTTCAAAAAAGCTTGCAGATAAAGTTTTTCAACTTGATAATCAAAACTAGAATGCTTTCAGACCAGTATGGGAAAAAGAGGTTGATAAGTTTCTTATCAATTTAAAATTAATGTCTATAGATTGAATTAAGTAGATTAGAGAGATTCAATAATAAAAATCTGTAAGGTTTAATCATCAAAACATTAAATAGTGAAAACTAAATAAATTCTGGTTATTTCAGTAAATAAGTAAATAAATATAGAGTTGGATTATTATCTTGATTATGTGACTTATTTAATACTTTTGGTTGATATAGAACCATTTATTTAAATATATTCTTAGCTATTATTATTATTATTAATTAATAAATTAATATTAATAGAATTTTCCAAATAAAAAAATATTTTCATTTTTGATTTTGAATGATTAAAAATGGTTAGCTTTCTAAATATTATTCAAGATAAGAAATTGAAATTCTATGGGATAAAATATAGTTTTATATAAGGCTATAATAAATGATATTATTTGGTACAATAATAACTCAATTTGTGAGCCTTGAGGTATATTTTACATACCCAAATAGGCCACAATTATTTTAAAAAGGAATTTTGAATTATGCATAACTCATAAGTCGTGCATATATCCAAAATTCATCATTTTTGATTTCAGAAAAGATGAATAACTTTTTATTGAGTAAGTAAATCCATGGATTTAAGGCCAGATTTGGATTCTACACTAAAATTCACCTAGGGTAGCTCCATAGAGTGAATAAGCTCAAATTAACTCTTTGAGGTGATAAAATGGAAAATACTTCAATACCACATCATCAATACCACATAAAAGATCCATGAAAATTTTTGTTTTTCTTAATTTCACACCAAAATAATGGGAAAGTGAGAAATCCCATGTTACATATACACCAAGAATAGTGTTATGCATGTTTTGAGCACTTAATATCATGGTATTCTTACATGGACTTTTGGTACACCCATAGTGGATATCTCACTTTAAGCTTAAATTTCTATTTTGATGTAAATAATAGGCAAGGGGGACAAAAGACATCAAAGAGAGCCAGGGTACCCAAATTCTGAGGCCTCAGAGGAGTGGGAAGCTCCAAAGCTTGGATCCATGGCTGATCTTGGCCTAATTTGTAAACTAAAACCTTTTGGGAACTTGGTTACCATGTTACAACTACAGTAAAACTTAAGAAAATAGCAAATAACCTGCTATTTTGACGTGCCAAGGAGGTAAAGAGCTACTTAGACTCCTGTAACCATGTCAATTCTTAATTAATTTCCATGGATAAACCCCAAAATAGTAATTAAAACCCTTTTTGGACCTGTATCCATTGATTTACCTCATAGCAACCAGTGAAACACTGATATTTGCAATTCTACGTAGAAATGAGGTAAAAACTTCAAAAATTCATTAAAAATACAATTCTTAATGAATATTTCTGAAACTTTCAAAACTAATGGAGAACTGTATTATCTATGGTACAACCAAAAATAATTACAGTTTTACTAGTAAAATTAAAAGTTTTACTAACAGTCCATTTTTGACTATTCTACGTGAAACACTGAAGCTTCAAAAATTCACAGTAATTACATCCTGTGATGAAATTGGCAATAACATTGATAACTTTGAGAAATCAATGATTATTTTGTAATAAAAGAAGATTTACAGATTTTACTCCTTTTATTCTTAACCATATTGGGGTTGGTAGTCACGTAAAAGCATCAATTAAGTAATTATGATAATCTTACGTGACAACAGATGATGCAATCAATAATCCAAAAATGTTTATTGTTTTCTCACTCACTGGTTTTTCAATTTGCTCCATGGCACCCCCCTGTGAGCTGTTATTGACTTAAAAGAAGCCTCTTCTTGCATTTTTTTCCACATCATCATCTTATTATCATTTAAGCCATTATTACCAACAAGTAAGTATTAGTTACAGCTATTCTTAAGTGTTTTAAATTTTCCAGAATCAATCAGAAAGACGTGAAATCATAGAATCCAACCATATATTGTTTTGATACTGTTATAAAGCCATTTTTATCTTTAAAATCCACAATTCCATGTCAAATCTCTCTATCTTATCTTTCAATAAGCTCTTTGGAATATTAGTGAGTGATTTATCTTTAATTCTTAAAGTTTTTTCTCTAAAATTAGTTTTCTTCAAGAATTATTATTATAGTTATTCTTGAAAAAGATAATTATATATTAAAATAATTTTATTATTTTAATAAAAGAAGTTTTATTATTAAAATCTTCTTGTAATTGATTCTAGTAGACAATTACTTGCTCACTGTTAAAATCACTAGTAGTGTTTAACACATGAAAGAAATAATTCTTTAATTATTTAATTGTGGTTACAATAATATTTTATTATTATATTTCATAAGAACAGACACAGTACTGTTTATTAATAGTGATATTATCATCAGTTTCATAGTCACATCTTACACAATTAGTATACTTTTCCCAATTTTTAAAACTTATACTTAAGCTGGTTATCACTATATATTTATTGTTGATATCTGATTTGTTTTCAATTCTGTGAGGGAAGCTAGATATACACAAATTCTTAATATATATATTTCCATTTCCAGAAAATGTTAAAATTTGACATCTTATATGACTATAAAAACTTTAGTTCTAATATTAAAGAGATTTTGTGTATTTTATTTCATTTATATGCTTTCATCAATTATTGATCTAAAACAATGTGATAAAAGAATAAAAAAACATAATCCAATTTAAACTATAAACTTGAATTTATTCTATTTCAATCAAGATGATTTAAATAATATGGAGAGTTTTTTTAATATTACTGTTAAACATTATTTTTGATCTTAAAATCAATTAAATTAGAAATATTATACAACATAGGTATTCTAATTTAAAATGAAAGGTATTTTATTAAATCTTGTAAATATATATTTCCTTCATCCTTGGAAAAAATTATTATTTTTTTAAGTGAAAAAATAAAAATTCAATATTTACAAGATATTAATATATTGACATCAAGAGAGAATATTTTATAACTATCAAATGAGAAGCTTTTCCAAAAAAAATAATATCAAATAAAAGCTTCAAGGTATTTGAATCAAAGTAATTGCCTTCATTTAGAAAAGACATAGATTAAATTAGGGGAATTCTACATGGGTTTTGATATGGTAAATATCATTAATTAATAGTATACTAAGTGAAAAATAGAAATACTCAACCCAATTAAAATGAATCAAAATAATAAAGAAAAGTCAAAAATGTGGGAAATGTATAATAAAGCTTATTTCAGAATGGAATCTGTCAAGTAGTAAATAATTCATCTGAGTATCATTGTGAGCCATAGAAGTATTTTCATATACCCAAAGGACTACAAAAAATTAAAATAAGTTACAGTTAAGAATAACTAATTAATTTTTATATTCAAAATCAAAATTCAGAAATAAAATAAAAATTGCAATGAAATTTTACTAATAAATTTATATAAAATTAAAATCTGAACAAAAAAATGTAAAAATATATTTTTACTTGAAATAATGAAGTAAAAATAAATTTTTAATAAAAATATTAAAAATAAAATATTTTTTTGGAAAAAAGTTAATATAATTTCATATAAAAATTATTTCACCATTGGCTTTCTCTTAAAAAGTCCTCAAAACCATAATTTAATTTGCACCACATGTGGTGTTAACCATCAATTTTTGTATTCAAATTGAGGTGTGGTGTGTAGCTTAAAAGTTATGAAGAATTGAAGTATTTTCAATTGAATTTTTAAAATGTGCACATGTATTACATAAGTGAAGTGAGCATAAATTTAGATATGAGGAATTAATAATTACAGTTGTTTACTGTATTTTTTCAATTGAATTACATGTTTAAAATTTTAAATAGAATAAATGATGAAGAATTAAACAAAAAAATGAATTGGAATGATCATTTTTTCGGGGGAGAAGGAATATTGCCAGACTCCCCAAAATTCTCTTCTAACAGGCATGAGATATCAAAATTTGAACAAAAGTTCATTAATTTTGGCCTGGAATTAAATCACAGTGTCTGTGAATTGATTGATGATATGGTTTTGATACCAACCAGGGCAATTTTAATTGTTTCCAAAAGGGTCAAGCTTCCCTTAAGTCAAAACAAACTCAATAAGCTGTTTTTAAGATCTCTGACACAAATTCTGATGTGTTTTGGAGGCTTAAAACCAATTATTACTATAGAAACAGCTAAAACCAGTCCTTTTTGGTCCAAAACAGGGTTCAATGATTCCATAATTGTATTGTATGTTTTCAGTGAAATTTTAATGACTGATGATAGTAGATCTTACTTTTTAAGAAACGGAATTGGTGGCTATGAAAGAATGTCATCTTTGCCCCTGTTTTCTCTTCATGTTGGAATCTTTTCCTTTTATAAATAATGTAAACATTGTTAAACCAATCAATAAGACATTACAGCCACCATTTTTTGATCACTTTAAACCTTTCAACCATGTGAAAAAAAATTATAATCATTTTACCCCTGAACCACCCCAAAAGTGAATTAAAGCATCTTTTATCACTGTAAGCTTTGTCACTTTGTTTCCAAATATACTCTGGTCACTTTTGGGTGTGTTTTTCTCTTTAATATGATTCTTAGAGACTCTTTTCTCATATAAACTTCCTGCAGTTCTTTGCTCAATTAATTTGGATAAATTTTTATTGTTGGTAAAACAATGAATCTTTATAATACTACTTCTTTATATTAATAAAGAAAAAAAATGGTATTTTTTCTTTTAAAACTCTTAAAAATTATCATTTTTACTTAATTCTCACCTTATACAAATTTTGAGCACAAGAAAAATACTTGATTTTGAATCAAAGTTTCATATACACACCTTACAATAATTAACACATACTAATAGTTATCAGATGATGCAATTAAAGAGACCTAAGGATAACAGTCAAGTATCAAAAGAAAACTAATGAATTAATAAACTCCATATCATTCTTGTCAACCATTCCTGAGGTCAAATAAAGAGTTGACGTAAAAGGGTGGTCAATATATGTCAAGAGCTGGATAATGATACTTTTCAAGAGTTTAAATCAGCTTAAAATTTGAATTTTCTGTTAAATATGCAATATTTCTGTTGTAAGTCCTAATGGAGAAGTTAAAGATATATGTTATAATGCAACATAGAAAGGTTGAGAAATGTTCATAGGTGATTGGAGCAGTAAATACTCTCAAGAGATGTGGTATGGTTCCACATGGAAAGGTTCAGCCAGTGCAAAGTTATTTTTGAAGACTTTTTAATCTTCTAATACTATTCTCTTGAGTTCAGTTGTGATATTGAGATGTTTGTAGACTACAAAAATAATAAAATTTATTTGTTTAATAGCTCCTGGAATGGATTATTGAAGCACTTGTATGCTTATGGCATTTTTCTATGAACATAATTCTCAATCTCTCAAAAAAGTAGACTTATTTGTCTTTCAATTTAGCAGCTTTTCTCTTTAAATAACATTTACCTAATTCGAACAAGACTCATAGGTCCTTACCAATTGATTATTTCACTTTGCGCCAAAAAACACAATTGCATGACGCTTTGATTATTCCTCCTTCGCCCGAAAAAACTAATAATGAAAATGTTAATACAGTTTATTTATTCTGGTCGTTCTCTTTCATTGACATTTCAATTGCTTTTGCAATTGCTTCCTCTTCTGTTAGCTCATCATCATCCGGCTCTTCGCCATCACCTCCAGAGTGTTCCACATCGTTCATTCTGTGATTGCAGTAATTTACGCGCGGATGAGAAAAAAGATATCAATTGTTTGTCAATGTTAAAGGTTAATCGGTTCGAAAATTGTTTTACAAGACTCATATTCAACTATTTGAAAATACTTACTCCACGTCTTCACCGCGACTCAAAGCCAAGGCTTTAGCAAGCTGTTGATCGGTTGATTCGGCCGGCGGGTTTCGAGCTTGAGTTGTGCTTGAACCCTCTGTGGTACTTGTGGAAGAGACATGAGGAGGGACCGTTGATGATGCTGCACCTGCTTGTTGCCGCGTTGCAGCAGCTTGTCTGGCCTCTTCTTCTTGTAATGACATCCGTAGTGCCTACAAAAAATATGTCCGACCAAAGTATCCAAAGATCAAAGGTTAAATTCAAAAGCTTGCGGGATGTTGACCATAGAGCAGAAAGCCCACCATTGCAAGTTCGGGGTCAAGGTTGGGATCCATATCAAGCCCAGTAGTATCCGCCATTCCTGCCGCGCCCCCTGCACCTACATCAGATCCACCAGGAGCCCCGGACCCAAAGCCTTCCTCTGCAAGAATATCGCTCTGTTTGATATGATCGCTCAGCAAACCGGGCATCCCACCAGGAACAACAATCATTTTAGAGTTGCCATTACTCTCCACTGCATCAATAAAGGCACGCATCCGTTCCTCATTAACTTCTACTTCAGAGCCAAACAAAACTATATCTACGGCAACATTGTTCTTTTTGAGTTTTTTGCCGAGTCGAGTGAGTTCCTCTGTTGTCAAGCTTGAAGGTAAAGGAGATGCTAATAAAACAATTGCTCGTTGGCGTTGATTTTTCTCCTGTCGGTGTTTAAGGGCGAGGCCAGCCACGCTCAAACCGGAGATCAGGTCAGGTGTACCATGTGGCTTAATGCCTTGTAGAGAGACATGAATTTTCCCTATAGATAATTAATTAAACAGCAATACATGCCCAAGTTAATAGCAACCTTTAATGAAGCTATAGCTCAAAATCCTAACCTTCATCGGTGGTTGGCGTCACAAGTACAGTAGGGCTTTGAAAACCAGATGTTACCATAAAAAACCGTTGAACATTTCTCTAGCCTACTTTGGAATATCAAATTTTTGTACTGACCTTTTTCCTGCAAAAGTCATTAAGCCACAAGTACTTTCAGGATTCCTGAGTAAAAGACACAGGCGATTTCAAGCTCCTTCTAAGTAAACATTGGGTCAATAGCAACTTATACATACGAATTTGTTTTAGCTTTAAATATTGTTTTGACAGCATCTGAAGCAGCTTCTAATCTTGTAGGAATTACGTCAGAATTAATCCTAATAGCGACAACCAATAAAAATGAGCATTTTTTTCCGAATAAAAAAAGGTGGTTTCCAATTTAGAATTTTAAGCAATTGCACATTGATCAAATACCAGCTTACGCATATTCCGAATCGTCGATACTAATAAAAATAGAGGCTAATCAGAATCTTCTAATCCATCATTGTAAACTGAAAGATAAATTATCAACCAACATGCAAACAGTTGCCTTAAAATTGGTTGGGAATTAAAATATCAAAAATGGTTAGAGTTGCTTGATTTTCATCATAGGTTGAAGTTTTCTTTCGCTTGATTAATTGAATGAGCATACCTCTAGTGGCATCTTGATATGATTTTATCCAGTAGATTTCTTTGAGCTTTGTCTGGTGATCTTGTGTTGTGAAGTTGATGGTTTTTTTTTTGATGGTTTTTTTTCGGTCGCAAACCGATGACGAAATGCCCTTGCGACTGCCTCGGGTATCGACCATCAGCGGTCTCGGGCTAGAAGCCAGACGGTAGCCAACCCGTACCCGACATGCAGCTGAGGTCCAAAAGATTTCCTTAGCCCAGGACGCAAAACAATTCATGGGATATTTTAGAGGCTTGTGTCAAATAACTTAAAGAAATAAATTTTAAGAAATTCATGTTAAATTTAATTTTAAGCCTTAAATTAAAAGATCTTGTAGCTATATCTGATCATTTGAACAGCTCTAACCAGATATTGTTTTTGTAATTCCGTACATATGATGGCTAGAAATATGCTGCATAAGGGAAATATCAAGAGTTGAAGAGTTTGAATGGTAAAAATTATACATTTTTAAATTTATTTCTATTTAAAAATTTATATTTCTATTTTTTGGAACAAAAAATTGCTATTTATGCATATAATTCAAAATATTGGATCAATATATCTATAGCTTTCTTCTGAAACATAAAACTTATTCCTCCTATATACTCTTATTTGATGATTCAGAATTTTAAAATAAGGAAAAGACTCCAATTTATATTTTCAATGGATTTCTAGAATCAGATAAGAACTGAAATTCATTATTTGAAGCATGTTTTTTTGGCCAAGACATATTTTGAGCCACTTTTATATACTTTAATAATCTGTAAGAAATAGTCTGAAAGACACATGATTTTAATAAGTCTTGGCTGAAAGTTAGGATTTAAAACATGAGAATAATAATATTTTTTGAAGGTGGAGAAATAATATAATAATGAAGGACTAGGTTAATGAAGAATTTCCATGTGAAAAGGTCCCCTATCTCATTCTCTATTTACAACATGAAGTCTACTACTAAAAAGGGTACGGTACGAGATCAAAGGTTTATGATAAATGTGTATAGCCATTGACGATGATAGATTTTGGAATTATTTTCCTTTAGCTTAATTAAGAAAGGGGTATTATTCTCATATAATTCAATTTATTATCAAAAAATTATATGATAAAAAAAGAATTATTTCCCAAAAATCAATTTCTCATTGGATATTTTCCAGTTTATATTTTGATCAAAGGGATATTTTCCAGAATTTATGAAGTATCAGGGAGAGAGGTAAATATACCTCCCAAAAGCTGAAAAATACCTACTCAACTGGATAAGCCATTTTTGGTGAAGTAAATACTAAGGTTGGTCCCCGTGGAATTTTTCCAATCTATAGACCATCCCTATTCCAGAATTATATTGCCTAAAATTCTATCACGGAAAAAATTCAAAAATCCCCACCGGGATTGAATAAGACATTCTCTTAATAAAAATCAACCTCCCCCAATCCCATTTTCTTCTATTCTGTATTTTTTTTACTTTTTTCCAATTTCTTCCATTTTTTTCTTTATATTTCATTTTTTTATATTTTTGAACTATGTTTTCACTTCCTGCCTCATAAAATTCAACACCAAGTGAAGCCACCAAGAACATTAACCAGATTTCAATAAATGAAATAAATAGGATGCTGAATTTTTTCATGGGTTTGGATATATGTTTATGACATTGATGATCAGTTTTTTCAATGAAATTTGGTCAATTGAGGAGGAAAATATTGAAAAAAATATTCAATTTTCATTACAAAGGGAAAGTTAAAATAATGAGTAATTATATGTGCCTCTTCCATAATATCACTAGCCTTCAATAAAATAATTTTTCCAATGCCTAGCAAGGGAAACTGGAAAATTTTGTGAAAAGTAATCACAGAAATAAATTCATTTATATTGGCTGGTTTTTCAAGATTATTATGGATCATATTTCCTAGCTATTGGAAAATTTTCTTGAATGAATTTTAATCTAAATCACTCAATACTGAATTAGTCAATTTTATATGAGATGGTGAGTTACCTCTCTAAATTACCAAATAAAAATAATTTGAGGAAATTTTGGAACTATTTAATACTAAGATAATTGGAATATTGGTTTTACAATCTTCCTTGACTTATCATCTCACAAAAATCCATTATTTTAACCAATATGTCATTTTAAAGGGAATATCAAATAATAAAATTGGGTGTCTTTTTGAATTTATGTTTAGTCCAGAGCTAGAAACACTGTGTACCTGGAAGTAACTGGCTGCTATATTAATGCAAGCTTAAATCTGACCTCTATCCACCTTTTATTAGGGGAAAGAAAAGGTAAGAAATAGATATTGTTTCTTAATTTTTGGATTTTTATTTAACCAATCTCAAATTAAGACAGTCACTCCAGTCAGTCACTTGAAAGACGCCTAATGAAGATACTTTTTCATTACAATATTGACAAGAATAGTTTTGCATTAACCATAGAGAATTTATCAGTCAATAACTTCAGAAAACAGGAATATGAATATATAACACTGAATATTTGTGCAAAAACTCAACTGATTGTAAGCAAGAACCATAAAATCCATCTTCCTTCATAATATGGAATTACAGCACCTTCTAACCACACTAACCCATCTGTCACTAATAATATAATATATAATACCCATTGTGGAACTTCTTTTAGTGTGTGATTGGATAAGGCAGTACTTGAGGGGGACATAACAGATAAAAAACTTTAATTTCTGAAATGATCCTGTAAACAAGGGTGCTAATGGTGCTTTAGATTACCCTCTGAATATACTAAACAATCTCCCTACAGAGCTCCAAATCAATATTTAATATTTTTCCTTTGCAACTGCAGAAGACTTTTCAGCAGTCTCTATCAGACCTGATCAATAATAAGCATAATGATAAAATAATACTAATATAGATATAATAATCTCAAAAGATAAACTTTTAGATGGTTTCAAGATAATAACATAATAATTGAGTAGATAAATAGTAGATATGATAGTACTGAGTGGTGATTTAAGGTGTTTTTTTGTTAAGAATATTTTTTTCAATGGATAATAGTTTGATATGAGAAAATATAGTAATAGTGATTATATATGATAATTTGTTCAATGGCTAAATAGCTTTCATTGGTAAATAATATTGATAATATTATAGATATACTTTTGATAATAATACTAGTGATATCTAATAAGTAATAGTAATTGTAGATGATAACACAGCTATAATTTTAGAAGAAAAACTATTGAAGGTTGGTAAATATTTTACTACTTATGACAGTAATGATGAATAATAATAAGATATACTAATAGTAACTGTTACGAAACTACTAATTTGTATTTTTTTTGATTAAATAATAAAAATAGTAATATAACCTTTATTATAGTGAGGAGAGTATAATATAAATATTTTGTTGAATATGGGTATTTGACTAATAGATGAATTTATAATATAGGAAGACCTACTTTTAACTACAGCTACTTATAAATCACTATCAGTGCAATGTAATATTAATAATAATAGTTTCTAGATTAGCCTACTAGTAAGGGATGAAAAGTTATTCTCCTTCTTGGTATGCAACTATTTCAATTAAAGGGGAAAGAGGAGAAAATGAGGGAGATAGGCCTCCTTTTATTTTGTGAGAAGTACCCATGGGCTCTTCATGAAAAGCTTCATTTTTCCCTTGAGATAGTTTTGCTGGTGTAGATTTTTGGACAAAAAATCATATGACTTACCTGTTACACTTCATTAGTAAGCTTGAAAAGCCTTTAGGGATTAATTCTGGTAGGTAAAATTGAGAATGGTGTCATATGACTGAGATATTTTCACCATTTGTTTGGCCGAAATTCAGGTTGTGATGTTTTTTCTGGGGTGGATTTTGATAAATTTATCCAATGACTTATAATTTACACTGCCTTTGTAAGCTTGCACAGCCTCAAGGAATTAATAGTAGTGGGTAAAAGGATGAAGATAGTGTCATGTGAATAAGCCCTTGTATAATTTTTAGTAAGATTTATTTAATTAAAGGTGATCATGCAAGGTAATGTGGGGTTATCTTTTTGAGTTTTTTTAATTCTTGATTACTGTAATTTCTGTTTAATTCTTAGTTTAGTGTATTCTCCTTGCATGTAGCTAGTTGAAATTCAATTGAGCTGAATTTAACAATCCTGTGGCTGTGTCATACAAATCTCATGTATGTGCATTGCATAAACCTTATTTTGGTACCTGTATTATTGTGTAATCTAAACTTTTTAATGGATTTTGCATGTAATGAGTTGAATTTGATACTTTAAGATGATCCTTGTGTTTTATAAGATCTATTTTGTTTATTGTAATCATTATTAATCTAATATTTCTGATGGATTCAGGGTGGATATAATTATGCACTGTTACTTTGTACATGTAGCTTTGTGTTTTCTGTATGTATTAAGCTTATATTTTTGATGATTTAAAGCTTATATGTAAGTTTTATTGAATGGATTCATAATATGTTATTCCTTTATTATTCATTTAATTATGAAAATATGTTGGTTATTTCCATTATTAATTCTAAAATTCTCCATTTTCTCCATACTATTGATGTGATTCCTGGGTTTGTGTGAGTATAATAATGTATTTTGAGTGGTGAATTCCCAAATTAGTAATTTTAATATTGATTTATACAACTTTTCATCTTAAAAAAATTGTTTGAAACTGGGAAGAAAGGTATGGAATACCACACAATTGAATGGAAATTACTTATATAATTGACCCACCAGACAGAATCAACCTACACT
Source organism: Austropuccinia psidii (assembly GCA_023105745.1). NCBI lineage: Eukaryota > Fungi > Basidiomycota > Pucciniomycetes > Pucciniales > Sphaerophragmiaceae > Austropuccinia > Austropuccinia psidii. Next base: position 987,082 of record JALGQZ010000012.1, read on the forward strand.
ATAGCTCAATTATTTCCAAAATTAGCAGGCTTGCCTTTTACTTAAATCATATCCCACAAAGGTTCGAGAAATTTGTCACCATGGTGTAATTTGTGTATGATAAAGCAAAAGCAAAAATTGAAAAGATTCTACTCCACAATTTATGAAATTAGTGGAAATCCACCTAAAATTTGTTGAATTGTGAAATATTTCTACAGGATTCCTAAAATTAATTCTGTAGTACTAATTTAATTGAATAATATCAGCCAAAAAGCCTTAAATGTAAAAAGATGAAAACAATAGTTAGATTTCTAAAGATTCTTTATAAAGTCACCCTCCTTATATGTTTTTCCAGATACCCAACCATAAGTTGGGCTTTTCCTCTTTATGTGTTATTGATCAAATAAAATACTGGGTTAAGAACTTAATATCTTGTTTTGATCATCATTTGTAAATGACTGACTTATATTTTTTGTATTTTTTTGAGCAGATGTGCAGTACCATGTGCAAAAACTGAAATACGACACCAAGTCAATGAACAATATAATTTTGAAATTCATATCAATAATTCTGAGAAAGAGAATAGCTATTTGTGCATAAATACTCAATCCTTTTTTGAAGCACAAATTCTCTGAATCTCATAATTAAATTCTCCAAGGATTTTGTGCTTTATCAACCAGACTATCTATGCTCTTCAAAGATGAAGCCAATTTTTTTAATTATTCAAGTTTCCCTCAGGTAAATAATTGTGAAAAACTTTCTCTGGCTCATTAAATGAGATGTATTAATTGAATTAAGCTGAGGGAAGTACCTTAAAAAAGAATTTTAGAGATAATGTTCCAAACCTCAATATCAAAAGGACACAGACATCCTTATATTCTGTGAATCACAAGGCAATATCTTTTTCACTTTGTCTCTGATGGAATGAAAATATCTGGAAATACAAGAAGAAAGTATGAGCCTTTGAGATATGACCACATATCAAACACAGTCACAAAAAAACTTTACCATACTTATTTTAAAAATAAGAGCTGAAATTATTATCTTAAAATAAGTGAAAATGCCTTAAAAAGTGTAAAACCTTGATTATCTTAGAAACCAATGAATAAGCATGTAATATAATCTACACCATTGGCTTCCCCATTAAAAACTACACAAATGAAATTTCTATGTCATATCTGAAATGTCAATACTTTCTGAGATAACCTGAATATATGCACTTTTATGATCAGTGCATATATTCATGGCTTTCAGCTCATATCTTTTAAAATATGCATGATAGAGAGTATAACCAAGAATGAATTTACCATGTAATAAATTTAAAAATACAGATATAAATTTCATTTGGCATGTTATAAACAAGGGTCCATTGATCAAAATAGTTATAGCTGTTGACCACTTTGTTTTGAAAGTGGAAAAACTTTAAAGAAACATAGATATTAAGATTATAATAGCTCATAAATGAGTAATTATGTAATTTCAATTATTATATTCAAGGTATAACCCCTTGAAATAATGGTTTGAAGTGAAGTGCAAATTTCAACAGAAACAATGAGCTACAAGGAAAATCATCAAAAATAGAGTTTTAATGATGTGATGAAATGATTTTGGCAGCTTGGTAGGGACATTAAAAACTATCATAAATAACTCTCTCAATGGATTTAGCGTGTATAACTCAAAATTAATTAATGATCAAACTTTAAGCTTAAAATTGATCATTTATGATCACTCACTGTGATCTTACTTTAAGCTTAACAGTTATATAGGCGATAAAATTGGTGAATACTAGTTTATTATGATTGAAAATAATAAAATACACAAATCTTAGACTTCTTCCAAGCCTATTATTTCAAAAAATTTAGATTTACAGTGATAACTATAAATAATGGCATGATAATGAGATAAGATGGTTTAATTAAGATGTAATCATCACTAAGCCTTAAAATACTGATAAATTAAAGTGGATATAATCAGTACACATCTACTAGGAGGGAATATTTTACTATAAATAGAGATCCTTTTCCTCTATTTACCCCTTAGACACATAAAAAACATAAAAAACATTAAATACAAAGGTAATAACTTTTTTCTTTGCATACAATTCTATTATATTATTAAGAGCTCAAGTTTATCTTTATAGTAATCATAAATTTTGATGTGATTACACCAATAATTTGTTTTTTTTGTTAAATTCTCCCCAAAATCTCTAATTCCATGTAAAATAAAGAATATTTGTAATTTCTTCTATTTTTATTTGAAAATACAATTTAAATAAGTTGTATCTTCATTATTTGGCATAAATTTATTCAAAATTATCATATTAAGTGTTAAAATTAGGTACTTTCTCTTTGTTATTATTCATAATCATCATTTTATTAATATAAATAGTATTTATATTAATATATAGCTTTAATATTAGTAATATTATTTTTATTAATTGATTTTTAATAATAAAAAGAAATTTTTCATGAATTTATTATTTGTTTTAAACAATAATAAATTTCTATAAATATATTAATTATTAAATATTAATATATTTATTTCAATTATATTATTTCTTTTGATATAATTGATATTATTATATTTATTTAATAATATAAAATTTTTTATTCAATAATTACAATAATTATTCATGATTATAATTGTTTTTTATCTTATTGATTACTTTAATAAGGACATTCAGAGTACAATAAGATATTAGTAATATCTACTTCTTTTTTAATAGTCAAACCTTACATTTGGGGGTCTACAGGTGATATTTACTGAGAAGGCCTTTGAAAAGATTCAAATTGGGTTTACCCAATAATTAATGATATCTAAAATCATAAAGCTGTATAATTATTTTCTATTTATTTATTTTAAAAGCTATTTAGGCATTTTCAAAGAAAATTTACTGTCTTAAATGCAGTTTTTCACATCCTTAGACTTGAAAGAGCTTTCTTTGAGTGAATCTAGTGATTGAAAAAGATATTTACAAAATGAAAATAAACTCATATTATAATACAATTTTAAAGAATAATATTAATTTTTCTTTCATTCTTCAAAAATAAAGATAAAAAATATAATAGAAAATCATTTTTATACATTTTCACCCATTTATTTTATTCATTTCTCTTATTTTAAATCATATAAAAGCAATTGTTACATACAAATTTCCATATCTTCTCAAAATAGAAAATTTTATAGAAAGACTTATCATTATTTTTCTTTTTAAGTGTTTTAAGACAACCCAACAGAGGACAATCCAACCACTTTTGAAAGATTTGTGAGAGAAGCTTTTCAAAGTTCTCCAACACAAGGTTTAAATAAGAAAAGAAAGGCTAAGAAATTGGTTTTTCCAGGACCCACTCCTCAGGACTCTGAAGGTGAGTACCTCTCTTAAAATTTCCATGAAAAGACTTTTTATTTCTTATTTTTGCTAACATGACTACTAAAAGAGGATCCCAAAACTCCATAAAGTTGTATGAAACTGGACTCAGATTTAGAATTGATCCCTCAAAAGGGAAAAGAAAGGGAAAAATCCCAAGTGGCACAGAATCCACACAAGGAAGTGTTATATCCCAAAGGCAAGTACCAGAAATTCCTATAATCACTGAACCAGAGTTAGAATCAAGTATTAGTAACTCGAAAAGATACAAATCAAATTCAGAGGGCTCAGATAGACATATACATGAGCCAGTACAAGCAGTGTTACATGGTGTACAAGGACAAAGATTGGGAAAAGTTACCACAAATCCACCAAGAAGTGATGAACTCCTGGCACATCCTGAAAAAGCTCCTTAAAGAGGAGGAAATAGTGAGATACTCCAATGGTTGGAGTCCACTATCACTCAAACCTCAAATGACAAAGATGAAGGACTGGCACAATAAAAAGGGGGAGGCAAGCAAGGATGAAGCCCCAGAAGCTTCTACCAGGAAGCCACAAGCCAGACAATCTCCCCAAGAAGAGAAGAAGGTCAAGAAAAAAGAAAAGGAGGAAACCATATTCCCCAAGTGAAAAGATTCCAAGAATCCAAAAAGATGCCATGGACAATGTTTTCAACATGGCCAGAACCTTAATGGAATTCAAGGACAAAAAAGAGCAAAGAATGAGACAATCCCATTCCCCAAAGAACTAACTTTGTATCCTGATGTTGTAAATACTTTAACAGAAATTAAAAGTAGTATATTACCTCTAAAAGACATTGAAAAGAGTTTATTATATTTACAAGAAATAAATCATAGTTTATTATCTTTAACACAAAATTGTTGTACAAAAAAAAGAAATAGACAACATTAAATTTATGGTTGAAAATAATAAACCAAAAGTCTTAATTGACCAGACTCAGAAATTAATACAAGGAAAACAAGAGTTTTATAAGTACATAAGAAGATATCAAAGAAAAAGCTTTGACAATAAATTATGAAGGGAGTATTGAAAATTTGACAGAAAAGCTGAAGAAATTAAGTATTTCTATTGAAAAATTTGAAGAAAAAACTTCATCACAGCAAAAATTACTCCTAGACCATGTAGAAAAAAGTGTTGAAGCAAGAATGAATCTTAAAGATGAGATACAAAGTCAAATAAGACTTATTACTAAGAAAATGGATAAAATAAATGAGGTTAAATTAAATATTCCAAAGCTATAAACCCCATTTTCTCACATAAGAAGGCCTGTTAAGCCAAAAGAGGGAATGGAAAACCCCTTCATGACAGACTAAAGTCATCAAGACAACAATTAAGTCTCAATAAAGGAGGCACCTTGACTAAAAGAATGGCCAACATTCACAGGTGAAGGTGAATATTACCATATGTCATTTATTGAACCAATTGACATGTTACAAGAATATTATGCCATACCAGATGAATTAAAAACTTTGAGATTACATTCATTATATGAAAAATGTGAATAAAGATGATATTATGGCATAAGACAAGAAATTGGTAAAAAAACCTGGTCTTGGTGGAAAAATGAGATACTCACCAAGTGGGAAAATGATTCCTGGAGGTAAAAAGGAGAAAATGCGTCTGAAAATTATTTCTTTTATCCAGAAAAGGATAAACACTAAACTTGGTTCTTAAAACAAGTTGAAAGATTAAATGTACTGTACCCTGAAATGTCACACAAGATTGTTCACAGAAAGATACTTAAACAATGTGGAGGAGAACTGAAACATACCCTGAGAGAAAGGTGAATAGAGCCATTTGCCACAGAATAGTATATTAATGCACTATAAGATATAGTGAAAAGAGCCAAAATTGGCAGAAAATGAAAAAAAATTTGATATTAAAAGTACAAAAAAGCCATTTATTAAGAAAGATAAACCAAGAGAACCTTTTAAATCCAATAAACTCAATCTTAATGAACACAGAAAATGCCATAAATGTGGTGGTATATGACACTTGGTGTGAGCCTCAGAGGTATTTTCATATACCCAAAAGACCACAAACAAACAATTAATATACAAACATAAATAAAATAAAAATTAAAATATAAATATGAGTTTATATACATAATCAAAGATTTAATTATAATTTAAAAATAAAAATACATTAAATTCGAAAATTGTAAAAACACACTTTTACATGAAAAAATTAAGTAAAAATGAATTTTTAACAAAATTAACCAAAAAAAAATAATTTTAGAAAAAAATTAAATAAATTTTATCATAACTTTTTATCTAAAAAATAAACATATAAAATTTATTTCACCATTGGATTCCTTATGAAAAATTAGGTGGGGTCACCTCTGAGTGAAATTTTTGTAACTCAACTCTAAATAAGCTTAAATTAAGTTTTTTGTATTTTATGTATAAAAGTTGAAAATACTCAGAACCTTAATTTAATTCACATCACATGTAGTGTTAATAATCAATTTTTGTGTTAAAATTATTGAGGTGTTGTGTATATTTTAGAAGTTATGAGGAATTGAAGTATTTTAAATTGAAATCAATTGAATTGTCAAAATGTGCACATGTATTACATAAGTGAACTTTGATTTACATATGAGGTGTCAATTATTACAGTAGTGTACTGTAAAACTCAATTGAATTACATATGTAAATTGTAAGTATAATTCATGACGAGGAATTAAAGGCAAAAATAAATTGGAAAGATTAAATTTGGGGGGAAAAGGAACTCCAGCTCTAAGGGGGAGCCAGACCCCCAAAATACTTTCTGACAGGAATGAGATGTCAAAATACACGCAAAGCTTCATCACTTTTGGCCTGGAATTGAGTCACAGGGTCTGTGACTCAATTGATGATGAGGTTTTGATACCAACCAGGGTAGTTTTAACTGTTGCCAAGAGGGTAAAACTATCCTTAAGATTAAAAAATCTTAGTAAAAAAAGTTTCAACTGGTTTCTACGTCTCTTACACTCATTCTGACATGTTTTGAAGGCTCTAGGACAGGTATTACTATAGTAATAGCTGATTTAAGGGTCTAAAATGGCTAAAACCAGCCCTTTTTTGGTCTAAAACAGGGTTCAATGATGCCATAACTGGTTTTTCTGTTGTCAGAGTGTTTTCCACAACTGACAGGATTAAATTTTACTTTTGGAGTAAGAAAATTTATGGCTATAAAAGAATGTCTTCTTTGCCCCACTTTTCTCTTCATGTTAGAATCTTTTCCTTTTATAATTAGTTTAAACACTGTTAAACAAGTCAATAGAAGATTCCAACCACCCTTATTATATCATTTTAAAACTTATAAAAATGTGAAAAAATCATTATAATCATTGTTTGTAGCTCTTATAATCATTCTTACCCCTGAACCACCCCAAAAGTGAATTAAAGCATCTTTCATCACTGTTAACTTTGTCATTTTGTTTCCAAATTCACTCTGATCACTTTTGGGCCTGTTTTCTCTATAAATATCTTTTTAAAGAATTTGTTCTTTAATTAACTCCTTGCAGTTCATTGCTCAATTAATTCCAATTGAACTTGCTCTTGAAGAAATTTCTTTTGTAGCCTTACATATCTCTTGTAGAGTATTTTTGGATAAATCTTTATTGTTGGTAAAACATTAAATTTTTATTATATTAATGTTTTATACTTTCAAAGTTAAAAACAATGAAATTGGTGTTTTTTCACTTTAAAAATACTATTTATTACTATTTTGAAATAATTTTACCTTATACAAATTTTGAGGACAGGAAAAGTACTTGATATTTTATCAAAGTTTCATACCCACACCTTACATTTGGGGGCCCAGCCGTGATATTTTACCTGTGACATATTTTTTTACTATTTTTTAATTCATTTTCTTGAATTGATCTTTTTTTAAAAAAAACATATAAAAAATACTTATAATTCAAAAAATCCATAAAGAAATAATTACTTCATATTATAAGTGAGGCTTACATTTTTATTTATTTTTTGAAATACCCTTTTTTTACTTAATTAATTGGCTTTTTCATTAATTTTAGTGTCTGACAATGTGGTAAGACAAGAAAACATTGAAACAGCCTCAACAGTTACCAGCATTATTCCTGCCAGTACTATTAATTCTTACCATAATAGTACTGTTATTGTGACTCAGAATAGTCAACCTGAACCAATTTCTTCTGAATTGATTAGCTTGGATATAAGTAATACTCTTCAGAAAGCTAAGAGCTTGGCCAATAGTAGGTTTTTGACGTAAAATTACCATTTTAAAGCTTTTTAATCATAAAATATGCCTTCAACCAGATCAGGAGCCAGCTATAACCCCTCAAGAAGCTCCTAGAAAGGTCATAGACGTGATTATGGCAGAAGGCAATCAGATACAGAAGGACAAGGGTCAGTTGATGACCTCCAAATCAATAAATTGTGTCATTCTGAAGCTGATAAAACTTTTTTACCTTCAAAAAGAGCTGACACCGCCACAAGAAGCCTCAGTGGACATTCACAAAGCCAGCCAGAAGGCTTACAACAATTCATTGCAGCAAAAAGAGTACCAGATCCTTGCAGATCTGTGGAAAAACTGCAAGAATTCTTACCTGACTGTGAGAAAATTCCTTGGCCATCCCAACACTTGCAAGTTACTCAATGGATGGAATCCATTGATGGAAAAGAAGGACATGATGCTCTTAACAGCAGAATGGAGGAAAAACAACCCTCCACCACCCAAACAAGTCCCAAAAACAGCCCAAGTGGCCAGACACAGCAATTTCAACGTGAAAAAGCAGCCACAAGTCCAGAACAAGGGCAAAGGAAAGGCACCAGCCACAAAACCTTACAGCCAGGGCTACAGGATTCCAAAGATTCAACAGGATGCCATGGAAAATGTATTTCAGATGGCCAGAACAATGATTGAATTACAAAAGAAGGAGGAAGCCAGATTAAAATATCAGAAATGATCTCTGATATTTTTAATTCTATCCCAGAATTTTATGAATCTATAGCTGATGTAAAAAGTCATATTTATGATAAAAATTCATCAATTTGTAACAATCTTAAAACAAATAACTTGAGTCTGCACCAAATCAATTAAACACTTATGTGTTTTGAAATTTTTTTAATAACAATTAAAACATCCAATAATGAGAATTCTTTTGTAAATAAGATAAATGAACAATCTGCCATTATTAAAGAATTAACAGACAAATATTCTAAATTCAATATTGATGACATAAATGAAACAAGAATTAAGCAATCCATAAATATTATAAAGTCAGATAAAAAGAAAGTCCTTGATGACATTTCAAATTCATTTACTGAAGTAAAGACATATACCATTGCCTTGAAAAAGTGTTTTGATGCTTCACAAGAAGAAGTATCAAAATTATCAATGAAATTGAATCAAGTCACTGCTGATAATACAAGACAGATAGAGTTATGGCAAGAGCTGACACATAAAGAAGACATGTATAAAATTGAAGTAATAAATTTAATACAAGCCTTCCAACATGAATACAGAAATTACCAAAGGTTTAGCAACAGTAAAATGAATGATATTGAACAAATACTGAACACCTTACCAAGAATGTCTACACCTCTGAATCAAAATGAGGGCATAAGAATTACAAATCCACAAGTATTGGGTTCTGATAATTCACAGTTAAAAAATGAATTGTCCACTTCTTTTCATAACTTGGAACCATCAATGGGCCAAGCACTTTTGACAGAAGTACCAAAACTTAAAGAATGGCCTCACTTCAGTGGTGAAGGAGAATATGACCATATGGAATTCATCAGAGGAATTGACATTATTAAAGAATATTTTGAATTACCAGACAGATTGGTAACAGCAAGATTTAATACCTTGTTTACCAGATCAGCTCACAGATGGTATATCAAATTAAGACAAGCACATGGACACCAAAGTTTGATTTGGTGGAAAACCCAAATTATCAACCAATGGGCCAGTGATGCTTGGAGATTTAAAGTGGAAACAGCCTTTGAATCTTCCAAATGTAATTCTGATAAAGACAAAGCTTTAACATGATTTTTCCAACAAAAAGACAGATTAACAGCATTGTATCCTGACATTTCAGAATTTATGATGCACAGAAAGATTCTGAGACAATGTGGAGGTGACTTAGAGCATGCTGTCAAAATCAGGACTACTGAACAATCTTCAGCAGAAGATATTATTAATATACTAGAAGAAGTAACCACCAGAAACAAGAATGGTTCTAGTAGGGTGAATCTCAAAGCAAGGTTTAATACACCTTGGAAAGATTCTGTGGACAAAAATCCCAAATAAAATTCTAAAATTTCAAATATAAACCTGCGGATATAATCAGAAAGTGCCATATTTGCCAAAGAACCACCCACTTAGCCAATACATGTCCAAAAAGGGGAAAAATCAATGAAATTGACATTGAAAAAGAACGTGATGTTGAAAAAGACAATAATATTGAAAAACTTCAGATGATAAGTCACCATTATTTTCTGAATCTTTGAAGGATATAGAAAATATCAATTCCACCTTTGACATCATGGAATCTTGTTCCCACTTGCCACAATTGAGCAATGGTAAACTTGATTTGTCAAAAGTTCAAGATGCACAGCTTATGAAAACCAAACCAAACAGGGGAAAAGGTTATACAGCTGGTAACTCCTGTATAGCAGAAGTGGTACTTAATAGAAAACCCACTAAACTTTTACTTGACCCAGGAGCCTTCTGCTCTTGTGCTGGCAAATCTTCTCTTAAGACTTGTGTACCAAATTTTGAAGACCACTTGTTACCAATTGATGGCATAAAATTCAATAGTGCAAGTAATCCAATTAAAGAATTGGGAATCCTTGAGACCAATATCATATTCCCACACATTAATGCAAATTTAATAATCACTGTTGTATTTTTTGTGATGGAAAATTGCTCTAGTATCCATTTTATATTGGGAAATGACTATTTGATCATGTATGGAATAGACTTACACAACAACAAAGATAGATACTTTACTATTGGAGAAAATAAGAATCAAAAATTTGCCTTTTTACCATTTAAAAGACAAATTACAGTAAGTAAAGTAGCAGCAGTCAGCTTAGAGTTGGAAAGATTCAAATCTGAACAGTTAAATGAAGCTGAAATAAGCCTTCATCTGACTGATAATTAGGAAAATGAACTTTCTGCCCTTTTATATGACCACAGAGGAGCATTTGCATCAGAAAAAGAAGCTTTGGGAGCAATTATTGGTCATGAAGCTGACATCATCCTTAATATTGAGAGACCTTATCCACCACTCTTAAGAAGACCTGCATATCCAGCAAGTCCTAAATCAAGAGAAGCTCTAGAAATTCATATTAAAGAACTCTTAGATCTTGGTGTAATAAGAAAGGTTGGCCACAATGAAGAAGTAGAAATAACTACACCAGTCACAGTGGCATGGAATAATGGAAAATCTAGAATGGTTGGGGACTTTAGAGCTATGAACACTTACACTGTTCCAGACAGGTACCCAATACCAAAAATCCAAATTGCCCTCACCCAAATATCTCAAGCAGTGTATTTAAGCACTATGGACGCCCTTAAAGGATTTCATAAAAATGTAGTGACACCAAGAGCAAGGGAATACTTAAGACTTATTGTTCATTGTGGAGTTTATGAATATTTGAGGATGCCTTTTGGAATAAAAAATGCACCTTCACACTTCCAAAGAATGATGAATGAAATTTTCCCTGAAGAGCTTTCAGAAGGATGGTTAATCATTTACATTGATGACATTATTGTCTGTTTGAAAGCTTGGGAAGAACATATGTACAGATTATCCAGAGTGTTGACAAAAATTCAATCTGTCAACATGAAAATTTCCTTAAAGAAATTCCATTTTGGATTTAAAGAGCTTGAAGCACTGGGAAATGTAGTATCTGGTTTATCCCTTGGAATTGACAAAAACAAAGTTGCAGCAGTATTGCTGAAACCTATGCCTCAGAATAATAAAGAAATTCAGTCATTTTTAGGGTTTGCAGGATATTACAGGCAACATATTGAAGATTTTGCATGCATAGCAAGACCTCTTTATAAATTATGTGACAAAGGCACAGTATGTGAAATGACTGTTGACAGAGTCAAAGCCTTTGAATATCTGAGACAAGCCCTGACCACTGCTCCACTCTTACTGATGCCAGAATTTAAGCTTCCTTTTAAGCTTTATATTGATTCATCAGGAGATGGACTTGGTGCTGCACTTCATCAAGTACAGATTATCAATGATAAACCTGTGAAAGGACCCATATGTTTCATATCCAAGCAAATCAAACCAACTGAAGCCAGATATGGAGCAAGTCAGATGGAGTGTTTATGCCTTCTTTGGGCTCTAGAAAAACTCAACTACTCTCTGGAAGGATGTGTTTTTGAAGTGATAACAGATTGTACCACTGTTAAATCACTTTTGAACATGAAAACACCCAACAGACATATGCTCAGATGGCAAATAGCCATACAAGAGTATAGGGGCAATATGACTATTGCTCATAAAGATGGGAATATTCATAAAAATGCAGATGGACTAAGCAGATGACCATTACCAAATGATATTGATAATCCTGCTTATGTGCTAGAAGAAGCTTCCCCATAGATACCAATAGAAAGAATAAGTGTTACAGACTTGAACACCACCTTCTTTGAAGAAGTAAGAAACAGTTACACTCAAGATAGGAATTGTAGCATCTTATGCCAATTAATTAACAAATAATGTAAAGACAACTCTCTAATACATGCCTTGGATGAAGTATGGAAGAAATCTTATGATGAAGGAAGATTTCACCTACTGGATGGTATGATTTACCACAGGACCAAGCACACATGTGTCATGACAGTTGTGGACAGGTCATTAATCAATCTTGTACTGAAAGAATGCCATGACAGCCCCTTTTCAGGACATCTGTCTGAAGACAGAACAAGAGAAAGAGTGAAGACCTGCATATGGTGGCCAATGTGGCAGAAAGATGTTTCAGAGTATTGCAAAACCTGTGACAGATGTCAAAAGGAAAATAAATCCACAGGCAAAAGACTTGGAAATATGATCAAAATCCAAGAACCCAGCAGACCTTGGGAAATTGTCCATATGGATTGGGTAACTGGCCTACCAACAGGAGGTTACAGAAGCTATAATGCTTGCATAGTGATTGTAGAAAGATTCAGTAAAACTGTAATCTTTTTACCATGTAAAAAAGATGATACAGCTATGGATACAGCTCTTCTAATATGGAATAGAGTAATATCATGGACTGGCATATTCACAAATATCATTAGTGACAGGGATCCCAAATTCACTTCAGCACTGTGGACAAATATTCACCAATTATTTGGAACTAAATTGTCTTTCTCTACAGCCTACCACCCAAAGACTGATGGTCTAGCTGAAAGGATGATACAAACCTTGGAAGACTTGGTGAGAAGATTTTGTGCATATGGCCTTGAATTCAGATATTGTGATGGATTCACTCATTATTGGTGTACTCTTCTACCAGAATTAGAATTTGAATATAAGACATCAATTCATGCCAGTAGCAATCAAACTCCTGCTATTCTAGAAAAAGGATGGAATCCCAAGTTACCCCAAGATTCTTTAAGAAACAACTTGGTTGAAGTACATCCTACAGCTTCCAGCTTCAAAGGAATGCTAGGCAAAGCTAGAAAGAATGCAGTAAGATTCATGGAAGACTCATTTGCATATGCTAAAGATAAATGGGACAAATCACATGCCACTCCAGATTTCAAAGTGGGGAATTTAGTACTAGTATCCACCACCAACTTCAATAACATCAAAGGATGTAAAAAGCTCAAAGACTCCCTTGCAGGACCTTTTTTTATTAAAAAACTCCATGGATAAAATGATGTTGAAGTATAATTATCTAAAGAACTTAGTAATAAGCATCCTACATTTCCAGTGAGCTTGATAAAGCCATATAAATATATTGATGCTGAAAAGTTTTCCTTGAGGAAGAAAGTTCCCCAAGTTATACCTCCTATTGAGACAGCTGGTATTAAGAAGATTACCAAAGTTCTCAAAAAAAGAAAATTAAGAACCAAAAAAGTAAGGGAATACCTTGTTAGGTACAGTGACCCAACTTGTGAAGATGAATGGTTAGAAGAAAAGGACATACCTGAAGCTACCAAACTTCTCAGAAGATTCAGACATACTAGAAATAACAATATTAAAAAGTAAGATCCTTTTTTTAGGGGGAGGGAATGTGAGCCTTAGAGGTATTTTCATATACCCAAAAGACCACAAACAAAAAATTAATATACAAACATAAATAAAATAGATTTATTTACATTATTAAAATAAAAATTAAAATATGAATATGAATTTATATACATAATCAAAAATTTAATTATAATATAAAAATAAAAATACATTAAATTTGAAAATTGTAAAAACACACTTTTACTTGAAAAAATTAACTAAAAATGAATTTTTAACAAAATTAACTAAAATAAAATAATTTAGAAAAAAGTTGAATAAATTTTATCATAACCTTCTATCTAACAAATAAACATATAAAATTTATTTCACCATTGGATTCCTTAAAAAAAATTAGGTGGGGTCACCTCTGAGTGAAATTTTTGTAGCTCAACTCTAAATAAGCTTAAATTAAGTTTTTTGTATTTTCTGTATAAAAGTTGAAAATACTCAAAAACTTAATTTAATTCACATCAAATGTAGTGTTAATCATCAATTTTTGTGTTAAAATTGAGGTGTTGTGTAGATTTTAGAAGTTATGAGGAATTGAAGTATTTTCAATTGAAATAAATTGAATTGTCAAAATGTGCGTGTGTATTACATAAGTGAACTTTGATTCACATATGAGGTGTTAATTATTACAGTAGTGTACTGTAAAGATCAATCAAATTACATATGTAAACTGTAAGTATAATACACGATGATGAATTAAAGGCAAAAATAAATTGGAAAGATTTATTTGGGGGGAAAAGGAACTCTAGCTCTAAGGGGGAGCCACACCCCCAAATTCCTTGCTGACAGGAATGAGATGTCAAAATAAACGCAAACGTTCATCACTTTTAGCCTGGAATTGAGTCACAGGGTCTGTGACTCAATTGATGATGAGGTTTTGATACCAACCAGGGTAGTTTTAACTGTTGCCAAGAGGGTAAAACTACCCTTAAGATAAAAAAATATTAGTAAAAAGAGTTTTAACTGGTTTCTACGTCTCTTACACTCATTCTGACGTGTTTTGAAGGCTCCAGGACAGGTATTACTATAGTGATGGCTGATTTAAGGGTCTAAAATGGCTAAACATAGCAAAAAATGGCTAAAACCAGCCTTTTTTGGTCTAAACCAGGGTTCAATGATGCCATAATCATATTTTCTGTTGTCAGAGTGTTTTCCACGACTGACAAGAGTAAATTTTACTTTTGGAGTAAGAAAATTGATGGCTATAAAAGAATGTCTTCTTTACCCCACTTTTCTCTTCATGTTAGAATCTTTTCCTTTTATAATTAGTTTAAACACTGTTAAAACAATCAATCAAAATTCCAGCAACCCTTTTCATATCATTTTGAACCTTATAATCACACAAAAAAATCATTATAATCATTGTTTGTAACTGTTATAACCATTTTTACCCCTGAACCACCCCAAAAGTGAATTAAAGCATCTTTCATAACTGCTAGCTTTGTCACTTTGTTTCCAAATTCACTCTGGTAACTGTTGGGCCTGTTTCCTCTATAAATATCTTTTTAAAGAATTTGTTCTTTAATTAATTGCTTGCAGCTCTTTGCTCAATTAATTCCAATTGAGCTTGCTCTTGAAGAAATTTCTTTTGTAGCCTTAAATATCTCTTGTAGAGTATTCGCGGATAAATCTTTATTGTTGGTAAAACAATAAATTTTTATTATATTATTGTTTTATACTTAGAAAGTTGAAAACAATAAAGTTGGTGTGTTTTTTCTTTAAAAATACTATTTCTTACTATTTTTAAATAATCATACCTTATACAAATTTTGAGGACAGGAAAAGTAATTGATATTTTATCAAAGTTTCATATCCACACCTTACACTCAGAAAATAATTGTCTTAAAAAGGCAAAGATAAATGAGATTGTGGAAACAGAAGACCACAATGACAAAGAAGAAGAATCTGATTCTGAAAAAGAAACTGGAGAATCAGACACATCTGAAAGTCATGAAATTAATATAATTAATTCCCAAATTGATAATACTTATTTAATGTATGAAGTACTAGATGTAAACTCAAACTTACCACAAATTTGAAAATCTGATACAATCGTCAAAAATATAAAAAATACCAAACTGCATAGAACCAAACCTGCAAAAGGAATGGGATATACAGATGGCAAATCAAGTATAAGTATTGTTATGGTAGAAAACCAAGAGGAGAAAGTAAACCTAGACACAGGGGCATGCTGCACCTGTGTTGGGAAAAATTATTTACATACAATTCTACCAGATTGGGAAAAGAAACTTATACCACTACAAGGAGTTAAGCTTATTAGTGCAAGTGAAAGCATGAAGCCCCTTGGAATAATTTACTGAACAATAATCATTCCCCACCCTCCCCAATGTAGAAAAGTGAGAGTGAAGTTTTTAGTAATGTACCACTGTACTAGTAACTGTTTTATTCTTGGAAATGATTACTCTTAAATCTATGGTATAGATATCTCTAACCAGAAATACAGATATTTAATCATAGGGGAAAATAAAAGACAGAAGTTTTGTTCTTTAATAAGAAAAAAAAAAATTACCATTGTGAAAAATTAAGCAACAATTGCAGGAAAACAGTCATTCATAAGTGAACATCTTTTAAAGGCAGGATTAATCCAATAATTGATAGAAAAAATGAAACAAAAATCAATTGATCTCTTATTCAAATACAAAAGCTCCTTTGCAACTGACAAAGAAACACTAGGTGCTATCATTGGACATGAGGTAGACATTATTATAAATGTGGACAAACATTATCCACCCCTTTTTGAGAATACCAGCACACCCAGCTAGCGCTAGAGCTAGATATGCCTTAGAGGTACACATTAAAGGATTGATGGACTTAGGGGTATGAAGGAAAGTAGAAAATAACGAACAGGTAGAAGCCACTACATCTGTTATTAAAACTTGGGAAAATGGTAAATAAAGGATTGTAGGGGATGTTAGAGCTCTAAAACCCTATAATATCCCTCACAGATATCCAATACCCAGAATCCATGAGACATTGACACAATTGTCACAGGATACGTCTATTACAGCTATGGATTCTCTAAAGGGTTTTAATCAGAATTTTTTGAAAGACAATTACAGAAAACTACTAGGTATATTAGTCCATTGTGTCATATATGAATATCAAATAATGCCCCTTCCCATTATCAAATAAGGCTGAATACCATATTTCCTCAAGAATAATAAGAAGGATGGCTAATAATCTATATTTATGATGTTATATTTTTCTTAGAAACTTGGGAAAATCACCTAACAAGACTAGAAATAGTCTTACAGAAGATACTACAAGTAAATATGAAAATTTTATTCAAAAAATGTCATTTTGAATACATTAAACTAAAAGAACTGGTACATGTTTCATCTGGACTAATTTTGGGCATAGATAACAACAAATTATCAGAATTACTATTGAAGCCAGTTCTTCAAACAAAAAAGAAATGCAATTGTTTCTACAATTTTCTGTTTATTACAGACAGAATAAAAAAGACTTTGCAAGAGCTACCAAATACCTGTATAAACTCTGTGACCAACAGACATTCTATGAAAATAGTGAAGAAAGGGTTAAAGCATATGAGGAACTAAAGAAAGTCCTCACAAATTCCCCATTTATTTTAATTCCAAATTAGAAATTATCTTTCAAGCTTTACATTTATGCTCATAGAGAAGGATTAGGTGCTGCACTACACCAAACACAAATCATCAATGATAAACCTGTTAAAGGACCAATTTTATTCTTTTCAAGACAAATTAAGCCAACAGAAGCAAGATATGGAGCAAGCCAAATGAAATTCCTTTGTTTAGTGTGGGCATTAGAAAAATTACATTATTACTTAGATGGAACAATGCTTGATGTAATCATAGACTGTAATTCTTTTAAATATTTATTAAAAATTAATACACCAAATATGCACTCTAGTGAGGCTGTCTTGAATTTTATGTCTGGTACGTTTTTTATATATTATTTTTACTTCTTTTCATCTCAAGATGTGTTTGTTTGCTGTTTTCATATTTGTTGGGGACTATAGGGATTTTCAATTTGTGTACACCTCAAATACTGATCATTCTTGGTAGTGTGGTATTCCATACCATTTTTTTCACCAGGATCAAGCTTATAGTACCCCAAATCAGGAATGGATTTAACCAACAGGCAGAAATTTCTTCTCCGACCCAAACAAGGATAGACCTTGAACTTGGCTCTTGAAACAAGGTAAAATATTGAATGCATTACATCCAGAAATTTCACAGAAAATAGTGCATATAAAGATACTTCAGAAATGTTAAGGAGAACTGGAACATTCCCTGGGAAGCAGATGCATAGAATCATGTTCCACAGAGGAGTAAATTAATGCACTAGAAGAAATAGTGACAAGGACTCAAATTTGCAGGAAATGGAAAAAATTGGATATTAACAGTCCAAATAAGCCATTTATTAGGAAAGGCAAACAAAAAGAATCTTTCAAAACCAATACATCAAATACTAATGCACAAAGAAAATTACATAAATGTGGTGGTATTGGGCACTTAGCCAATAATTGTATTAATAAGACAAAGATCAATGAAATTGTGGAAACAAAAGACCACAACGAAAAAGAAGAAGAATCTGATGCTGAAAAAGCCACTGAATAATCTGAAACCTCTGAAAGTGATGAAATCAATATAATCACTTCCCAAATTAGTAATATTGACTTAATATATGAAGTGCTAGATGTAAGATCAAACTTACCACAAGTTGGAACATCTGATACAAGCCTCACAAATATACAATATGCCAAACTGCATAGAAACAAAGCTGAAAAATGAATGGGATATACAGCTGGAAAATCAGGTATAAGTATTTTTATGGTAGAAAACCAAGAGGAAAAAAGTAAACCTGGACACAGGAGAATTCTGTACCTGTGTTGGTAAAAGTTATTTACAAAAAATCATACCAGAGTTGGCAAAAAAACCTATACCAATACAAGGGGTTAAATTCAGTAGTGCAAGTCAAAGCATGAAGCCCCTGGGAATAATTGACTTGACATTAATCTTTCCTCATCCTTAGCAACACATAAAGGTAAAAGTAGAGTTTTTACTAACAGAAAACTACACTAGTAACCATTTCATACTTGTGAATGATTACTTTTCAACATATGGTATAGACATCTCTAACCAAAAGGACAGATATTTTAGCATAGGACATAATAAAAGGCAGAAGTCTGGTTTTTTAAACAACAAAGAACAAATTACTGTTATAAAAAATGAACAGAAAAGCCAAGAGAACCATTTATTAATAAGTGAACAGCTTACTGAGGCAGAATTAAATTAATAATTAACAGAAAAATGAAAGAAAAATCAATTGATCCCTTATTTAAATACAAAATTGCCTTTGCAACTGACGAAGAACCACTAGTTTCTATCATTGGAAATGAAGTAAACATTTTTCTTAACATGGAAAAACCTTATCCACCCTTTTTGAGAAGACCAGCTTACCCAGCTAGCCCAAGAGCTAGAGAAGCCTTAGAGGTCCACATTAAAGAATTAATGGACCTGGGGATATTAAGGAAAGTAGGACACAATGAAAAGGTAGAAGTCACTACAACTGTTTGTAACAACCATCCATCAGGGGTAAGGGTATTCATTAATACACCCACTCAAACACCCCAAATCAGCAAATCCAGTATCTGCATCAGCATTCAGCTTCAGAAATCTTCATTCTGAAACATGCATACAGCTTGGTACATCAATACAGCCTGTCAATACCTGTACAGGTTGGATTCACCCAATACAGTTTCAATACACCAGTATGGAACTGTATGATCACTCAAATACACCACACCTCTTGTACAGGTTCTGTACAGCTGTACAGGACCTGTATTGGCAAGACTCAATTCAATCATCAATTATTCCCATGAAAATTCTTCCTCTAGATCAGGGCTGGTGATTCTCACATATACCAGCCCCTCTTTCTCCCCCCTGGGGACTTTTCCCCAGTTAATTAATTTAGTTTATTTATTATTTTATAATTATTCTTATCCTTATATTTGGGTATTATAATTATTTAATCTTAAGTTAGTCTTTGCCTGTACAGTATGAGCTGGGTGGCCATATCCTTTTTAACCCTTCTCTTTCCATTCTGACAGGTTGAAACAGTGGACTTGGACTTGTTTGTGGTTGGCTCTTCTATTTCTTACTCTTATTTCTTGTTGCTGCTTTTCTTATATTTATTCTTTTAGCAATTCATCTTTAACACTCTTAAGTGTACTCCTTCTTACCATATCTTTGAGCCCTCCATAAGTGAGTCCCAGTTTACTGAGTGCCAGGCCCTCTTCACTTCGAAGAGTCCCTGTGACATTAAATTAATTAACTCATATTTGATTCTTTCTTTTCATTCATTTATATTCATTTTCTCTCATTCATCAATTATGATCCCTTTTATGATTTAATGATCTTTAATTATTATGATTTTTCTCTCTCATCAATTTCATCTCATTCATTTCATTCATATGAAATTGATTTTTTATTCTCTCTTAATCATTGCTGACCATCTCATTCACTTCATTTCATTTTATCAAATCAATTTTTCTGTGTTCTCATTCAGGTCTTATTCAGGATTGATTTATTGGTTTAATTGATTGGATTATTCATTGGGATTCATTGGTTTATTGATTCAGCGGCTCAGGATTCTTATTTGGATTGGATTGATTGATTTTGACTTCTAAAGATATTGATTGATCCTCAAGAGCTGATTTTGATTATTGATTGACTTTGAATCCTCAAGATATTTTATTGATCCTCAAGAATTGATTTTGATTATTGACTGATTTTGACTCATCAAGATATTGAATTGATTTCTGAAGATTTTAAATTGATTTATTGATTCCTCAAGACCTTGATTTAATATTGAAGACACTGATTTATTGATTGATTGATTATTGATTGAATATTGAATTGATTGTTGATTGTTGAATTGATTTGATTATTGACTGAATTTGATTTCACCTCAAGATTTGAATTGATTCCTCAAGATTCATTAAGATTTTATTGTGATTGACTTGGCCCAGTTCTGATTATTATTCTCATACCATCAAGTTTTATTTCATTTTATTCAAAATGCCAGTTAAGCATAGTCCCCCAGCCAAAAATACTAGATACCAAAGAATTCAAGCTGTTCTCACTCCTACAGCAAGGGCTCCTCTTGAACGCACACCATCAGTTCATCAACTGAGTGCAAAATTGGACAGAGGACCACCAATGGAAGGAGCAGAACCCTCAAGAAGAGGTGGAATGAAATCTAGAAGATCAAGATCTTTTTATGGACTTTTGGGTGGCTACCCTGGCATGTCTGAAGGTGCAAGAGCAAGACAAGGGGAAGTTGAAGATGAAGAGGGGGAAGAGTCTGTGGAAGAGGAAGATTCTGGGGAAACTGAAGTGGCAGATGCCTTGGAAAATGCTCCAAAGGTGCCTCAGCGTTCTAATCTAGCCCTTTCTAGTCAACCTCTTGTCTCTCAAACTGATCCAAGTCTCCTCAAGATGATGGAGCAGATGACTCAATTCATGGGGCAACTCACTCAAGCAGTTGCTCCCAGGGACAATTCTAAAGCCCCTGCTTTCAAGACTCCATCCATGAAGTCACCTGATTCTTTTGATGGTACTCAAGCTCATAAATTGAGAGGTTTTATCCAATCCTGTCAATTAATCTTCCATAATGATCCAGCAAATTTCCTCTCTGACAGGAAGAAAGTTCTTTACTCAACTTCTTTTCTCACTGGTAGAGCTAGAAAGTGGATTGAACCCTATCTCTCAAATATTTCCAATGAAGACCCTTCCTACCTCCTCAATAATTGGCCATTATTTGAATCTCAATTATTCACTCTGTTTGGTGACCCCAATGAAGTTGCAGATTTCAGAAGCTTAATGTAAAGAATTGGAGATTGGGGGGAAAGAGCTTATATCCATGTTTACAGAAGAGGATTGGCATCAAGATTATTGGATCAGTTGGCTTCTCACCCTGGAACTTTTGATACTCTTCAAGAACTTATGGATGTCACCTTAGAATTAGACACAAGATATCATGAGAGGCAAAAGGAAAAGGGTGGCAATCAAGAGAAGAAGCCTCCAGTCATTGGATCCAATCAATCTAGGCCTCCTCAAAACCCATCTTCAAAGAGGTCTCACCAGAAGAAGAACAAGAAGGGCAAGCAATTTCAATCTTCAAAGGACAAGCCCCATGCTGCTCTCCTCAATAAGGACAATAAATTAATTGGTTCTGAAAAGGAGAGGAGGATTAAAGAGGGGTTGTGTACTTATTGTGGTGGAAAGCACCCAATTGAAAAATGCTTCAAGAGACCTCAGAACAAGCCTGGGTCATCATCAAGAGGCTTCCCTAGCAAGCAGGGAAAAGCCTGAGTGGGAATCATGATGTGTTCAATGGTTGTCACTTATTTCCTTCAAGAGCACAATTGTGCACTCTGAATACTAGTGTCAAGAAATCTTTAAAATTTCTTATTTTCTCTTCTGTCTCTGATACTTTTTATAGTATTCTCATTGATTCTGGTGCTACAAACTCTTTTATTGCAAAGAATTTTGTTCTCAAGTACTCATTGACTCTGTCAGAGCTCCCTGAAAAGATTCCTCTTTTCATTTTGGATTCTAATGAATCCCCTTCCTTGTTCATCACCCATTATAACAAGTGGGTAGTTGACCTGCCTTCCTTCCCAAGCTTTGAATGGGATTTCTTTATCATAGATTCACCCAAGGGAGAAGACCTGATATTGGGCTATGATTTCCTTTACCATTTTAATCCCATTATTAATTGGAAAAATGGATTGATCACCTATGATTCTAGTGGTATTATTCCTTCTACTAGTAATGACTCAGCCATTGCTGTCAACAGTGTTGCTCTGGTTGGTGAGCTTAAGACACCTTCCCTTCCTTCTTCTGTCCATACCCCTTCCATCATTCCCTCTCAGTCATTACTTCCATGAAGAGATGAAGTCTTCAAAGAGATAAAGGATGTTGGAGAGGATGTTGCCATATCTTCACTTCATCTCTTCCAAGGGGATATGGACTTTCCTCCCTTATCTTTTCATGCATCCCTGGAGGAGAAGTGGGATGAGGAGGAAGAGCCAGAAGAAATTGAAACTGTGTTGAAGGTAGTCCCTCCTTCTTATCACCAATATTTGGATGTATTCTCCAAGGTGAAAGCAGAGAAACTTCCTCCACACCACGCCTGTGATCACCATATTGAATTGGAGGGTCTTCTACCTCCAATTGGTGTTATCTACTCATTATCAAATCAAGAGTCAGAAACACTGCGGGCTTACATTTCAGAGAATGTAGAGAAAGGTTTCATTAGACCAAGCTCCTCTTCAACAGGAGCACCTGTCCTTTTTGTCAAGAAAAAGGATGGGGGTCTTCGTTTGTGTGTTGACTACCGCAAACTCAATGCTGTCACTAGGAAGAACAGATAACCTGCTCCTCCTATGAACCAGCTCCTTACCGTATTCAACGGTTCCACTATCTTCTCCAAGATAGATTTGCGTGGTGCATATAACCTTCTGAGAATCAAAGAGGGGGATGAGCACTTAACTGCCTTTAGAACCAAATATGGTAGTTATGAGTATTTGGTCATGCCATTTGGTTTGACCAATGCTCCTGCTTCTTTCCAAAATCTAGTAAATGATATCTTTGCAGAATTTTTTGATGTGTTTGTTGTGGTTTATTTAGATGATATTATGGTCTTTTCCAGTTCTGAGGAGGAACATGTCAAACATGTGGCCTCTGTCCTCCAAAGACTGAGGGACAATATTCTGTTTGCCAAAGCCTCCAAATGTGTATTCCATGCCTCAAGTGTGGAATACTTGGTCTATGTTGTTTCAAGTGATGGCCTCAAGATGGATTCTTCAAAAGTTCAGCAAATCCTTAATTGGCCTCAGCCCAACAACATCAAGGCCCTTCAATCTTTTCTTGGCTTTGCCAATTTTTATCGTCGTTTCATTAAAAATTATTCCAAAAAAATCACTTCTCTCACTTCCCTTCTCAAAAAAGATTCTCCTTTCATCTTCCATGAGGAAGCTCTTAGTCAGTTTCAAGCACTCAAAGAAGCTTTCACCTCTGCTCCTATCTTATCCCATTTCAATCCATCTCTACCTACTATTGTAGAGACTGATGCTTCTGATTATGCATTGGGCGCCGTAATGAGTCAGGTGAATGACTCAGGAAAGCATCCAATTGCATTTGATAGTCGCAAGCTCTTACCAGCTGAACTCAACTATGAAATTCATGACAAGGAACTCCTTGGAATAGTTTGGGCTCTCAAGCGCTGGAGAGCATTTCTTCTTTCTCTTTCCAATCCTTTTGAGGTCTTGACAGACAACTCTTCCTTGAAGTATTTCATGTCTTCCAAAGTTCTTACTCGTCGTCAGGCCTGTTGGGCTGAATTTCTCTCAGAATTTCATTTCACTATCACTTACCGCCCAGGCAGGCTGGCCACTTTACCAGATGCCTTGTCACGTTGGGACGACGTGTACCCAGAGAGGGGGGTGGACTTCATCAGCAAGAATCCTCAAAATTTTCATCAAGTACTTAAGCAAGATGGAATCCAAGAGTCAAGATTCTTCTCAATCAAAGCGGAAATTTTCTCAGATTTAGTGGACAAGATTCAAAAATAAGTATGGCAAGACAAAGACTATAAAGAAATACTCAAGCAACTAGCAAGAGGTGAATCAGTTCCAGGTTATTCTCTTGAACCTCAAGCAAAGTTATTATTATTCAAAGATAGAGTGGTAATCCCAAGAAATGAAGAACTTCAACTCAATATTCTTCAAAAGCGTCATGACTCACCATTGGCTGGCCATCCTGGCCAGGAGAAGACCCTCAAGCTCATCAAGAGGGTTTTTTATTGGGCTGGCATGAATCAATTCATCAAGGACTATGTGTCCTCATGTCAGCAATATTCAAGAAACAAGAACATTCATCACAAGAAGTTTGGATTACTCAAGCCTCTTTCAATTCGGTCTGGTCCTTGGAATTCATTATCAATGGACTTCATCACTCAATTGCCACTGTCAAACAACTTTGATTCAATTTTAGTAGTTGTGGACAGATTCTCAAAAATGGCAATCTTCATTCCAGCTTATGGAACAATCACTGCTCTGGACTTAGCTCAAATATTCATTAGTCATGTATTTTCCAAGCATGGCCTTCCAGTCAGTATTGTCACTGATAGAGGATCCTTATTTTTTTTCATCATTTTGGACTCAATTGTGTCAGCAGCTCAAGATATCAAGAGATCTTTCAACTGCCTTTCACCCTGAAACAGATGGACAGACAGAGAGGGTAAATCAGATACTAGAACAGTACCTTTGGATGTATGTCAGCTATCATCAAGATGACTGGTACACCTGGCTCCCTCTGGCTGAGTTTGCCTATAATAATGCAGAACACTCATCAACCAAGCAATCACCTTTTTTCACCATTTATGGAAGAAATCCCAGCTTTGACTCAATCCATATTTCTCAAGATTCACCTGCTGGAAAGTTATCAACAAAACTCCAATCAGTACAGCAAGTTGTAAAAGAAGAATTAGAGTCAGCAATAAGGAGATTCAAGAATTCTGCAGATAGAAAGAGAGCAATTCCACCTGATTTCCAACCTGGGGACAAAGTATGGCTAGCTTCCAAGAACATCAAGACCACAACACCCACCAAGAAATTATCAGAAAGATGGTTGGGACCTTTTGAAGTTCTGAAGAAGATTGGAAGCCATGCATATCACCTCAAGTTGCCTCAGCAATGGAAGACAGTTCACCCTGTATTCCATGTGTACTTATTAGAACCAGTCAAGCATTCAACTATCCCAAATCGTCATCAATTGCCGCCACCCCCAGTTTTAGTGGAGGAGCAAGAAGAATGGGAAGTGGCTCAGGTTCTGGACTCAAAACTCAAAAGAGGTAATTTATAGTATCTTGTAGAGTGGAAAGGATTCAGCGAAGACACAGAAAGAACCACTTGGGAACCAGCTTAAAACCTTACCAACTCACCAGATCTTGTCAAGGACTTCCATTCATTGTATCCAGACAAGCCTGGTCCAAATACCTCAAGAGTTTGATTTATGGTGCTTGGTGGGGAGAAGAAGTTATGAAAGTAAGTTCCTCTCCTGGCATGCACCTTTAAGGGGGTATTCTACCCATATGTTGTTGTAAGCATCACCTTGGCCACTTTGTGAGCACTTGACAATTCTTTGGACAGGTTCAGGAAGAATACAACACCAATACCCTCCGATTTGGACCTTATCAAGATATGGCCAAATGTTCCTTTCTTTCATTTTATTTATCATTTCAATTTATGCCAATCATCATAATTCAAGACATTCATTTCTTCAAGTCATTTACGGCAATTCTTTTCAGAAGTCATTTATGGCAATTCATCTCAGAAGTCATTTATGGCAATTCTTTTCAATTTTATGGTGCTTGGTGGGGAGTGGAAGTTATGAAAGTAAGTTCCATATCCTGGTATGCATCCCTGAGGGTTCTACTTCTTGGAAAACATCACCTTGGCCACTCTGTGAGCATCAAATGCTTGGTTTTCATTTTTCAGACACTTTTTGGCCAGAATCAAGCAACTCACCACAAGAAGGACCAACCATCAGGATTTTTCTTTATTTCTTTCTTTACTCTCATTTTCTCTTATTCTTTTATTTTTCTTTCTTTAATTACTTGTATAATTTTCTTTCTTTTATTTCTTTAAAGCAGCAGAATCCCCTCCCAAATCATGTATTGGGAGGTTCCATTATTTTTCATTTTTTAGTATTTATAAGAGTGGGGATAGAAGTCAAACCAAACACAAACAAGGAAAAGGAAAACTAGTTATCTCTACCCAAATCATCAAAAGTTCTCTGGAAGTCATTTATCAACTCATCTTCATACCAGGCAAATTTTGCAGCCATCTCTTCAGAAGCAGTACCTGGAATAGTCCTGTCATTGGCATACATAATTACCTCTCTGCTATTTCTATCAACCCTCCTGAACAATCTGGCCACAGCATCTTGACTTTAACTAGCCACGTTGGGATCTTCTTTGGTAACCCGGATAGGCCAATGTTCTCTTCTTTGAAAAACTTGAGTGGCAGGAAACGGCAAAGGGGACAATCCATCTCTTCTTCTGCTGGAGCTGGTCACAGGTTGGAGTTGATGGGAGGTGTTTAGGGGTGAGTTTCTGGACTGTTGAACTGGTGATGGTCTTACTGCTGGATTCAAGGCAGGCCTGGTGGTGTGGGAAGTAGTTGGTGAAGGAGGAGGAAGGGTTGTAGGAATGGAAGCAAGCATTGGTTGGAAGGTTCTTGGAGTTCTGGGAATAACTTGACTTTGGAATCTGGTGTTGGCAAGAGGTTGAGAAGAGGAATTGCTGGATGGATAGCCAATTGAATGAGGAATAACTTGAACTTCTTCACTTCCTTCAGCATCTGGATCTTTTGGGAAATCAACAATTCTTCTTAGTTTCTTCACTACTTTCACCACTCCATCAGCATTGGTCCTTGAGATTGGGATTTCTGCGCTCTAGTGTATGGGCCTACCACCGGTTGGAATGGACCCTCCAACATTAGTCCATCTGGCCACATCCCTCTGCCTGGAACCAGTCACTACATCAAAATATCAGCACCAATTCAACCAAAATATGCAAATCACTCACATTGAGAAAATCCAGAAGTTGCATCAGGGGTAGGTTCCTGCCCATAAGGCCCATCTTTCCTGCTCCATAAGTGCCTCCTGACCTGGGATAAAGTTGATCTGGTACGGAGGCATGGTTTCTTCCCAACAAAGCAAAAATGGCATTTTGACGATTGAGGATTGTAATGTTGAAAGCAATCCTTACCCTTGGCCAAACATTCAGTACAGGCAGGATCAAGAACTTCAACTGCTCTGAACCCATAATATGTTTGGGAGGGATCAAAATGGCCAGAAGACACCATGGAAGGGGAGGAAAATTGACTGAAGGCGCCAGAACCATGAAGAACAGACGGTGGCGGTGCAGAAGGAGAATATTCAGTGAGCTCAGTCAGTTTGGAACTCATAACTGAAGAATATGCAAGCAGAAGATTCAAGACGTCAGAATCAATCCACTCCATATCAAGAAAAAGAATTTGACCTCAAGGAAATGGGGCCATAACTCAATTATGCCCCCCCTCAAAGCCTCTAAGGTGAGGGTTCATACCCCTTTGGGGCTGAACTCATCACCCAGGGCCTCCCCTGCAACTTTGGGGAGGCCAGGATCTTGATGGTCCTGGACCCCATCAATGGGTCCAGGCCATGTATGGTGAAATCTATGATTGGGCCATTTCTGGGCCCCTTGGTCACCCTGGGTCCCCAGCAAATTTGGGCCCAGGGGGCCTCCAATAACCCCCACGGACCGCGGCGTACGGTCCACAGACCATAGGACCCCAAAAGCATAAAAAGGCCAAATATGGCCAAAAATCATAAAATGACCATTTTCACCAGAGCACCCAAAAAGGCCCAAAAGGCCATAAAAATCATGATATATCAAGATTCCTCAGAGTAGAGGCCACAGCCCAAAAGCACTTTGGAGGGCTGTTTGAGGTCATTTCCATGGATAATGGGGACAAGACCCCTTTTTTTTTTTTAGCATAAGAGCTCAGTGGTCCTTATTCTTGGATATATCCCAAGGCCACATCCCAAGGGCATGGTTGATTGAATCAGAAGACAAGAAATTCATATTTTGAAGTTGAATACTTACTCAAATTTGGAAAAAGGGGGGAATCAATTGAATTTGACAGAGAAGAAGTAATGAAGGATTTTCAGGATAATGGTCAAGAGGAAAAGAAAATTAAAACAAATTTTTTTTGAAAAAATGTGGGGATAATGAGATGCCACTCAACAGTGGCAGGGTATTATGGTGTTCAGGAGCCCACCAGTTTCAAGAGGGGGATACTGTAATAACCATCCATCAGGGGCAAGGGTATTCATTCATACACCCACTCAAACACCCCAAATCAGCAAATCCAGTATCTGCATCAGCATTCAGTTTCAGAAATCTTCATTCTGAAACATGCATACAGCTTGGTACATCAATACAGCCTGTCAATACCTGTACAGGTTGGATTCACCCAATACAGTTTCAATACACCAGTATGGAACTGTATGATCACTCAAATACACCACACCTCTTGTACAGGACCTGTATTGGCCAGACTCAATTCAATCATCAATTACTCTCATGAAAATTCTTCCTCTGGATCAGGGCTGGTGATTCTCACATATACCAGCCCCTCTTTCTCCCCCCTGGGGACTTTTCCCCAGTTAATTAATTTAGTTATTTATTATTTTATAATTATTCTTATCCCTATAGTTGGGTATTATAGTTATTTAATTTTAAGTTAGTCTTTGCCTTTTCTCTCTTCGCCTGTACAGTATGAGTTGGGTGGCCATATCCTTATTAACCCTTCTCTTTCCATTCTGACAGGTTGAAACAGTGGACTTGGACTTGTTTGTGGTTGGCTCTTCTATTTCTTACTCTTACTCTTGTTGCTGCTTTTCTTATATTTATTCTTTTAGCAATTTATTTTTGACACTCTTCAGTGTACTCCTTCTTACCATATCTTTGAGCCCTCCATAAGTGAGTCCCAGTTTACTGAGTGCCAGGCCCTTTTCACTTCAAAGAGCCCCTGTGACATTAAATTAATTAACTCATATTTGATTCTTTCTTTCATTCATTTTATTCATTTCTCTCATTCTTCAATTATGAGCTTTTCATGATTTTATGATTTTTATGATTTTTATGATTTTCTATGATTTTTTCTCTCTCATCAATTTTCATCTCATTCATTTCATTCAAAATGAAAATTGATTCTTTCTCTCATTTAAGAAATTCTGCTGACCATTCCATTTTATTCTTTATCACTCTCATTTCTCTTTTTGTCTGAATTAAGGTTTTATCAGGTTATTTGAGTTGAATTATCAGGGTTAATTGATTCATCATTCAGGGATCTTATTGATTTGGGGTATTCAGTGATTTTGGTTTTGAAATTTCTCAAACTTATTGATTGATTCCTCAAGACATTGATTTCACCTCAAGACTTTGATTTGACTCTGATTGATTTGATTGATTTACTTGATTTGATTCCTCAAGATAGCTGATTTATCCTCAAGATTTGATTTGATTTATTGATTTGAATTTGATTCCTCAAGAAAATTGAATTGATTTTTGAAGATATTGATTGAAATCCTCAAGACTTAATTGATTTGAGTTTGATTGACGTGATTTTACTTATTGATTGAAATTGATTGTTCATAAGAATTTGACTTTGTCATCTTCACTCTTCAAGATTTATTCATATTGATTCACTTCAAGACTATTGATTTATTTCTCAAGTTCATCAAGATTCTCATTTGATTGTTTTGGTCAAGCCTTATTTTATTCAAAGTATCATCAAGTTTTATTTCATTTTATTCAAAATGCCAGTTCAGCATAGTCCTACAGCCAAAAATACTAGATCCCAAAGAATTCAAGCTGTTCTCACTCCTACAGCAAGGGCTCCTCTTGAACGCACACCATCAGTTCATCAACTGAGTGCAAATTTGGACAGAGGACCACCAATGGAAGGAGCAGCACCCTCAAGAAGAGGTGGAATGAAATCTAGAAGATAAAGATCTTTCTCTGGACTTTTGGGTGGCTACCCTGGCATGTCTGAAGGTGCGAGAGCAAGACAAGGGAAAGTTGAAGATGAAGAGGGGGAAGAGTCTGTGGAAGAGAAAGATTCTGGGGAAACTGAAGTGGCAGATGCCTTGGCAAATTCTCCAGAGGTGCCTCAGGGTTCTAATCTAGCCCTTTCTAGTCAACCTCTTGTCTCTCAAACTGATCCAAGTCTCCTCAAGATGATGGAGCAGATGACTCAATTCATGGGGCAACTCACTCAAGCAGTTGCTCCCAGGGACAATTCCAAAGCCCCTGCTTTCAAGACTCCATCCATGAAGGCACCTGATTCTTTTGATGGTACTCAAGCTCATAAATTGAGAGGTTTTATCCAATCCTGTCAATTAATCTTCCATAATGATCCAGCAAATTTCTTCTCTGCCAGGAAGAAAGTTCTTTACTCAACTTCTTTTCTCACTGGTAGAGCTGGAAAGTGGATTGAACCCTATCTCTCAAATATTTCCAATGAAGACCCTTCCTACCTCCTCAATAATTGGCCATTATTTGAATCTCAATTATTCACTCTGTTTGGTGACCCCAATGAAGTCAGGAAAGCTGAACAAGAGTTGGACAATTTGAGGATGAAGGAAGGTGGTCATGTTTCCTTGTACATTGCAGATTTCAGAAGCTTAATGTCAAGAATTGGAGATTGGGGGGAAAGAGCTTATATCCATGTTTACAGAAGAGGATTGGCATCAAGATTATTGGATCAGTTGGCTTCTCACCCTGGAACTTTTGATACTCTTCAAGAACTTATGGATGTCACCTTACAATTAGACACAAGATATCATGAGAGGCAAAAAGAAAAGGGTGGAAATCAAGAGAAGAAGCCTCCAGTCATTGGATCCAATCAATCTAGGCCTCCTCAAAACTCATCTTCAAAGAGGTCTCACCAGAAGAAGAACAAGAAGGGCAAGCAATTTCAATCTTCAAAGGACAAGCCCCATGCTGCTCTCCTCAATAAGGACAATAAATTAATTGGTTATGAAAAGGAGAGGAGGATTAAAGAGGGGTTGTGTACTTATTGTGGTGGAAAGCACCCAATTGAAAAATGCTTCAAGAGACCTCAGAACAAGCCTGGGTCATCATCAAGAGGCTTCCCTAGCAAGCAGGGAAAAGCCTGAGTGGGAATCATGATGTGTTCAATGGTTGTCACTTATTTCCTTCAAGAGCACAATTGTGCACTCTGAATACTAGTGTCAAGAAATCTTTAAAATTTCTTATTTTCTCTTCTGTCTCTGATACTTTTTATAGTATTCTCATTGATTTTGGTGCTACAAACTCTTTTATTGCAAAGAATTTTGTTCTCAAGTACTCATTGACTCTGTCAGAGCTCCCTGAAAAGATTCCTCTTTTCATTTTGGATTCTAATGAATCCCCTGCCTTGTTCATCACCCATTATACCAAGTGGGTAGTTGGCCTGCCTTCCTTCCCAAGCTTTGAATGGGATTTCTTTATCATAGATTCAGCCAAGGGAGAAGACCTGATATTGGGATATGAGTTCCTTTACCATTTTAATCCCATTATTGATTGGAAAAATGGATTGATCACCTATGATTCTAGTCATAAGGATTCTAGTGGTATTATTCCTTCTACTAGTAATCACTCAGCCACTGCTGTCAACAGTGTTTCTCTGGTTGGTGAGCTTAAGACACCTTCCCTTCCTTCTTCTGTCCATACCCCTTCCATCATTCCCTCTCAGTCATTACTTCCATTAAGAGATGAAGGATGTTGGAGAAGATGTTGCCATATCTTCACTTCATCTCTTCCAAGGGGATATGGACCTTCCTCCCTTATCTTTTCATGCATCCCTGGAGGAGCAGTGGGATGAGGAGGAAGAGCCAGAAGAAATTGAAACTGTGTTGAAGGTAGTCCCTCCTTCTTATCACCAATATTTGGATGTATTCTCCAAGGTGAAAGCAGAGAAACTTCCTCCACAGCGCTCCTGTGATCACCATATTGAATTGGAGGGTCTTCTACCTCCAATTGGTGTTATCTACTCATTATCAAATCAAGATTCAGAAACACTGCGGGCCTACATTTCAGAGAATGTAGAGAAAGGTTTCATTAGACCAAGCTCCTCTTCAACAGGAGCACATGTCCTTTTTGTCAAGAAAAAGGATGGGGGTCTTTGTTTGTGTGTTGACTACCGCAAACTCAATGCTGTCACTAGGAAGCACAGATAACCTGCTCCTCCTATGAACCAGCTCCTTACCGTATTCAACGGTTCCACTATCTTCTCCAAGATAGATTTGCGTGGTGCATATAACCTTCTGAGAATCAAAGAGGGGGATGAGCACTTAACTGCCTTTAGAACCAAATATGGTAGTTATGAGTATTTGGTCATGCCATTTGGTTTGACCAGTGCTCCTGCTTCTTTCCAAAATCTAGTAAATGATATCTTTGCAGACTTCTTGGATGTGTTTGTTGTGGTTTATTTAGATGATATTATGGTCTTTTCCAGTTCTGAGGAGGAACATGTCAAACATGTGGCCTCTGTCCTCCAAAGACTGAGGGACAATAATATGTTTGCCAAAGCCTCCAAATGTGTATTCCATGCCTCAAGTGTGGAATACTTGGGCTATGTTGTTTCAAGTGATGGCCTCAAGATGGATTCTTCAAAAGTTCAGCAAATCCTCAATTGGCCTCAGCCCAAAAACATCAAGGCCCTTCAATCTTTTCTTGGCTTTGCCAATTTTTATCGTCGTTTCATTAAAAATTATTCCAAAAAAATCACTTCTCTCACTTCCCTTCTCAAAAAAGATTCTCCTTTCATCTTCAATGAGGAAGCTCTTAGTCAGTTTCAAGCACTCAAAGAAGCTTTCACCTCTGCTCCTATCTTATCCCATTTCAATCCATCTCTACCTACTGTTGTAGAGACTGATGCTTCTGAATATGCATTGGGCGCCGTACTGAGTCAGGTGAATGACTCAGGAAAGCATCCCATTGCATTTGATAGTCGCAGTCTCTTACCAGCTGAACTCAACTATGAAATTCATGACAAGGAACTCCTTGGCATAGTTTGGGCTCTCAAGCGCTGGAGAGCATTTCTTCTTTCTCTTTCCAATCCTTTTGAGGTCTTGACAGACAACTCTTCCTTGAAGTATTTCATGTCTTCCAAAGTTCTTACTCTTCATCAGGCCCGTTGGGCTGAATTTCTCTCAGAATTTCATTTCACTATCACTTACTGCCCAGGAAGGCTGGCCACTTTACCAGATGCCTTTTCACATTGGGACGACGTGTACCCAGAGAGGGGGGTGGACTTCATCAGCAAGAATCCTCAAAACTTTCATCAAGTACTTAAGCAAGATGGAATCCAAGAGTCAAGATTCTTCTCAATCAGAGTGGAAATTTTCTCAGATTTAGTGGACAAGATTCAAAAACAAAAGAAGTATGGCAAGACAAAGACTATAAAGAAATACTCAAGCAACTAGCAAGAGGTGAATCAGTTCCAGGTTATTCTCTTGAACCTCAAGCCAAGTTATTATTATTCAAAGATAGAGTGGTAATCCCAAGAAATGAAGAACTTCAACTCAATATTCTTCAAAAGCGTCATGACTCACCATTGGCTGGCCATCCTGGCCAGGAGAAGACCCTCAAGCTCATCAAGAGGGATTTTTATTGGGCTGGCATGAATCAATTAATAAAGGACTATGTGTCCTCATGTCAGCAATATTCAAGAAACAATAACATTCATCACAAGAAGTTTGGATTACTCAAGCCTCTTGCAATTCGGTCTGGTCCTTGGAATTCATTATCAATGGACTTCATCACTCAATTGCCACTGTCAAACAACTTTGATTCAATTTTAGTAGTTGTGGACAGATTCTCAAAAATGGAAATCTTCATTCCAGCTTATGGAACAATCACTGCTCTGGACTTAGCTCAAATATTCTTTAGTCATGTATTTTCCAAGCATGGCCTTCCAGTCAGTATTGTCAGTGATAGAGGATCCTTATTTGTTTCATAATTTTGGACTCAATTGTGTCAGCATCTCAAGATATCAAGAGATCTTTCAACTGCCTTTCACCCTGAAACAGATGGACAGACAGAGAGGGTAAATCAGATACTAGAACAGTACCTTTGGATGTATGTCAGCTATCATCAAGATGACTGGTACACCTGGCTCTCTCTGGCTGAGTTTGCCTATAATAATGCAGAACACTCATCAACCAAGCAATCACCTTTTTTCACCATTTATGGAAGAAATCCCAGCTTTGACTCAATCCATATTTCTCAAGATTCACCTGCTGGAAAGGTATCAACAAAACTCCAATCAGTACAGCAAGTTGTCAAAGAAGAATTAGAGTCAGCAATAAGGAGATTCAAGAATTCTGCAGATAGAAATAGAGCAATTCCACTTGATTTCCAACCTTGGGACAAAGTATTGCTAGCTTCCAAGAACATCAAGACAACAAGACCCACCAAGAAATTATCAGAAAGATGGTTGGGACCTTTTGAAGTTATGAAGAAGATTGGAAGCCATGCATATCACCTCAAGTTGCCTCAGCAATGGAAGACAGTTCACCCTGTATTCCATGTGTCCTTATTAGAACCAGTCAAGCATTCAAATATCCCAAATCATCATCAATTGCCGCCACCCCCAGTTTTAGTGGAGGAGCAAGAAGAATAAGAAGTGGCTCAGGTTATGGACTCAAAACTCAAAAGAGGTAATTTATAGTATCTTGTAGAGTGGAAAGGATTCAGCAAAGACCCAGAAAGAACCACTTGGGAACCAGCTTCAAACCTTACCAACTCACCAGATCTTGTCAAGGACTTCCATTCATTGTATCCAGACAAGCCTGGTCCAAATACCTCAAGAGTTTGATTTATGGTGCTTGGTGGGGAGAAGAAGTTATGAAAGTAAGTTCCTCTCCTGGCATGCACCTTTAAGGGGGTATTCTACCCATATGTTGTTGTAAGCATCACCTTGGCCACTTTGTGAGCACTTGTCAATTCTTTGGACAGGTTCAGGAAGAATACAACACCAATACCCTCCGATTTGGACCTTATCAAGATATGGCCAAACGTTCCTTTCTTTGTTTTTCTTTTCTTTCCTTTTATTTATCATTTCAATTTATGCCAATCATCATAATTCAAGACATTCATTCCTTCAAGTCATTTACGGCAATTCTTTTCAGAAGTCATTTATGGCAATTCATCTCAGAAGTCATTTATGGCAATTCTTTTCAATTTTATGGTGCTTGGTGGGGAGTGGAAGTTATGAAAGTAAGTTCCATATCCTGGTATGCATCCCTGAGGGTTCTACTTCTTGTAAAACATCACCTTGGCCACTCTGTGAGTATCAAATGCTTGGTTTTCATTTTTCAGACACTTTTTGGCCAGAATCAAGCAACTCACCACAAGAAGGACCAACCATCAGGATTTTTCTTTATTTCTTTCTTTACTATCATTTTCTCTTATTCTTTTATTTTTCTTTCTTTAATTACTTGTATAATTTTCTTTCTTTTATTTCTTTAAAGCAGCAGAATCCCCCCCCAAATCATGTATTGGGAGGTTCCATTATTTTTCATTTTTTAGTATTTATAAGAGTGGGGATAGAAGTCAAACCAAACACAAACAAGGAAAAGGAAAACTAGTTATCTCTACCCAAATCATCAAAAGCTCTCTGGAAGTCATTTATCAACTCATCTTCATACCAGGCAAATTTTGCAGCCATCTCTTCAGAAGCAGTACCTGGAATATTCCTGTCATTGGCATACATAATTACCTCTCTGCTATTTCTATCAACCCTCCTGAACAATCTGGCCACAGCATCTTGACTTTCACTAGCCACGTTGGGATCTTCTCTGGTAACCCGGATAGGCCAACGTTCTCTTCTTTGAAAAACTTGAGGGGCAGGAAACGGCAAAGGGGACAATCCATCTCTTCTTCTGCTGGAGCTGGCCACAGGTTGGAGTTGATGGGAGGTGTTTATGGGTGAGTTTCTGGACTGTTGAACTGGTGATGGTCTTACTGCTGGATTCAAGGAAGGCCTGGTGGTGTGGGAAGTAGTTGGTGAAGGAGGAGGAAGGGTTGTAGGAATGGAAGCAAGCATTGGTTGAAAGGTTCTTGGAGTGCTGGGAATAACTTGACTTTGGAATCTGGTGTTGGCAAGAGGTTGAGAAGAGGAATTGCTGGATGGATGGCCAATTGAATGAGGAATAACTTGAACTTCTTCACCATCCAACTCATCACTTCCTTCAGCATCTGGATCTTTTGGGGAATCAACAATTCTTCTTAGTTTCTTCACTACTTTCACCACTCCTTCAGCATTGGTCCTTGAGATTGGGATTTCTGAGCTTTAGTGTATGGGCCTACCACCGGTTGGAATGGACCCTCCAACATTAGTCCATCTGGCCACATCCCTCTGCCTGGAACCAGTCACTACATCAAAATATCAGCACCACTTTAACCAAAATATGCAAATCACTCACATTGAGAAAATCCAGAAGTTGCATCAGGGGTAGGTTCCTGCCCATAAGGCCCATCTTTCCTGCTCCATAAGTGCCTCCTGACCTGGGATAAAGTCGATCTGGTACGGCGGCATGGTTTCTTCCCAACAAAGCAAAAATGGCATTTTGACGATTGAGGATTGTAATGTTGAAAGCAATCCTTACCCTTGGCCAAACATTCAGTACAGGCAGGATCAAGAACTTCAACTGCTCTGAACCCATCATATGTTTGGGAGGGATCAAAATGGCCAGAAGACGCCATGGAAGGGGAGGACAATTGACTGAAGGCGCCAGAACCATGAAGAACAGACGGTGGCGGTGCAGAAGGAGAATATTCAGTGAGCTCAGTCAGTTTGGAACTCATAACTGAAGAATATGCAAGCAGAAGATTTAAGACGTCAGAATCAATCCACTCCATATCAAGAAAAAGAATTTGACCTCAAGGAAATGGGGCCATAACTCAATTATGCCCCCCCTCAAAGCCTCTAAGGTGAGGGTTCATACCCCTTTGGGGCTGAACTCATCACCCAGGCCCTCCCCTGCAACTACGGGGAGGCCAGGATCTTGATGGTCCTGGACCCCATCAATGGGTCCAGGCCATGTATGGTGAAATCTATGATTGGGCCATTTCTGGGCCCCTTGGTCACCCTGGGTCCCCAGCAAATTTGGGCCCAGGGGGCCTCCAATAACCCCCACGGACTGTGGCGTACGGTCCACGGCCCACAGCCCACAGACCGTAGGACCCCAAAAGCATAAAAAGGCCAAATATGGCCAAAAATCATAAAATGACCATTTTCACCAGAGCACCCAAAAAGGACCAAAAGGCCATAAAAATCATGATATATCAAGATTCCTCAGAGTAGAGGCCACAGCCCAAAAGCACTTTGGAGGGCTGTTTGAGGCCATTTCCATGGATAATGGGGACAAGACCCCTTTTTTTTGAGCACAAGAGCTCAGTGGTCCTTATTCTTGGATATATCCCAAGGGCATGGTTGATTGAATCAGAAGACAAGAAATGCATATTTTGAAGTGGAATACTTACTCAAATTTGGAAAAAGGGGGGAATCAATTGAATTTGACAGAGAAGTAGTAATGAAGGATTTTCAGGATAATGGTCAAGAGGAAAAGAAAATTAAAAAGAAATTTTTTTGAAAAAATGTGGGGATAATGAGATGCCACTCAACAGTGGCAGGGTATTATGGTGTTCAGGAGCCCACCAGTTTCAAGAGGGGGATACTGTAATAACCATCCATCAGGGGCAAGGGTATTCATTCATACACCCACTCAAACACCCCAAATCAGCAAATCCAGTATCTGCATCAGCATTCAGTTTCTGAAATCTTCATTCTGAAACATGCATACAGCTTGGTACATCAATACAGCCTGTCAATACCTGTACAGGTTGGATTCACCCAATACAGTTTCAATACACCAGTATGGAACTGTATGATCACTCAAATACACCACACCTCTTGTACAGGACCTGTATTGGCCAGACTCAATTCAATCATCAATTATTCCCATGAAAATTCTTCCTCTGGATCAGGGCTGGTGATTCTCACATATACCAGCCCCTCTTTCTCCCCCCTGGGAACTTTTCCCCAGTTAATTAATCTAGTTTATTTATTATTTTATAATTATTCTTATCCTTATAATTGGGTATTATAATTATTTAATTTTAAGTTAGTCTTTGCCTTTTCTCTCTTCGCCTGTACAGTATGAGTTGGGTGGCCATATCCTTATTAACCCTTCTCTTTCCATTCTGACAGGTTGAAACAGTGGACTTGGACTTGTTTGTGGTTGACTCTTCTATTTCTTACTCTTATTTCTTGTTGCTGCTTTTCCTATATTTATTCTTTTAGCAATTCATCTTTAACACTCTTAAGTGTACTCCTTCTTACCATATCTTTGAGCCCTCCATAAGTGAGTCCCAGTTTACTGAGTGCCAGGCCCTCTTCACTTCGAAGAGCCCCTGTGACACTGTTATTATAACATTCCATAATGGTATATCAATGGTGGTAGGGGACTTGAGAGCTCTAAATAACTATACTATCCCTTACAGGTATCCAATACCCAGAATCCTTGAGAAATTAACACAATTTTCACAGGATAAGTTCATTACAGCCATGAATTCTCTAAAGGGTTTTCACCAAAATATCTTAACAGACAATGCCATAAAACTACCAAGGATAATAGTCCATTGTGGCATATATAAATACCTAAGGATGCCTTTGGTATAAAAAATGACCCTTCCCATTATCAAAAAATGATGAACACCATATTCCCTGAAGAATCATAAGAAGGATGTTTAATAATCTATATTGATAATATTATATTCTTCTCAGAAACTTGTGAAAATCACTTAAAAAGACTAGAAAGAGTTTCAAAAACATACCTCAAGTAAATATTAAAATTTCCTTGAAAAAATGTCATTTGGCATATAGTGAACTAAAAGCATTGGGACATGTTGTATCTGGCTTAAGTTTGGGCACATATAAAAAGAAGTAGCAGAAGTACTACTGAAATAAATGCCCCAAACCAAAAAAAGAAATTTCTGGATACTTCAGACATCATATAAAAGAATTTGCCAGAATTGCAAAATCCTTGTATAAACTCTGTGATAAACAGACACTATATGAAATGGCTTCAGAAAGGGTTATATCATATGAGGAACCAAAAAAAGGCCTCGAAAATTCCCCATTTCTTCTAATTCAGGATTGGAAACTACCTTTAAAGCTGTACATTGATGCTTGTGGAGAAGGACTAGGTGCTGCACTACACCAGACACAAATCATCAATGATAAACCTGTTGAGGGACCAATTTGCTTCATTTCAAGATAGATTAAGACAAATGTAATGTCTTTTCTTAGTGTGGGCTTTAGAAAAATTACACTACTACTTATATGGAACAGTGTTTGATGTCACCACAGACTGTAATGCTGCAAAATCTCTATTAAACACAAAGACACCAAATAGAAACATGCTTAGATGGCAGATTGCTATCCAAGAATATAGAGGAAATATGACCATAGTTCATAAATCTGGAAATATTATAAAAATGCAGATGGGCTTTGGCTAATACACCTGAAAACCTAGTGTAGGTACCACAAGAAGATCATATAAAAGGCATATCTGTTACAGATATTGGCACAGAATTTTTGAATCAAGTCAAAAAAAGCTATAAGATGGACAAAAACTGTAATATTTTATGCTGACTTTTAATTAATGATTACAAATATCCATCATTCTCCTCCAAACTAGATGAAGTAGAGAAAAAAGAATATGATGAAGGAAGATTCCACCTCCTTGATTTAATTATTTATCTAAGGATCAAACACACATGTTTTATGACCTTGACAGATAGAACTCTGATAAACACTATACTACCTGAATTCCATTATAGTTTTTTATCTGGACATCTCTCAGAAGATAGGACACTGGAAAGAGTAAAAATATGCTCTTTGTGGCCAAATTTGAGAAAGGGTTTTGCAGAGTATTTCCAGACTTCTGAAAGATTTCAATAAGAGGATAGAGACACAGGCACAAAATTTGTAATGATGATCCAAATTCAAGAAGCAAAATCTGCATGGGAAATAGTTCACATGGATTGGGTAACAGCCTTACCTCCAGGAGGAGACAGGAGTTTTAATGTATGACTAGTATTAGCTAACAGGTACAGAAAAACCCCAATTCTCTTACCATTTAATAAAGATGACAAAGCCATAATGATATGGAATAGAGTCATTAGTCATACAGGCTTATTCCAAAACATCATAAGTGATAGAGATCCAAAATTCACTCCAGTGTTATG
Source organism: Austropuccinia psidii (assembly GCA_023105745.1). Lineage (NCBI taxonomy): Eukaryota > Fungi > Basidiomycota > Pucciniomycetes > Pucciniales > Sphaerophragmiaceae > Austropuccinia > Austropuccinia psidii. Next base: position 1,027,620 of record JALGQZ010000012.1, read on the forward strand.
GACAAATCTTCATAGCTTGTTTGGAATGAAGTTATCATTCTCAACAGCTTACCACCCCCAAACTTATTTTTTAGAAGAATGAATGATACAAAATTTAGAGGACATGATCAGAAGATTCTGTGCTTATGGCCTAGAATTAAAATACTCTTATGGCCTTACCCATCATTGGTGTACCTTAATACTGGCTATTGAACTGGAAAACAAGACATCAATTTGTTCTTCAACTGGAAAAACAACAGAAATTTTGGAAAAAGGTTGGAATCCAAGACTTCCTTATGACACTCTAAAAAAGGACTTAGTGGATATAAATCCAACAGAAAGCAGTTTCAAAAATTTTTTGACAAAGAAAGAGATAATTCCAACAGATATATGCAAGATTCTTTCAAATATGCAAAAGAAAGATGGGACAAAATCCATATACCACATGATCTTAAAGTAGGATATTTGGTTTTAGTATCAACTTGAAAATTTAATAACATTAAAGGCCCAAAGAAATTAAAAAATTCCTTTGCAGGACCCTTTATGATGAGAGAATTATATGGATTTAATGCTGTGCAGCTATAATTAACAGGTGAATTGATGAATAAGCACCCAAGCTCCCCTGTAAGCCTGATAAAACCTTACAGCTTATGTGATAAGGAGTTATTTCCTCCAAGAAATAAACCACCACCTGAAATTCCCCTTCTAGAAGAAGGAGAAGAAGAGAAAAGTGTGAAAGTCCTCAAAGAAAGGAGCACAAGAAACAAAAAAGAAAGGTAATAACTTGTAAGGTACAGAAACCCAAATCAAGAAGATAAATTTCTACTTGAGAAAGATATAAGTAATTCTGATAAGCTATTAAGGAGGTTTAGAAATGAAAGCAGACCTAAAGAATAGAAAATTTAAGCATTGTTGAGCCTCAATACTAAAAAATTCTATCAAAGAGGTATGACAGTAGATGATACCCTAATCAACTATATCAGATTGTGGTACAATCTTTTTTGGTGGTAGAAGATGTGAGCCTTTTAGATATGAACACATATCCAAAAAGGTCACAAAACAAATTTGCAATACTTATTTTAATAATAAGGACTGAATTTATTATCTTAAAATAAGTAAAAATGTCTTGCAAGGCATAAAACCTTCATTATCTCTGAAAACAATGAATAAAAATTTGAAAGAAATTACACCATTGGATTCTTCATGAAACACTACCCATATAAGATTTTTATGTCATATCTGAAATGTCAATACTTTCTGAGATAACCTGAATATATGCAATTTTATGATCAGTGCATATATTCATGGCTTTCAGCTTGTATATTTGAGATATTCATTATAGAGAGTTGAAACAAAAATAAATTTTCCACGTAATTACTGCAGGAATCAAGATATAAGCTTTATTTGGAAAGCTATAAACAAGGTTATAACTTACAAGGTTCTATTGATCAAAATAGTTAAAGCTGTTGACCACTTTTTTGTGAAAGTAGACCAAACTTAAAAAATGTAGATATTAAGATTCTACTAGCTCATATGTGAAGAATAATGTAATTTTAATCATAATATTGAAGGTATAACCCCTTGAAATCATGGTTTGAAGTTCAAAATAGTAAATTTCAACAGAAACAATGAGTTAAAAGAAAGATCATAAAAAATAAAGTTTTGATGATGTAATAAAATTCTCTTGGAATCTTGATGAGAACATGCCAAGATATCAGAACTAACTCTCTGAATGGCTGTAGCATGTATAATGCAAAAGGTATTAATGATCAAATTTTAAGCTTAAAATTGATCATTTCTGATCCCTCACTGTGATCTTATTTTAAGTTTAACAGTTATATAAGTGACAAGACTGGTGAATAAGAGTTTATTATGATCAAAACTGGTAAAATACACAAATTTTAGACTTTTTCCAAGCCTATGATGTCAGAAAACCTAGATTTACAGTGAAAACTCTGAAAAATGGCATAATATTTAGATAAGATGGTTCAATTATGATGTAATCATCACTAAGCCTTGTGCTTTTTATCAATCCAAGTTAATACCATCAGTAAAAGTCTACTAGAAGCCCATTGGGCTCCAGGGGTGAAGATTATACCCTAATTAGAGCTCTTTTTACTCTATTTTCCCCTCAGATTCATCAAGAACATTAGAAATATTAAGTCCAAAGGTAATAACTTTATTCTTTCAATATAGTTCTATGATATTATTAAAGACTAAATTTCATCTTTATAGTAATAATAAATTTTGATGTGATTACACTAATATTTAATTGTTTTTGTTAAATTCTCTCTAAGATCTCCAATTCCACATAAAATACAGAATATTTGTAATTTCTTCTATCATTATTTTTAAATAAAATTTAAATAATTTGTATTTTCATTATTTGTTGTAGATTTATTCAAAAGTATTATGTTAAGTGTTGAAAGTAGGTTATTTCTATTTTGATAATAATTTCTCTTTATTATTATTATTAATAATTATTTTATTAAAATAAATAGCATTCATATTAATATATAGCTTTAATGTTAGTAATAGTATCATTATGAATACTTTTTTATTAATAAAACCAATTTTCACACATTTATTATTTGTTTGTAACAATAATAAACTTCCATAAATATATGAATTATCAAATATTAATATATTTATTTTTATTATTTTTTTAATAATATAAGCACCTTTACACCATAATTATAATTATTCTTTATGTTATTAATTACTTTGATAAGGAAATTCAGAGTACAGTAGGTAAGATATTGGTAATATTTACTTACTGTTTCATAGTCAAGCCTTACAACAAGGGCCTGATCAGAAAAAGTATTTTCATGCAGCAGAAAAAATAACCTTCCTTCTCAATGGGAATAAATATCAGAAATGAATGATGACTGAGATTGTACATTTGGCTTATTCTATGCTCACTATTAGCTGTGAATCTTACTTGTTTGTTTTTTCTTTTGGAATTTGGGAAATACTGTGTAATGTGAATTTTGGCTTTTCCACCCTCTTGGGATCCTTAAGCCATACTTATCTGAATCAGATAAGTAAAAAAGAGTGTCATCCCAAGAAATTGGCCCAAGTACTGATCCCAAATGAAAATCCCACAGGATTTCCCCAATGGATCAGTAATGGGGACCATCATGAGTAAATAATTCAGGATTCAATTTTTTTCAAAAAAAATCATCAGGTAATTTTTCCCTGTGTTATTCACCTATAATAATATTTTTTTTCCAAAACATTTTTGCTCTCATCTTTTACAATCAATAACAGGAAAATACCAACTGAAATAAATCTTTTTGTGATAATTTTTGTTCTTAGGTCTTATACAAACATTATTTCAGTCATTATCTTCTTATAAATGATAAAACTTTTCCTTTTTATCTAAAATGAAAATGAATTACTTACTCAAGCTTGTATCAAAATATCATAAAAACATTTCTATAAATCCAAAAATAAAGGAGAGAAAGTAGGTTTCATATTTCTCCAAAAGGAGTATTACAGATATTAAGAAGACCTAAGATGGTATTTTATAAGTAATAGTAAATAAATTGAAAAGAATATGAGAAATAAAATTTATTTTGAGGTTTGATAAATACTGTGAAGCAGTGATAAATATTTTTAAGGTAAATGATAACCAATTTTGCCACTTTTTAATAATTGGAAAGTCAAAAAAATTGCTTTTAAATTTGTAATTATTGAGGTTTAAATACTTTTCTGTATGACTTATTTGAACATTATAAAGGAAAAAAAAATTTAAGCCTAATCTTCTTAGCATCAATTAATTAATTTTGGCTTTATTTCAAATAAACTAAATTTTATTTTGGAAAGATTTTCATTTCATTATTTATGCTTATTAAATTCCAGTGACCTAAAATCACTCATAAAGCTTCAAATCAATCATAAGTGAATTTACTATATAATTGAGAATGAAAAATATAGTCTACCAATAACATATGAATTTTTGAATTGCTTATGGTCCTTGGAATATTTAGGAATCCTGAAAAGAGATGGAACATCAATTTGAAGCTCTGAAGTGAAAATTTCAAGTGATGAAATTTCTATAAGCAAGATGAAGTAATGGAAAAATCAATGAAATGGTAAAATTATTAATAATTATTCAAAATAAAATTTTATGATATTAATATGGATTCTATAAAAAATAATTGGACCCTCTAGGTATTAAACCCAAAACTTATCATGGTATCATTTCAATTTCTAAAAATATAAAGTTAATTGGGGGAGATAAAAATTACAGAAGGAAATTAATTATTGAAACTTAACCTTATTGAGTAAGTACATGTGAAAAAGGGTAAAATTTATGGTAATTAATTTTTTTAAGTTCATATTTTCCATCTTTTCTATTAAAAATATTTTGTTTTTTGGATCCAGAAACTCACAGCGCCTCAATATTTATATAGATAAAATCAAATAGTATTTCTTAAAATTAATTTTTCAAAAAGAATAAAAAAAATAAAACCAGGAACAAAATGAAAAAATGGTTAATTGTAAATTTTTTATTTCATATTATGTTGAAAATCTGCAGTTATCTTTGGTATAATTTTTTGATTATCATTCTCATTCTTATTTCTCTTTTTACTATATATAACAGAATATTTGAGTATTTCTTCTTATTATGATATAAAGATCTTTTTTTTGTAAAGGATTATGATAATGATTTGGAAATCTCCATGAAGCTATGTTTTTATTAAATAATAAGAATAATATTACTATTATAAAAAGACTTTTTATTGAAAAAAGCTAAAGTATGCTATTTAATTTTATAAAAATGTCTTAGAGATTATAATTAACTGTTCTGTTTTTGAAAAAATAGTATTATAAAGAATTTCCATTATTGTAATTAAAACAAAAAATAAGAATTAATTTCACAGTTTTTCTTCGCACTTGATAATATAAGAAGAAATAAATTTTAGATTTCATTATTATCCTAGTCAACATTCCAATTGTATTGAAATTCTAATTATAAAAGGATTGAAAATATACTTTCTGAATTTATTATTACTTTATAATTATTTAATCATTATAATAGACATTATGATGTTGAAAATGGAATATTTAATCTATGTTGTTTGAATATTATAATCAAGGAAATAAAGTCATCAATTTTTTAATAGTAAGAAAATTCTGACAGCCATAATATATCAATGATTGAATCACTCAGAAGTGGAATATTGACAAATAAATATTAGGGGAGCTCCAATATGACAGATTCTGGAATAAAACCATCACAATTAATCTCTCATATTTATGAAATTTGGTAAGCTCCACATATCATTAGATGTATTATTAACAGGTGAAAAAGGCACCTATTTTTACACATAGACAGATTTTGTGAGCTTCGCTGACCAGTTACAACTTAAATCTGTGATTTTTCTTCATTATCCCAATTTTCTACTAATTTGAGTTTTATTATTTTTGTGATATATTCTAGGTATAATATAAATAAAACAAATTATTTTTCTCTATTAAATCAATATTCATAGTAGGAAAGTCAAAGTATTATAAGTCTTATTAAAGTGTATTAATTAAGCTTCTCAATATTTGATAATTAAACATATCTCTCAGGACTTAATATTCCATAATATTTTCAAAAAATTAGTCTTTGATTTTTCAATAAGTAATATTCATCTGAATCATTTCTTAATAATTAAAAATATTTATTTGGGAAAGCTTCAACAGTTTGTCGAGGAGAAATAATAAAAATACAATTCATATAGGGTATTGGTAAAAACACGTAAGAGCTTACGTGTTTTTACCATCAATTGGTAAAAACATGTAATTTTATGGTAAAAACACGTAAGGGATGGTTTTTAAATGAAATATGGCTATTTATGGCATTTATGATGCCATTAATGCCATTTGTGGCATTAAAAATTCTATTTATGGCATTAACAGTGCCATTAATGGCATTATCAATGAAATATTTCTGATGCCATTAATGCCATTTATGGAATCAACAATGCCATAAATGGCATTAAAAGTACCATAAATGGCATTAAAAGTGCCATAAATGGCATTAACAGTGCCATAAATGACATGAACAGTGCCATAAATGGCATTGAAAGTGTCATAAATGGCATTAACAGTGCCATTAATGGCATTATCAATGAAATATTATTGATGCCATTAATGCCATTTATGCCATTTATGGCATCAACAATGCCATTTGTGGCATCAAAAATGCAACATTTCTGATGCCATTAATGCCACATTGACAATGCCATTAATGGCATTACTAATACCATGAATGGCATTATCAATGCAATAAATGGCATAATTCCATTTATGTAACACCATAAATGGCATTGTTAATTCCATTTATGTAACACCATAAATGGCATTGTTAATTCCATTTATGTAATGCCACAAATGGAATTTTTAATTCCATAAATGGCATTTTTGATGCCATTTATGTTATAGTTAAGGCCATTAATTCCATTTTTAAGGCCAATGTTAAGGCCATACATGCCATTCTTAAGGCCATTAAATTCAATTTATGGCATTGCTGTAATGCCATTTATGCCAATTTTCTGGCCATAAATGGCATCTGTATGTCATTCTTGATGCCATTTATGGCATCATTATGTCATTAGTGATGCCATTTATGGCACTTTTGATGTGATAAATGGCACTGTTAATGCCAGAAATCAAATTTTAACTTCCACTCATCATAAATTAAATTTTGAATTCAATTTATGTCATAAATGACATTTTCAATTTAATTACAAACATGAACAAAAAAACATAAAAAAACATGGACTTTTTGGGCCTACAAATGTTCTTGCAAAAAAAATACCAAAATGTTGGGCTTCTGGTTTATTATTCTCAAAATTCTCACCTTCATTTTAAAAAAAAATATTGAAATTCATAAGTGGGAACATTTTTAATGAATTTTTTCAAAAAAATGGGCCATTTTACCAAATTTCCCAAAATAGAAAAATTGGGCAAAAAAAAAATTTTGAAAAAATTTGGGGACCTTCACATCCCATGTCGGAAAAAATATGGCAAAAAAAATGTTAAAAATTCTCAAAAATGAGCCTGAGGAATTTTTATAAAAAAATTAGGTTACTTACGTGTTTTGGCCATAATTTGGTAAAAACACATAAGTTTATGGTAAAAACACGTAAGGGCTTACATGTGTTTACCAACACCCTTCATATAATAAGTAAACTTCATTATGTAAAGATTGATAATATTTTGCGAAAGGGAGGAACCCTCGTGTTTTTAAGATGAGTGGTGGTCAATTGAATATCCTGATTATGTCACACTTAAACTATATAAGTGACAGAATATACCACTCTCTTTACTTTGTAACTTTACTAAAAATCAAACCAAATTTCTTTAATATTGAATTATGGGTTAGCATATTCTATGAGGTATAATGAAGTATCTAAGAAATATTCTACATAGCTTTCTCCAATTCAATTTATCATATTTTTAAAAATTTAAATCCAGCCTATTTATATCATACTTGTTCTCAAACTCTAAATTTAAAGGGATGTTTCAAAATAATTATCAATATTTTTTAGAAATTTACAAAGAGAAGAATGATGAGCTCCAATTTTGAATTTTTCCCAAGTATTTTTTACTTGATTTGTTTTTTTTGTAGCCTACTAGGACATTGGGATATGAAAAAATATGCTTCTTCATATTTAATTAATTTTCTGAAAATACTGACATAAAGCGATAAATAATGAAGAGCTTATACTCAGAAGAAAAAAAATTCCCTTTTTCTCTTGAACACAAATTGGTTATTGGCGCTCACATTTTCATCTCTGACTGATGATACATTCAGAATGTTGAAAGAAAAAGATCGAGGATGTTATTCATTTTTTCACCGAATAATAATTTGGAAATTTTATAAGAAATAATTATATTGGAGGCGAAGCCCCTACTATCATGAGATACCTTTATTGATATAAAGAAAACAATTATTGCTTAAGAGAACTTATTACTCTACAAGGGACCAAGGATGGATAAATGAATTATAATAAATTTGATATAAAGAGCTTACAATAATGATTTAAATAGAAATTTTTCCCTAGTAGGAAATAACTGAGTTAGCTTGGTATAATTGAAATTTTCACCAATAAGTCCCCTGAAAGGCTTATCCCTCTTTTTTGTATATATGAAAGCCTTTCTTATTTGGATTATTGAAATAAAAATTATTTATTTTATACTTGGTCTACAACCTACACTTTAATTAGTATCAAAAGGACTCAATCATCAGAAAGCTTTGCGATACAAGATCATTATTTGAACTGGATAAAAATCTTCAGATGATTATTTTTCCATATTTCCTTCTTTTTCGTGATTTGTAATTCACAAATAAAGAGATTTAATGCGCTTATTAACATCTTTATATAATTTGAGACAGCTCCTATTTAATATTTAAATCTCCAATTTTTCCTTGAATCAAGGCTATTAAATCTCTTTTCTACTCAGATAAATGAGAATCCCTCAATGATAATGTAGAAATAATGAAACTATAGAAATTTTTTATCTTATATATCCATAAATATCAATAAAACAATATATATCATCTAGCTGATTTGAGTGAAAGATAATATACACATTTACTATTCAATGATTCTCAATTCTCTTTGAGAGTGTTTTACCTAAGATTCATTAATGAATAATTGAAAAGAAAAAACAGCTCTTATTGAAATTACTTTTCTAATCCTAATATTATATTTATAATTAATTCTTCTCTTACTAATTCACATGGTATAGATATTGTCTATTCCAGCTAGTGAGGCGCTTAATATAGGGTTGTTGAAGCCATGATACATTATAATTATCCATTATTATAAGTATTACTAAGTATCTTGAGTAAATTAATGATGAAAAGTCCAAAATGAAGATGGAATCTTTGTTTACTGAGCTATGACTTGATATATTAAGAAACTATTTCATATGACATTAAATGTAAGTCACTTATCAAAGCTTTGATACTTATTCAATGATAAAAGTAATATTAAATTTTTCAGTATGATTTTTATAAAGAGTATACTAAAATCTTGTATGTTTAACCCATTTCCTCATTCATTATTTAAGCCAATGCATCAGTAAAAAAGGTTTATTAAAATTATTTTTCTTAAAACAGAAATTTCCAAATCTTTCCACATTAAATATTCCTTTCAATTCTTGTTTGTGAAAAAAACTTTGATTTTTTCAAGAACAATTTCATGGGAGAGATTAAAAGAGGGGGCAAAGATTCATGGAAACTCCTTCACATCTGGATGTGCTTCACTGATTTTGAAGCTTATAAATTAAGCCAAAATTTATATTTGAAAATATAATTCAATTGATTACATCTTGAGTTATAGAAATGGAACCAGAAAAAATTGGTGATATATATACATCATTTTCTGTAATTAAATATTAATACAAGGGGGTCCATTTTAATTAGAATTAATATGAGATTACAAATACACTTAACCTCCCCAGTGTGGGAAAAATGAATTTCAAACTATAATCAATATTAAGGCTCTCCTTTAAGCTTAAAAGTGCTATAGACTCTTGAAAATAGATAAATTGTGAGTAGTTCAGAGCTTATTAGGTTTGAATTATGAATTATCCAGAAAAGTCATAATATTGACCACAGAATGTTTTTTATAATTACTTTAGGAAAGTACAGGTTACATATGGATTATAGTAAAAAATACTAATATTGCAAGATGAAGAATGGAAATCTTTCTGAATTATCTTTGAGATATTCAAGGGTTACTTCAAAGAAATATCAACAAATACCCGGAAATACAAACCTGAGATTTAGGGGGTTGTTTGCATCAGAAGACGCGGACAGCCCCCTGAGCTACTTCAAGACTTATTTAGGGGCCCTGGGGAATTAGTGCCCTATTGAGATTAAAAGTATATTAATTATAGCTTATGACTGTTTCAATTAAGATATTTATGATATTTGGTTATTAAGTGACCCAATATGCCGCTTGGTTCAGTTTTTTTCTTTCAGTTGTTCGCCTTGATATTCTTTGTGTACATTAAAAATTCATAAGAATTAAATATCATTCTTTTAACTAATGAAATTACAAAAGAAAAAAAGATTTGATATTATTGAAAAACTAGAATTAGAACAATCTCCGAATTAAATGAGTATATACAAGGATGTATATTGAGTTGAAAATTTATTCTAAATAAGAATACTCTAATAGCCTTTATTTTATAATGAACATCAGGGTGAATCTGAGGAAAAAATTTCAAAAATATATCCCTTTCCAAATGGGACATTATTTATCAATACCCCCATAGATATAATAAGAATACCTAGCTCTCTAAACAGCTGAAATTATCACTTTTAAATTTGGAGGAAGAACTTTAGCATATTTTTATCTATCTTAATACTCAGTAATTATTGTTTACTCCATTTGGACAAAGTACTTCATTTAATTACATGATTTCTAGTAGGGGTTAATTGACTTGGCGGTTTAGGTGAAAACATGACCAGAGGTTTTTCCCTATTTCATATTGGAGTTAATTTATACAGCATCAGAGCGATATATAAGTCTCCATCATGAAAATAATCCCAAACATGAGGGGCTACTATGCATGAAAATAATTGAAATAGTTACTTTGATGATGTTCATCTTTGTGATTAACTATTAAATCAATTCATTCTAATTATATATTATTCATATTCACTTATGATAAATTTTTCAAAACTAAAAATACAGTTTTCTTTTTATAAATAGCCAGGGTATTAATTTCATTTATACCATATAAAATGGGACCCATTACCAATGATTATTTTAGACTTTTATCTTAGTTGAATGTCTAAATATTTCAAGATTTATTGTACCGGTTAGTTCTTTAATTACTACATGATTATGATTCAAGTAATGAAATTGATCTTTGACTCCAGTATTCAGAATTTTCTTTGCTTCAGATATTCATTAATCTTTCTGTAGTATGATATTAGATACTCCCCAAATTTTCAGCTTTGAAACTATTGAAAAATTCTCAGTGCTAGTTTTCAAGTATTTATTTTAGCTTTCAAATATCACGCAGTTAAAGAATTCACTGATACTTTCATACATAAATACAAATAGCTCTGATCATCAATAGGATGGAAAGAAAGCTCATACAGCTACTGATTAAGAGAATAAGAATCTTTTATCAATATAGCACAGCCAAATTAAAATTTCTATCTGAATACATTCAATTTTATTCTCCAAACTCCAGGATTTGTTATTTATCAAAGTACAAAATCATTGAGGAAGATATATTATAGTGCTTACTATATTTTATATCTTGCACTTATCAATAGATATGGGTTTTTTAAAATTGAATTGAGTAATTATTCAAATGAGTAATTGAGATTATTTTGTGGAGGTTATCATTTCCAAGATGATATCACCGGGCAAAGTCTTGCATGGCCTGAATGAAGGGCCCTTAAGCCTAATGAATAACAATATTTATGTTTATTCAAGGGAATTTTTCCCAATTCCAAAGTATTTCTCCCAATTCCAAAGTATTTCTCCCAGTGTATGATACTGGTGGATACTTTCTTCTAATATTCACGAGATATTAAGAAGAATTGTCTGATTTATATATAAGGAAAGTTGAATTTTGAATTATTATTCACTTTAATGGAGCTCATAAACCAGACCAAACACTGATGTCCCTCATGAGAATTCTTTTTCTCTACTTTACTTTAATGTTCCTTTTACTTAATTTCACTAATTAATTAGGTAATAGAAAGCTTTCATAGACATATATCAAAAAAAAATCTACAATTGAAATGTTTATTTAAAAGAAAACTTATTAAGAATTGTAAACTAGATAAAAAGTTCAGAATATTGGAAAGAAGAGATAGATAGAGGAAAGTATAATCACCAAGAGATAGCTGTTTAGAAATTGGTGAAAGGTTTTAAGTCAGCTAGACATATCTCAGAAATAAATTACTCTTACTACTACCCCTAATTGTAAAAAACTGGACATAATGAAAAGGTAACATAATGAACATTGAGAATGTTGAAAAACTTTAGATAAATATTTATTTTGGTAAATTTTTTGAGTTAAGATAGCCTTAACATGAGACAAAATCCACTTTAAGATTCTTAAATAAGACCAGTCCTTCTTCATTAAATTTATTACATGGAAAAACCCTATTAGGTGCTATTTGTTTAATTTAATTCCTATGTATCTTGTGATAAAAATAAGAAATATAATTGAGATTTGAGATTAATTTTTCATTAAATTGATGAAACATTTCACTTAACTATGGAATTAATTCATATTATTAACTTTATGATGTGTTTTATCCTCCAATTCTGAATAATGAAAATTGGAATTGCCATTAATTTTTTGATCCTTTTTTCTACTAATCTTGAGTAAGTAATGGTGAAATTAAAATAAGATTATTGAAGGAAGAAATCATTGGGGTGAAAGAATAAAAATCTGGAGCTTATCTAAATAAAATAAGTTACTCTTTGTATATTCAAGTGTACTTAGTATTGATGATAAAAAGAGGATAGAGAATGGAAAGTCTATAATGTGGTGGTTATAGAAGGAGGTATTGCCAAGGGCGTAAAAATTAATTTTTAAGGGACTTAAATAATCTTTTCAGTGAATTTAAGAAATATTTATGTGTTTTATAAAGCATATCTGTGGGAATATATTGCCTCAGTTTAACTAGTTAAAAAAGAAAGAAACCTTTGATTATCTATTCTCAGCTACACATTTTATCTTGAACAAGACTTTCCTAGGTGCATTAAATTCATTTTAATATCATATATTGTGTATATCTGAGTAATGCATTCAACAAAAACTAGAATAAAATGCATTTTTCTGGGTAGCAAGATGTTACTGGCCAGTAAGTCACCTAGAAAATGACCTTTTATGAGAAATTATAATTGAGAAGTCTTATAATAATCATTAATAGTTATTCTGATACTTTACTTTAATAAAATTAACCAAATTATTATCACATACACTTGTATACACCAGAAATTCCTGAAGAATACATCCATCAAGAAATAACTAAGTATAGTGCCCTGACATATGAATTTCTATTTTTTTTGGTTCTTCAGAAAAACATCTCACCCTCACAGCTATAAGGGAGCCTATGATATAATTTCATTGTGCAAGAACAACTAAAAGAACAATTTTGATTTCTCACTTTTTTTGTATTTTTTTTCTTTGTAGAATACATTCTTTTGATCACTATTTTACAAACAGTTGATCATTGAGCCATCACCGAAAAATCTAAACAAATTGCAAACTATTTCAGTGGCTCAATTGATTAAGAGCTAAAAAGAAACTTACAAAAATTGGTGGTCCTAGTAAGAAGTAGGACCTCCATTTGGCATGGCAGTGACACTAGTATGTCATCCAATAATGACCAAGGAACATCCTCCTATTCTTATTGAATTTCAACCTGTAATTCTTGCACATATTGGGGCTGGTGTACTTTTGAAATTGAACTATTAATCATTTTCCAAATATTCTCAATGCGGTCAGGTCTGGAGAATGAGCACCCCAAATCATTTTGTTGATTCCATGTTGTTTGCGCCACTTATTGCTGAGGTTCTCAATGTGAATTGGGTCACTGTCCTCCATTAAAATTAATCAGTGGAAACCCATTATACATGTGGGTGACAAAGTGGTGTAGGGCTGGCTGATATATTTGTCAGACCATCTTGGCCGAAGTCATTTTCCCATCAAGAATGGCCACCATCAATTTTTCAGCCAAAAAAAATTCCCCCCATATCATAAGAAATTGTTTTCCCAATCAATGGTTGACTGCAAGATTTTTGGGTAGCACTTCTCTTGAGGTTTTTGCCAAACTTGCACACAATAGATCTTCTCTCCTACCTCAAAGGCCAATTTGTCAGTCTAAATCACCTTTTACCAGTCATCAATTGTCCAGAATCAATGTTGTTGAGAAAAGGCCAGGAAATCTTGGAAGTCTTGAGGTCGTAAGAAACGCTTCCTCGGGGTGATTCTTTGGGCTTTGCCAAGTTTGTGAATATTGCACTGGATTGTTCTTGTTGAAATTCTTTCAGTCAAAATATTTGTTACTTGGGCCGTGGTTAGGCACTGACATTGAGTAATTAATTGGTTGAGTTGTTGCCAATCTTGTTCCTTTAGGATTGATGGATGGCTGCTTTTTTTGTGAGTATTGACCATCCTGAGACACTGATAATTTTCAAAGTTGTCATAAACTTTTGTTACAGGTAATCCAAGTAACATCCCTATATTACAAAATTCCAGCCCAGCTCAATACATTCCAAGGATTTGGCCTTGCATCTTGTCTTCAAGGTAAGGCATTTCCTTCAAGCAAAAGAAAAAACTGGCATTATAAAAAGAGATTGATTGTTGACAAGAAACAAATAGAGCAATATCATGACCTCAATCGGTGGAAGAGGTAAGACGTTTGTAATTTCGCGGAAAGAGGTGGTTTGAGAGGGGGAAATTGGTTTTTCAGGGCCTTTATAAGGCATTGGGAGGCCGTTTCCTCCCATCGCGTTGGGTACAATTATGTGATGAGTGAGGTGAGATTTGAAGCGTTAAAAAAATAAGTTGAAGTTGGATTTTGACAAAGCAAGCACGCAAGCTTTGATGAATAGGATATTGCGGTGGCCGTGGGGAAGATCAAAAATTCCTTTGAAATTAGCCAATGGGATATTTTCTTATTCATTCACCACATGAGATCATTGTTGGTTAAATATAAAAGAAATTCTTCTATATGGCCATATTCACATAAAATAGGTTAATATTTGGGGGTAATTTAACAAGAGGCAGTCTCAGGGTGTATTTTACTTATTGATGAAGTCTTTATATACTTGAAAAAACGGTCAGAAAATGTTTGGAAATCATATATTTATTGAAAGAGAAGGTAAAGCTTCCTAAGACTTGAATAAAAAATTATTTTTACTAACTTATGAAATCACATAAGTATATTTATTATACTTTTTACTTGTATCTTATATAAAAAGAAGTTAATTGCTTCAATTTTGAATTTCCTAGCTCATCTCATTATTCAAATTTTTAATTAAAAATTAAATATCAATAATTTCCCAAATGTTTTTATCACAAGGAAAAATACCTTCCTGCCAATGCAGAATATGTAGCCTAACCATATATTTCTCCTTGATACAAGGGCCTATTAGCTCAAACTGACGAAAACAAGAGCTTCAACCTATGTATTTCAAGATCTCAAATATATATAGAAAATGTAATTGAAATTTTGAAAGTGGATTTTCTTTTTTAAAAATGAGAAACAAAATGTGTGATTAACAGGTGGTACAGAAATTTGTTAAGTGGGTGGTAAGCTGTGTAATCTGGCACAACATTTCTTCACAGATTTTCCATTTGTGGTTAGACACTTTCAAATATAATGAGCTTCCATAATTAACTATTGAGTATTAATTCATTATTGATAAGTACATCACAATTTTTCTTAGCTTTATTATGAAATTGATAAAATGAATAAAATATCTCTTTAATTAAGAATCTTATGTGAAAATATGAATTAAAATCCATATATACATAAATCTTATATGATTTTACCGGGAATAAATTATGAGAATGAATGATTTATAAGAGGTTTGAGAAGATAATTTCAAAAGAAATTTTTTTACAATTGGCTTTAGTAATATTATTTAAGAAGAAAATTCCTGTCAAAACAAGTTTTTTTCCATAAGAAAAAATATTATTTTGAATATTTTGGTGAAGAAGTTTTTTCAAAATTTATTTTATTGTTGAATTCTTGATTTTATGACATTTAAGATCAATAATGTTAGATCTTTAGGGTTAATAAATGATAATAAATTTACATTTATTTCTCTTACAGAGATTTTTCTGATGAAACTTGTTTTTAACTACATTTGGTGATAGATATAGAAATCTTTCACCAAAATTAAGAACTTCATGATTAATTTGAAAGTTACGGATAAAATAGTTAATTTAGTTATGATTAATTAATTGAATTTATTATTCCAGATTCTGGTTTGAAATTGTTGAAATTTTGCAAGGTATTTACATCTTTGCATGTTCATTTGGAAAGTCAAAGACAAATCTGAGTTCATGAAGCTGAATTACATGAAAAATAGGAGTGAAAGGGGTTTTAATTGGTTTGAGATTTTGTTTTAAATAGAATGAAACAATAAATAAGTCTAATAATTGAGATCCTTAGTGTATATAATTCATATTATGTTATCCAATTTTGGTAAGGATGAAATTTGAAAAAAATATGAAGGGATTATTTTCATTTATATTCCGTTGGGTTTAGCTTAAGCTTATTTGGTTGACCTAGTTCAAATTATTTTGATTTAAATAGATATCTTTCCTAGCAAAATGAATGATTTTTAAATGGATTAATGAACAATAATTTTTAGGATTATTTAATTCGGAATAATATCAAGTAATAAAATAAATATCAACTAATGGTGTTCTTGAATAAACACCTGCTTATTTTACCTCCCAAAAAACTTGTCTAACACCAATAACTAGCATGATTGACATCAATAAGATATGATTGATTTGATATCTTTTTTGTTTTATTATAGTTTATTTGATGATACACTAGAATATTGAGGTGCTAGGAATATGGATTAAGGATTCAGAAATACATCTTATCTATAGGATTGTATTTTGGAAGCTGAGCACATTACTTATTTCCCTATTTGGCTTCAATTAGGACTAATTTTTGATTAGAGTTTTCTTGAATTTCAGCTGTAAGTCATCAACAGAAGCCATTTTGAATTTTATTTTTTATATGTTTATTTGTTAAGGTTTAGTATTATGTTTAAAGCTATTCACTAATCTGACAGTTCTAATTCTGGTCTAATATTAATTTTATCAAAGCCAAACCATAATAAGAGCTTTCAATTTCATTGTTTAAATATTGGTATGTTGCAATATTTTTATTGAATTTCGAGGAGGTAGGAATAGAGGAAAGCCCAAATGACAGTATGTCAATTGATAGCACAAAAATGAATCTTATCACCACCAGAATCCTTGAACAAAATAAAAATCAATTTTTGGCATTTAATGTATGAGATAAATTGAAAAAACATTAAATTAAACAAAAACTAAAAAAGCTAATTGAGTTTATTTTTTATTCTGAATCAATTCAAAATTTCCCCAAGATGAATAAGAATGGAGTCATGATAAATTTAAAATAAATAATAAGATATCTGGTGATTTCTGTAAGGGTCAAAAGAAAAAATAACGAGGATAGGGGACTACTAAAAGCAGAAAAAAACCATAGAAGAAAGGAGTAATAAGTGGTGAATCTGAATCTAAAAGAAATTTAAATGATTATTGAATTGATTTTTTTTTGGGTTTGAAAATTTCTGAAGAGCCATTTTTTGATTCAATTTTTTTTTTGAATTTAGGGTTAATGAAGACATATTTTAGTTGATTTAAAACAGGGTATTAGGTTTAATTTTTCTTATGAACTTGATTTTCAGATTAAAAGGAATTTTTAATAAATCAAAGCTCAATTTAAATAAAAGGGAAATACGAGTTTTCTGTTTGAAAATAAAAATTGATTATCTTTTTCCAGATTAATTGAAAAGTTTGAAATAAAATATTTCAGTCAATATTTTTCTTCAAAAATTCTTTTTTATTTGGGAAAATATTTTTTTTTCAATTTTTATTCTGAAAATACTATATTATGTTATTTCCAACCACAAGTAATCCAAATATAAAAGCTCATCAGTTTTTTTAAATAGTTTCTGAAAAACCCATTGATTTTGTGTCAAAATTGTGATTTTCTGGAGAAAAATTCTTGAACCATCATGAAGTGATAATATATCTTCTAAATATATATTTAAAAGAAACTGATTTCATTTTCTGAATTTAACACCAAAATCTTTACTAAACACAAGAAATAACTAAAAAATATTGAAGACAATATTTCATCAATAAAATTCAAGATACTCTGAATATTATAGATGGCCTTGGGGAATTCAATGCTGAAATTTCAAGGTCCATCTTCTTCTGCCTATCTTTTAATTAAAGTTTTTCTTATAAGACTTTGAAATACTTTATCAATTTAATTTTAAGATGGAATTTCCTTTTTTTCCTGGGTCATTTTTTGACTTTACAACCTGTATATTTTGTGAGCTTATGGAATATCCTGTTATAGAATCAAATTATCACTCAAATTTTGATCATACATATTCAAGTAAATGACTTATTGAGCATACCCATTATGCATATCCATATCATTTTGGGTTGTAAACTCAACCTTAAGTATAACAGGAATAAAATTACATTATTAATTTTAATTTAAAATTCCAATATCATACAATGACTTTGCTGTAATATTAGATTGATTTCGTATTCCTATTTCACAAATACCCAGTGCGTTTTTTGTGCTACTGGCTATCTAGTTATACCTTATGCCTCAAAATAAATCCAAGTTTTCCTTCTTAATTATTGATTCGTGGAAAATAATCTTGAATTATATTCCTTAAAAATAACTACCTATGATAAAACGATTTTCTTGCAATTACATGATAGTGGGCTTGAAACTAATCATGATCAAAGTAGATGAAAGATTTCTCAAGCTCCCAAATCAAGATTAAGATCAACTGAAATTATTATATCTTTTGAAAGTCCTTTATAATAGCTAGAGGGTTAAAAAATTATACCTGAAATATATGGCATTATTTCTATTACTTTGGGAATGAAGTGATTTTGTGGAAGCTTTTTGAGGAGAGTAATATAATGTCAAATATCATGAAAAATGGCCCAAAATGATAGACTATACAGAAAGGGATCTATTGATATCACTATTATGGAAGGTATATAAGAGATAACCTTGAATAATCTGTACTGGGGAATTATTCAAGATAACAAAGAAAAAAGTATTAGAAATTTCAAAAATTCAACTTCTGAGTAATATATTACAGCCTCTTTCATATTTATGTCGCATGAAATCAAATCCTTTTGGCAGATATAATTGGAGTTTGGAGATTAAATCTAGGCCAAACAGCCTTAATTATTGAAAAATATCTCTATATCACATGAATTTTTTTGAAAAAGGGGGTATCTTTCAGTTTTCTAAAAATATGCCATACAATAATGTAGAAATAATACCGTATTTAAAGACTATTTATACCCTCAAAACCCATTTTGAAGTACAAATTTGGGTATATAATGTGGTTTTAACTTAGTGTTTAATAATAAAGCCCCCAGTTGTGGCATTCCATTGGTACAAGGATTTGTTCAAAGTATATGTATAGAGAGGCACACAAGCTCATGGGATGTCCCATGGTCCAAAAAAGGTATTTTGGGGGGTTACTTAATTTCCCATAGTAAAAACCCCAGGAAAAATGACACAATTCTTAAAATAAATATGCCACACAATGATTTATAAATGATCCTGCATTTTAAAGCTGAAATATGCTCTTCTAAGACAAAATTTTTCAATTAATTTCCTTCTGTGAGTGATATTAGCAATTAGGAATTTCCATTCTTTAAACTAAATTGGTAATCTTGTCACAGGAAATACTCTTAACGAGAGAAGATGAGTATCTTGTGCTATTTTCTCAATAAAATAGGTATTTAAAACAGCTATTTATTCATATTTTTCTGACTGTACAAACTAATTCTTCTCTATAAAAACTTAACAAGAAACGTTTATAGAGATTTCCTTCATATCTAGAATATGATAAATAAGACCTATTTTGCCATATTGAAGGGAAATTTTCAAAGATAAACAATTTCAAGCTCAATTCACAGTTTTGTTTTTTCCCCCTATTTTGTTTTATCAATTTCTTGTGAAGGTATTATATAGCCACATGCACTTTAAGCTTTCTGGTGAAAAATAAAAATATTATCACCTATTTCAGAAACAGAAATAATGAATTTATATCAGGAGAGTATGAAAAGGATTCTCACACCATTTTTTGAGAAAATTTGGAAAGCTACATCAATATATTTCAGGCCCAATCCAAGGGACAAAATATTACTGGCTGGCCAGTCACATAAAAAATGCCCTGGTGACTTATTCCATTTCCTCAGAGCTGGAACTTTCAATTGAATTTCTTTTTTGGCTTATTCCAAACTAAATAATTAGTTTGATGATATAATACAAAAAATTATCTCCAGCTAATCAACCTCTATTTTCATCTTTTCAGCTTTTCTGGCCCCTTTAGTATTTTGAATTGCTTTATATGATGCATTTTCCTAATTATATGCTTGAAATCTATATTAAATTTAGGCTTCTGTAAGATTATACATATTAAAGGACTTATTGTTGACTATTCACAAAATGAGGTGGTTCAAATTTTTCTGTATTTAAGATAGTCTTCCTACTTATTTTGATCCACTATTTCTAAATCACGAATAAAAACTTTAGTGGATCTTTTCAAAACTAATTGTAAATATGTATTCTAATTGGGTAAAGTTTAATAAAGTATTTTAAATTCTACAGATTATTCATGAGAATTATTAAGCTGGGAATTTCTTTTACAGGGAAATTTTGGTTGTATATATGTTTCAAAAGAAGGAAGTGAGTTTTTTATGAGAAAAAGTTTGAAGTATAAGCTTTCAAGAATGTTAAGTGTGAAAGAAATTCAAGATAAATAATTTAAAGTATAACTCTTTTACTGATAAATTCAATGCAAGAGTATGATAATATGATGAATATTTTCATATCTGGAACATTTAGAATCTATTTGGTATTGGGAATAGGCTTCAAATGTGAAATATTGACTATAGCAGGATTATCAAATTTAACCAAAATCCCAGGGGACTCAGTTAAAAACTTAATATTTTTAATTTGATATTTACTCCGAAATAATAAATTATTTCAAACAATTATATTCTAATTTTGGGACACTTTATTTTTATATTCAGTTTTCCTTCTCAAATCAAATGGTTGGAGAACTATGAGCTCTAACTCTTTCCAGACTTATATCCATATTGTGAATATATATTATAGTTTTAATATAAAATATATCTCAATAAGCTCAAGAAACAATAGAATATATAAAAGAAAATCTTTCCTGGCGAAAATATTCAATAAAAAGGATTAATCATAGAAAAATATTTTTTAGTTTTTAATAATATAATCAAGGGATCAGTTTGAGAAGTCCAATTATATTTGCATAAGACTTCAATCAAAAAATTCTAATGAAATAGAATAAAGAGAAAAATAAAAATGGATTGCAAGTGAGAACAAGGGATATTTTTTTATCAAAATTTCGGAGTTTAGGGTTGGACATTTGCGAAGAATTTGACTGATACTTGATAAATTAATAAATGGAATAAAAACAATTCATCAATCTCAGAAGATGAACTGTGAGTTTAATGAAAATTTATTCATTATTTAAAATATACTCAGAACCTCACATCTGAGGGTATCTGAAAAAGGTTTTTGAATTTCCCTCTGTTTTTTACTTTAAAAAAATATTATTCCTCTGAAATAGTTTAATCTAGGTTAATCAGCCTAAAAATATAATTTTGAATGTTTCTTCTTAGTTCAAACTGATTTCAATTCTTATTCAAGATAAATTTACAATAGTGGTGTGAGAGAAAATGAAGTAGTTTTTTGAGTATAATTCAAGAGATGAATATGAGAGATGATGAAAATTATTTAAATATTCTATTAGCCTTTTTATTTGAGCTAAAGAATAGAATTATTTCCAAATATGTGTCATTAGTTAAATAAAAGATTTATTCAGGGGGGAACGACCCTTCGGAATATTATAGCTGAAGGTAGCTGAAAATGGTTTATGATGTTTCGTCATGTTTCAACTTAATCCTCAAGAATATAAATATACAATAAATAAATGAAGGGAAATTATTTGAATCTACCATTTATGAATAATAAAAATACAAACAAAAAACCACATTTAACTCATATTGATTTGTTTTTATCATGTAATAATGATTTTTCTATTCAATATGTTCAAAACAAGCCAAGATATGAAATATTAATAAATAAATGAGTTTTCACCCCAGTTAAGATATTCAAATAGCCATTAATCGAAAAATGATTACCATCATAATACCAGAATTGTTGATAAACCCAAATTTTCAAAAATCTCATTAGGAATATATCAACAAAAACTGTATTATGGTAACTGAGAGAGTGCTATTATGGCAGAAGTTCAAGAATAAAATTCCTTTTATTATAGGAATAATAACAACAGTTTTAGTCAAAGTATAAAAAGGAAAAAACTTTCCCCATAGAACCAAAGCTCAATATTAATTGATCGAGTTTTTAATGTTTTTTCATGATAAATTGTTCAATTTGATTTATATCATCTCATGAAATATTTCTGCTTGGATATACTTATAGAGAAAAAGTGAGATTATTCTATTTAATATCTTTTGGCTAGCTAGTAAAAAGCTACTGTCATGGTAGAAACTCCATCGTTATCAAATTCATAAATTTGAAATCATCTTGATTGTGTCAAAGGATAATTATAAGATAATAGTTGTGACGATAATAAAATGATCTAATATTAAATTCAAAAACCTCTTACCCTTTCATCAGAAAAAATCTTATTCTAACTGTAACACAATTTTTTCAATTATAAATTATACACTCAAGCGCAAAACCGTCAAGTATTTCTTAGTGAAATTAATTAATTTGAATGAAATATTCTACACCTTCAACAAAAAATAAATTATGAGAAAATAAAAAAATGAAAATGAATTTCATTAGCCATTAAGAATCTGAATTTCCACCAAGAAAGATAGATCTCAATTATTGTGCTTCATAGAAATCTAACAATTCCTTTTAGGAGATATTGTTTAAAAATTTTCCAAATGCATAATTTAGTACCATTTTTCTTAAAAATAAACCCCTCGTTGGGCTTCTATTATTTTTTAATTTTTTTAATCCTCTAAATTACCTTTCTCATTATTTAATCTATGGATGTTTTCTAAGTGCTGAGAATTTCTTTCTGAAGGTATTTCATATTTTAAGTTTTGATTGAATCATCTTTTTTGCTTTGAAATGTACTGGAAGAATAAAAAATATTTTTCATTATATTTGCAAAACTGGTTATGGAAATTAACAGTGATTTTTTTCCACTTTTATAAATTGAGGACATTTCTTATTATATTTATATTTTTGTTGGTAAAGGTATTCAATGTAGTGGAATCAATTTAATTTTTAAAATAGGATTTCATAGGAAAAAATCAAGTCTATAAATCTTCCTGTATAGCTCCGAATAAAATATATTTTATTTTAATATCTCATAATGAAATTATTTTAGACTTTAATTTATTATCTTAACATTTTCAGTGAATTTTCCAGTATTCTAGAGCTACTTTTGGGTCCTGTAGAGGTAGTAAATGTGCTTGTATATTGTTTTCTATGGTGTTATAGAGCTCTTTCCAAAATTTTCACTTTTTTAATTTGAGAAGCTGAATGGATTACCTTTAAGTATTATTTTGTTATTGGCATTGTTTATTGTCTCATTTTCAAACTAACAATAAACAAAAAAATTGAATAAATTAACAATATCGTAATAAATTGAAAATAAATTATAGATGAGTAACAGTTTTCATTCAGTTTACAGGGATATTTAATGATAGTGGTTCATATTTATAAAATAGTTTTGTATAAACATTTCAAGCCATTTTTCGGAAGAGTGGGTGGCTCTTTGGATGAAAAAATACTACTTATTTCTGAAGTAGGGGGTATAAAGAAACTGATAAGTAGTTATCTTCATCAAGATACAAATAGAAAAATTGTACCAAAATAAATTAATAAGAAAATATTAGATTGAAATGGTGATTTTGGTATTTTGGGGTTCCAAATGTTTTCTGTATGAAATAAGCCAAGGATTATTTTCATCTCTTCATCTTACATTTTTCTAAGTTGATATACTTTGGCTGTGTCTCAGATCTGAAAGTTTGACCCCTCATTATTGGGATTTGATTCCTAGAAATGTGTTAAAAGTTCTGGTGGAGATTCCCTAATAGAAATATTTATATTAGCTGAGATACACAATCCTTTTTTGGGTTCTTCCAAAAACCATGGAGATTTGTGTTTTTTTAGAAAGAAAATGTATATTGATTCATTTTTATCTGAGTTAAAAAATTGTATTTAATAAAATAAATCATCTCAAAAATCTCAAATTCCTTTTTACAGTGAAATACCACTTTTGGAGTCTAATAATATATTAGCTTGATGCTTATTTTGGAGAGTAAATCATGTGCCTATCTTTTCTTTAAATAACTAAACTAATAGAAATACTACTTGGAGTTTGTGTCCTCTATTAACATTCTTGATTTAATTTTCTGATTTTTTTGAATTTGAAGCTACATTTTTCATTAAATAAGCTTACATTAAATGATAAGAGAATTTCTGATACACTATAAACTCACAATTTTAAAATAATATGAGTCAAATCACCTATATTATGCATTATTTTGAGAGTTTTTTTACTCAGATTTCAGAGCTGTTTAATGGAAATATTGAATTTAGTAAAAATAATGAGTTCACTCGGAGAAAAATTCATTTGATTTTTGTATTCCTGCGGGTCAAGGACATGTTATGAATTCAAATTATAAGATTTATCTGAATCAATCTGCCTTGGCCTGTCATAAAACCTCCATGAATTATCTCTCCTTTCTGGAAAAATTATTCAAGTGTTTTAACTCTTATTCTAATTGGCTTTATGAATTCTTAAGGTTGATGGTTTTTACTCAAAAAACTAAATACTTGAGCCATATTTGATTAAATGTTTTTGCTATGATTGTCTATGAAGGTAATTGTTGAAACAAGTTTGATGTAAAATTCCTTATGATAAATTCTATCCAAAGCTCTTTTTTTAAGGAATATAGATTATGATTATTATACTAAATGATTTGATAATAGGGGGTGTCAAAGTCACCAAATCCCACCTTAAAATAACACGGGATTTGGAACCCAAATCCCAACACTAAATCCCAGGTTTTTTATGTGTAAATCCCATGGAATTTTAACTGAGTCCCCTGGTATTTTGACCAAATCCCATGCATCTGGGATTTAAGCTTGAAACCTAACCCAAATGAGTACTCACAATTCATACCTGTACAACATATTTTTCTACACTCCATTTTGGACAATCTGACCAAGCAGCTTACAGTCCATTTATACCTCATCATCCATATAATAATTCCTCGATCCAAAGGAAGACACATCAAGACAGATATGAAGATCACCTCTGGCTTGCCTCATCCATCAGGTCACTTAATATGTACAGATTATTTAACCATAATTCAT
The DNA here is from genome assembly GCA_023105745.1 of Austropuccinia psidii. Classification (NCBI taxonomy): domain Eukaryota; kingdom Fungi; phylum Basidiomycota; class Pucciniomycetes; order Pucciniales; family Sphaerophragmiaceae; genus Austropuccinia; species Austropuccinia psidii. Next base: position 1,052,821 of record JALGQZ010000012.1, read on the forward strand.
TGGCTTTCAGTCAAATCCAATTTCGAGTCATGTTTTGGTACTAGCGGTTCAACATCTATGTGACAAATTCTTGAAAATGACACCCACCGCAATTAATTCAAGAGTCAAGGGGTACTGTGAAACAAATATGCAGGACCAAAAAAGAACTAAGAAATATTAATTGTAAATAGTTTTATTTTATGAATAACATCTCCACTCCGTTGTATGCCATTAAATTATGTGCATAAATCAATGGTCCTGATGAAATTTACAATTGACTATTTTTCCATGCCAAAGTGATTGGTTTAATTTTTTCACACATATTTACCACATCTTCCCCAATGTCATTGTTGGCCAGATTTTCTGCATGTGGTGGATCATCATCTTCATATAGATAAAACCATTCATCACCAATTTGTGCTAACATATTATGTAAAATTGTGCAAGAAATGACCCAACTAACAAAATATCTGATTTCATGAGCATCCCTCATTTGATTTTGCATTTCCCTTAGAGAAAACCACCTCCCCTTCAAAATTCCAATTGCATGCTCAATTCTGACCCTTGATTTTGCTAGACAGTAATTGAAAGAATGGTTGTCTACATTCTGTGCTACAACTCCCTTATATGCTGGAGCAACCCAAGGAGAGCTTGCATATGCCAAATCTTCAAGTAGGTACTGATCCTTTTCATAAAACTCTTGAGGTGTTTGTGCTATTTTCATATGTTTATAGACATTCAAATCATGAAGTGACCCAGTACAACCAACATGTAGAGCAGTGAACTGTTTGTTTATATCACAAACCAGTTGTATTGACATAGAATACCTTATATGTAAACCATCAGTAAGATTAAAATAAAGAATAAAGATTAAACAGCTTACCTTTTTTTGCAATCAAAATAGGATTCACTATCATTGGCAGGACGTTGTGATAATGGTATGAGACTCCCATCAATAAACCCAATGCACCCAGGGAAGCCTTCTGCTTGCATTACTTGAGACATCTCTCTTTGTTGTTCTATTGTTGGCCCCACAATCACTTTGCGCTTCAACTTCATTAATATCTGGATGACTCTCTTAGTGTACAAGACAATAGCCCCATGGCTAATTCCAAACAACATTCCTATCTTTCCCAAAGTGGCCCCATTGCCATTTGATCCAAGCCTTGATAATGCCACAGCCAATTGGATGGCAGGATTGCATTGTTTGTCTTGTGATGAGTTTTGAAAGGTTTTATCACCTTGAATTTGTGAAACCAATTTCTCAAACAATTCATGTGTGGTCCTACATAGCTGTCGAAACTTTTCAGATGATAATGTTTTTAAATCATTCATTGTATACATGTAATGTGATGGATATCTTCTACAAGAATTGATGTATCTTTGTGAGGTTATCATATCTAATAATATTATATCTTCCTGGATATCAGAATCACTATCAGAGCTGAGTGCATCAATGAGCTGCAGTTAGTTTAATGTCTGAAGTAAAGGTATCCTTTTTGATGCTTTGGGCATGGTAAATGAAGAAAAGGCCTGTATCAAATTTAATTTAGAATCAAATACTTTATTAAATGATGAGTGAATTCAGATTTTATGCAAGAGAAGTAAAGTTATATGCAATTTAACATGCACTTACTGAGTTGTGTGTTTTAGACATGTGCCTTTATTGGAAGCTAAAGGTGGGATTTTAGTATTTAAACATGGGATTTGGTACCAAAAAACCTGGGTTTTTGTACCTTAAAATACCACACCTCTTTAGGTGTGGGATTTCTGAAATCTCAAGAAATTAATGCGGGATTTTGGAAAAAAAAAACTCAGGATTTTGAGTGTCGGATTTGGTAACTTTGACACCCCCTACTATTTGATAATTTATGTCATGATTTAATATTTTACCACATAAACAAATAAAAAACATAATTCAGGACAGAAATACTGTAAATATCACATCAAAATATGATATTAAACTATATAGGGAAAAAAATTATAGTCATTCTAATTATAATTTGAATAAATAAAATCCTGTCAAATTGATATAAAATATAACAATAAAATCTAAAATATCAAAAATTTCCATGAAAAAAATTTAAATATGGCTCTTAAGTAATAGTTCACATATTGAACCACAATGGTAAAGGTTTTATATTATCAAGTTGATAATAATAATATTTTTTTAAGATAAATATTGAAATAAGCTGCAATTATTATGAAAAAAATGATTAAGTTAATTGATCCATCAATTCTTAAATACATGTTTTCATATATTTGAATTTTGAATTTACTGAGATACCTGTAATTTATGATCTTTGCAAAACAGAACATATATTATGCCTTTTAGCTTATACCTTTCAATGATAAATGGTAATAAATTAAGCTAAGCTTAACAATAATATTACTATATCTCCCAATAAATTATTGACCTTAATTTAGAGATCATTTATCCCTCTATTGAGATATATCTACAAATTGCTGTAAAAAGTGCCATTTTTAACAAGGCGGTTGAAAATAATAAATTATAATTGATACAATACTGAATTGGAATTAATAAAATGAATTAATAGTCTCTTTGATCAATAAACTGGTAATTTGTGACCAGAAACTTTATAAATGAACCTGTGAGATATTCACCTAAGGCTGATAATAATATATTTCAACATGAAAGACTTTACAGAAAAAAACTTATTATATAATAATTCTTTTTCTTATTAGATTATAATAGAGAAAAATCTCATAGAAGTACTTATAAACTATCTAAATACACTTTCTGAGCCCTATTTATATCAAAAATAAGATGATGATATAATTTATTATATGAGGCAAGAATTTAATTATTAATAATCATATTAGCTATTGTATAATAAGTAAGATATGATATCAATTAATATAATTGAAATATATATTCATTATTTATTTTTGTACTTCAGCTCAAGAATATAATTGAAGAGCTTACAAGATAATGAGCTCATAATTGTCAATATTTAGTCATGAATCAAATGAAATGGTACAATAATTGGAAAGAATATTTGAATTAGAAATTAATAATATTTCAATTTTAATATTATAATAAGTAATATGTACTTATATAGAAATTACTTTAGTATTTGAGTTTTCCTAGTGTTAGAATATCTCCTATTATTAATTTCTCTCCTAAACCAATAATACTTTCAATAAGTCAATAGATCATAATATTTTATTTTTATATCAAATAGTATGATACTATGATAGCTAGACTTAAGAATAATATTCTGATAATTTATTTTTATCACAACCACTTTTTTTTCAAAAATTTAATCAATAGCTGTAATATGAGTGATTCATTTCATTTAAAATTTTGAATTTATTTTATTTTAACATAGATTTTAACTTCTAGAGTATAATTTATATTAGATTAGCTATCTTTGAGGTTTGAAATTGCGTGATGATAATATTAATTTTCTGTTCAAAATCCTGAGTTAAATTTACTATTTTTTCTCAAAAAAAATAGAACATACTTCAAGCTGTAATTTTAGAACAAAATTAAAAGGTATTCCTGAAGGATTGTTTCCAATTAGTTTCAACTCCTTCACCCCCATTAATTTTATGTTATTTTCAATTTGATTTATTTCATTTATATTTCTTAAAAGAACAAAAACTCACCTGTAATAATATTTTTTTGGTATAAATATTATTACTCCTATACTAATTATTCTTAAATTAATTCACTTTCAATATCTATTTCTATATATATTCATTGATAAGCTATAGTGATCAAATTATAATCATTATAAATTGTTGATTACTTCATTTCTATGGCTCTAATGTATGGTAATAAGTGTTTTCATTTGAATTTGGATTTATGGTATCGTTTTATTTCAAACAAGAGCAAAATTCAGAGTTAAATTATATTTGAGTTAGTAACTTTAGTATATTTCATCTAAGTCGAAAATTATATCTATAAAAGAAACGATTCTTATCCCATTAATGTTTTAGTACCAACATCAATATAAATTTTAGAATTTGAAAGAATGATTGGATCTCAACCAGCTTTCTTATTGGTATCGGGGTTCCTTCTAAGACCATATGACAGCTGCTAATCCTGTAACTATTGCAACTGAGAACTATAATCAGTGTATCACTATAAAATTAAATTCTTGTTGTAAATATTTATCTTTCTTAATTTAATTTCCGTGCTCCTTTTATTTGTGCACCAACATTTTTGCCTCTGGTACCCATATTTACTCTTTTCAATAAATTTACCAAATTTTTACCTTAAAAATATATATATATCAATTTGGTAAATAAAATGGAAGTTATTTTGAACAAAAATTATTATTTCATTATAATTACGCTATCCTGTGTTAACAGCCTTTTAAGAGAAAATTATACCAAAATATACATAAAAATTTAAAAATTTCATATTCATTCCTTGGAACTACCAAAAGCTAAAAAGCTGGGGAGCAAATGGAATAATTTGAATATCTCAATTCTAATAATATTAGAGAAAAGAAACACTTTCTAACAGAGGTTACAAAAAAATTATATTAACATCCTGAGATTTTACTCCTCCTTAATAAATAAAAATATCAAAAACACTATAAAAAATGGATTGATTGGATAAGCTAATTATTTTGAATATAGGACCAATTATGTGCTAATCTTTTCATTATAATATAAGGTCTTTGAAGTAGCTCAGATTTCTCCATTTTGAAGAGTAATTACAAACATTTGGTAAGGTAAAATTAATTGAGTTACCAATTAAGGATATTTCTTGTTACAAAAGAAGCATTTAGAGCTATTATTAATTAATTGATCCTAAAATATCATTATGTTTAAATTGGAATCAGCTTGAATTGATTGAAAAATTTATTCATAAAAGTATTACAGCTTTTATTATCTATGGATTATTGGATATGAAGTCCTTTTACTTAAAAACAGAAGAATAGAAGATTCATAAACGTCCAAAATCCAAATATGATCTTAGGGTTATTTTTTAATTTAATCAAGTTTTATATAAACTGTTTTAGTCAAAAACGCAATGAAGTACAAATAAATATTTGCATTTTTGATCAATTTTTTAATCTTCCATCATTCTCTCTTTTATTATGATTATTTTTTATTTTAATTCCTGATTTAAAATGGTATTAATATGGATACCTATCTAAGCTTTTGAAGCTAAAAATGTAAGAAGTTATTTTAAATATTAATTGACATTAATTAAGCACACAATCAATTTGGAATTATATTTTTGAGCTTCTTTTAGGTTTGGAATTTGAGAGATAGTGACTTATTTCAATTAATTGAAAAAATATCCTAAAAACACTATGTGTGATTTCTATAGGTGTTTCACTTTCAATTGATCAAAAAAGCTCACTTTTCCTAAAGAAGAAGTAAAAAGGAGTAATAAATTATAACAAAAATAAGAGTTTTAATCTACCCAAAAGACTATCTTTTTTACTATTTTCAAGGGTCCTGGTAAAACCATTTAAGCTCTTGCATGTTTTTACAAATCTATGGCCAAAACACATAGTTATATGGTAAAACATATAAATGAGGTTTTTTGGAGAAACAAGCCTAAAACTAAGCTTGAGGATCTTATTTATTTTTTTTGTTTTTGTGTTTTTTGATGGCTTCTCAGGCACACAGAAGTATGCCATTTTTTAAAATCCATAATGTAGAAAAAGAATTATAAAAAAAGATATGGAAAAACTTTAGTGCGCTTGAGAATCTACCACAAAAAAAACAAGAAAAGCAAAAAAAACCAAAAAAAAGCAAAAAAACAAAAAACAAAAAAGAAAACAAAAAAAACAAAAATAAAATAAAATAAAAATAAAAACAAAATAAAAAAATAAGTAAAAAATAAATAAAAAATAAAAAAAATAAAAATAAATAAAAAATCAATAAAAAATAAATAAAAAATAAATAGAAAATAAATAGAAAATAAATAAAAAATAAATAAAAAATAAATAAAAAATAAATAAAAAATAAATAGAAAATAAATAAAAAATAAATAAAAAATAAATAAAAAATAAATAAAAAATAAATAAAAAATAAATAAAAAATAAATAAAAAATAAATAAAAAATAAATAAAAAATAAATAAAAAATAAATAAAAAAACCAAAAAAAACCGAAAAAAACAAAAAAAAAACAATTGAAACAATATCCCCAGATTTAGTTTGAGGCTTTTTTCTCACAGAGAATCTTATTTATATGTTTTACCATAAATTCCTGTTTTTTTCCATAAATTGGTAAAAAAATGTAATAAATTATGTGTTTTTACTAAATCCTTATGTACTTTTACCAGCACCCTTTTTTAATTGAAATTTCTTCTAGTGCATAGTTTTTTTTTATGAAAAACTGAGAATAATCATACTCTGTTTTTTCTTCAAATTTCCATTATTTTTAGAAGGAAAATTCTATAGAAATGAAAATGAAAGAAGTATAAATTATTTCATATGATCAAAAATCAATTAAAATTGAGATATTTTAATAAAAATAAATAACCAATACAGTAATTTCAAAGTATAATATCCCATAGGAGGAAACTAGGTTAAATTTCATATAGAATATAAATATTTAATGAAATCACTAAGGAAAGCAATTATCAATAAATATAACTGGATTTAATTAAAAAAAATCAATACCAAGATATTAATTTAAATTTATTTTTTTAGCCTTTCTGGGTATGTAAAAAGCACCTCAAAGTCTTACAATGATCTCCATTTACTATTTTGAAATTTCTTTTGATAAAAATGAGAGCTTATAAAAGAAACTATATTATAATTATATAAAATATTGAAGAATTATATTTCATAATAATAAAACCAATTGATGAAACGGGAGGGAATTAATAAATATAATTCAATTTAGCTTTCAAAATTAAAATATATAAATATTCCAAAAACACGTAGGTAGTTAGTAGTAAGGAAAGAAATACTCAAGAAGAGTTTTTAGCTCTTAAGATACCTTTTAATGATATAAAATACTTGGAAATAAATTAAAAGATTTTATTTATGAATTTAATCTCAAGAAAATTAACCAATTTTTAGGAATAACTTCAAAAGGAATTATAAGAGAAATTTTGAATCAAAAGATGGGATCATATATTTTATTACATAAAACAATTGAAAAAAGGACTGCATGGAATATATATGCTAAATATTGTATATTTACTTCTTGATTACTTGATACCCCATATCTTAGATGGTATAGGAAACTTTTGGCATCAGCTCCCCATTATTTGTACCGAACTTTGGAAAAAAGCTTTCAATTAAGATGCAATTTGAGATTTTTGAAGACCCTTTTATAAAAGAATTTGGTTTCTCACATTTTTCGATTACAAAAACAATACTGTTGTATACTATATAGCTCACAAATCAGGAATAAGATTTCTTAAGGCTTCAAGACAGAACTTTTGGTTATAATATATCTAATGAGAATATTGATATTGAAGAAGAAGTCTTATTTATCAATTCGAATATTGTAATATATTTAAATGATAAAATTATTCAATTTTTATTCGATTGAAGGTCATAAAAATAAAATGAAAGCTAATAAAGAGATCAAACCCCTTATGGATTTGGAAAGTTGCTTAAATAATAAGAAATTCAAATCAGCAAATCTTGTTCTTCTGTTATTGAGAAAAGATTATTTGAGAAAATACAGATATTTAACGGATTAATTTCATACAAATACTGGTGAAAATAAATCATCCGTTTTTATAAATATCCTTTTGAGCTTACCAATAATTAATATTTCTAAAGTATAGGCATTAAATTCCTAAATTTTTACACTGGAAAATAGAATAATTTTATTTTGCAAAGTTAATACTTTGAGTATTCATTTACAAATTCAAAGAAAAGTTAAAATTGAAATTTTTCAATATAACATTTTTCTAATATTAATCCTAATTACATATGATCCAAAAGTCTAATCACCTCTGATTTCAATTTCAAGTTTAAAACAGGGTTTCCCGTTTATGAAAAGCTTAATAGACTTCAAAATTGGATATTTTTTATAATTATTGGACAAAATATTATTGTAAAAAATATAAATTTAGTAGAAGTTCTTTCATTTTATTTCCTCAGATTTTTGAATTTATCAAGATTAATTAAATATGAGAATACTTTTTTTCTCTTAAAACAATCTTTTCTGCGGAAAACGTAGAAAGAGTATGGTTTATTTGAAGTAAGTTAAGCTGGGGCCATAAGATGAAAAATCTATGTTTAATTATAATAATTGAGAACATGGGTCAATAGGAATAATAGTGATATTCAGGAAATATGATTTTTTGTAAGTAAAAGTTTTGAATGATTTTTTGATAGCATTCCTTTTTTTTAGTGAAAGCATGGAGTAATCTACTTCTGGGTTTAAGTAATTTTTTCAAATTTTTATAATGATATTTTCAAAACTTGAGACTCAATTTTTATATCAAAATTGCTCTTATATATGAAATTCAGCTTCCTGATTTTCCAATAATTTCTTCTCTTCTTGAGGGTAAGGGGAATGTTGAGGTATTTAAAAAAGGAATCTTTTTTTAAAAATTATTTTTGAGTAGGCTGATACCTGAATACAATTATATTATTGAAAAATAAGTTGAGCTTTTTGGTTTGTTTTTCTTTTGCCATTTGTCAATTTTTTATTCTAAAACCATAAAATAAAATTCAAAAAAGTTCTGAAAATGTTTTTTCTTTTTAAAATCTCTTACAACATATAAATTGAAGTGGAATTATAAAATTTCATCACAAAATTGAGAAATTATTCTTTAAAGACAATCTATATCTCTTTTTATCATTGAAACAAGATATGATCAATTATTTAGAGCTCATCATAGAATGTGGAAAAAGAATTAAAACAACACATTAATTTATTCTTTAAATCATGAAGTTTTCCCTTTTTTTTAAAAAAAGATGTTAATTCTTTCCAAAAAGAAAAATAAGCAAAATTAAACAAAATGGAGTACAGTAGAAATATAGAAAAAAAATAACAAAAAAGTATCAGTATAAATTGAATATAACAGTAGATGGAGTAAAAATAAGCATTTATTAGTGAATGCTAAAAAAATATAATCCAAAATCATTAGTATCAGTGCATGAGTTAGTTTTTTTTCAGAATTCAACTGGATCAATTCTTTTAAAAATTGTTGAGAATTTATTTTTTGAAAAAATATTGAATAAATGGATTTGATTTATGATTTGTGATAATTCTTTTTGAAAAAAAGTTTAAAAAAAATAAATTTTTTTTTTTTTCAGTGATGAGATTAAAAAAACAATTAATTAGTTTTTTTAAAAGATAATTTATGAAATCAAAAAACTAAAGAAACTTTCTTATTTTTAGTTTGGTTTGAGCTAGGAAATTTGACTCTGATTAAAGGAAAGAAAAACAATTTCAAATGGATGTTTCTTTTCAAAAGTGGAAGAAATAAAAGTTTACGAAAAGAATTTTTCAACTTAAAATTGTTAAAATTTCTTTTTGAAGCACAAAAGTTAAAAAATTGTAACCAAATACCGATATTGACTTTTTATAAAAAAAATGATAAAAAACTTTTTAAATAATCAAACTAAAACTGATTAAAAAGTTTTTTTTATAAAAGGTCAAATTTCAAATAGTTAAATTTCTCAAAAATAAGAAAAACCAAAAATTTAAACCAAATACCAAAAAGAGCTTTGGTTTAGAAAGATCCGAAGTTCCCAAACAACATCATTCATTTTGTAAAGATCCAAGAAAAATATTTCCCCAAAGTCTGGAAGACTGATTGAATTTGATTTTTAATCTTGTTTCTGAAATGAAAATTATCTTGTTGTAAAATCAAAAAAAGCATATACTCTCAATTGGGAAAATTCACATCTGCAATTCCTTGAGACATTCTTGAACATCATAAAATTTCAAAATATCTTTCATGTCTATTTCAAGTGCAAACCAAATAAATTTTAAAGTCATTCAGAATTGACCATGACCAAAAAAAACCTAAAAACCAACATTATTATGAGCTGGATAGTATCAAGCACATAAGAAATAAATCACAAAAATACCCTCTCTTGAGCTCTTAATTAAGCTTAAAATTCTTTCAAAATCGGATATTGAATATAATGAGCTCAGAACTTCAATGACCAAATCTTTTTTTTGTCGTTTCTTACACAGTTCAAGGTCACTTTTACACTTTTCTATTTTGAAAGTGTGTTTTTGGTCCTGTTCTTCCTTTTTGGCTTCAAGCTTGTATTTGAATTGTTCCTCTTTAAACTTTCTGGTATTACAGTTTTTCTTCCTCTAAAAAGAAAATTATTTTTCCTTCATTGCCATGGCTTGCTCAGTCTCAATAACTTGTCCATTTTTTCCTCATTCCAAACATTCTTGATCTTGTGCCTCCTGTCCTAAGGTTTATCAATTTAGCCCTCATAATGATCATTTTAATATCAAAGATTCATACCTTTTTGACTTTTATCAATTATTTTTGATTATGAAAGAGAAAAAATATCAGAAGTTCTTTTTTGTGAGCCACTTGTGTAATCCATATTCAAACTTGAGCCATGATTTCTCCTTTGTGAGGTTCTGTTTTTGATCTTTGGTAGCTGAGTTTCGTGAATAATTAATATGAATACTAATGATTACAAAATATTTAAAAAAACTTACATCAAAATATTTTTCCTCATCCTTATCATTCATGTCATGAACATTCAACATGGGGTCAATTCCGAGTTCTTGATCTTCAATATTTATTGCACTCTTAAATAAAAACAAAACAAATACCAGAACTATCTATTGAGTTCATTATAAGAACTTAGTTTTACATCCAATTTATCCTTCTCTCCCTCATTTGAGTTCAATTCCACTTCTTGTGCATAATAACTTGCCAGTGGTGTAACATTGGGTTTGTGACCAAATAGGGCATCCATCTTGGAAAAACATGAACACATGGTCTTGTCACGACCATGGAAATTCACCCTCTTGGACCTCAATATGGCATATCCATGCCATATCCAATTTATGGCAATTGGGCCATATCCATAATCATTGGCCAAATTGGCAATTTCAGCCTTTCTGGCCTTTTATGGTCATTTCATCATCTGGGCACAACTTGGCCCCTTCACCATCATCAGGCCTTTCCTGGCCTTTCTCTGCTTTTGGGCACCTTTGGGTATTTTACATTCAACAGGGAAAATACAGCCCAAAAGCCTGTATTTGGCTTTTTAAGCTTAAAATACAGTTTTGCGCATTTTTCTGTATTCAGCCATTTTATGTTGTTTTTCCATTTAATATGGGAAATATGCCCAAATGGTCATATTAAACCATTTGGGGCTTAATTTCCAGTTTTGCGCACTTTGAGAAAATACAGTTTCAAACCTGTATAAGCTGTATTTGGCCAAAAACCCAAAAACACTTTTTCACCTTTGAAGCCACTCAAACCCATTTTTCACTTATATCCTCCTGGCATCATCTCAAAAGACCTTTAGCCACTTCCACCCTCCAATAATCAAAAGTGCCATAAATGGCTTTATACACCATTATGCATCTTTTTTCACCATAAATCCAATGGCACTAATATCAAATGGTTGTTTCAGCTTTTCATCAGGTCATCAAGGCATGTTATCCATAGGATTCATCCAGGCTCAAAGAAAAGTGTCAGCCTCAAATACCAATGACACCATCAAGAAATCATTGGTCATTCTAATTCACAGTATTCCTCCAAGGGAATACTGGCAGTTCACTCTCAAGGGATATTCAAGAGGCAGTTCCAAAACAATTTGCTAAGGGTCAGTGCTCCATGAATTTACCTTGGAAACCACATTCATTCAATACAGTCTGGATTCATCAAGACCTGTATTTCAATCATACACCATGAGAATTTCATTCAACCCAGTTCATTTGCCAATTTGGCAAGGTATACACTTCATCAAGCAGTCAATACAGCTTCAAGGATTCAATACAGACCAGCTGTCAGCCTGAAGGAGTCAAGCTCTCAACTTTTCACATATACCAGCCTCCTTTGACCCTGGGGGCTTTCCCCCCAGTTAATTAATATATTTTGATTTTATTTTATCTTTATTTATCTTATATTTTTGTTAAGTGAATACTGATATTATCAAGTCAGTCATTTAGAACATCTTTCTCTTTCTTTCTTTTCCTGTCAATGGATATGTGGTGGTCATATCCTTACTAATTCCATTTTTCATTTTGGCAAGTTGAAACAGTGATTAAGGACTTACTTGGTTGGCTCTTTGGCCATTTGGCCTCTTATTTCTCTTATTGCATTTCATTTTTGTACTTGCATATTTCTTAGAGAAATTAATTTCTTTATTTTATCTTCTTTATTCTTTTGTGTCTTCCAAGTGAGCTCCCTGATTGCTGAGTTCCAGGCCACTCTTGTTTCACCAAGAGCCCCTGTGACAGGTCTCTAGTTTTTCAATAATGATATGAATGCCTATTTTCTCATCTTTTTCAGTGATTCCAGCCCTAGTTAGGTTTTAAAACTCCTTTGTTGTGGCATATTTCTTCTTATAAGCATTCTGTTGGTCACAAATCCTGGTGGAGCCAATATTAAATTGGTGACATGATTTCTTATTCACCTCTATACCCATTAGGTGGAATCCATTTTCTGTACTTACAGGGGGTCTGCCAACAGATGTTGAGCCACTGATTTCAAAACCTTAATCAAAGTTTTATTCAACATTTAGACAAATTATAATACATAAATGGTCAGACAAAATCAGGTGGCCAGAGTGATTACAAGCACTAGAGCACTATTTTGTGGTAGAATTCTTTTCCTTGATTGAGTGGTGGGTCCTTGGGTGTAAAAAAACAGTTTCAAATAAATAGAAATGATGTGTTGTTATAAAAAGGGTTTATGATTCCATTGGAAATTTTACAGAAAAATTAATTTATTTTTTTAAAAAAATTAGGTTTCAATCAGGGTTAAGCCCCAAACTCCCATTTAGGTAAATTACACCAAATACCTGGAGAACTGAGTTGAAATTGTGCAGGATTTGTGACCTACAATTTTGGGTTTCTTGCTGTGGGATTCAGACCTGAAATCCCACATTTTTGTGTGTGGGATTTTGTACATTTTAATTCCCCTAATATTTCTTTTTTTAATTTAAGAAAAAAGAATGTTGAATTTTTTTTCTGAATTGAGTACAAAAATATTGAGCTGAAAAATTCATTCTAATTATTTCAAAATCTGAAATTGAAGTTATTGTTCAAAAGAGAAAAATAAAATCAGCTCCAAACTTTTTTTTAGATTTCTTTCTATATTAAATTGAAAGTCAAAACAGTCTGAAAGTGTGTTGAAAAATTTAAATAATTCAAATTTCAAAACTGAGTTTGAATTCATTTTTGAAATATTTCCTTTAAGAATCTCAAAATCAAATTTGAACTTGATTACCCAAAAATTAAATAATTTGAAAAAATATATAGATCAGTCATGTGAAACAAAAAATGTTAAGAATTTCAAGATGTTGTAAAAGAAATTTTTAGCGTTTTCAAAGAGATATTTTTTCTTTTTTTTGTATTTTAAAGTTTCAATTATCAATAAAAGTAATAGAAGAAACTGATAATATAATACTTAAGTATATCATGTTTAAAACAATTTTATATGAAATTATAAAAATAAGAGATTATTTTATTTCTTTTTATTCTGTTTTTTTTCAGTTTGAAATGAAAATATAAACCAAAAACAAACTATTCATATTATAAATATGAAAAATTTGTTTGAAAATTCAAAAAGTGGGATTAGTGGATTTATTTTTTTTTAAAATTTTGAATTTAAAATTTATATCAAAATACAGTATTATAAGATCAGATGAACAGTAATTTTCCCTTTTCAAATTTAAAGACACCTTTCTCAAGAAAAAATAACAATCAAACATGGTTTTTTGCAATTACTACTATAAGTAAAAGTATTTTTTTAACTTCTCTTCAATTAAATTTTACAAGAGTAAGAATAATTATTGAATAAAAAAAACTTAAATATTCCTTTTTTAGTTATTTAAAACCAAAATTAATAAAAAAACTTTTTATCAGTGTTCCTTCATTTAAGTAGTAGAAAGTTTTGATTATATGTACAAATATTTGGTCTACGTTTGTTATAAGAAATAGTTCTATTTTATTGATTTGTTGAAAAGTTATATATTTGGATAGAGAATTTTCATTTATTAAAAGGTTTAGAAGGTAAAATCAACAAAAAAAGCTCAACATGGGTTTTTGTAAATGAAAGAATAAGCCTATAATATTTTGAATGTTAACTCATTTTTTTGTTTTAAAATTGCCTATAAATTAAAAAAATTGATTGGATATATCAGTAATTGACATTTATTTTTCAGAAAAAGAAATTTATAACTTATAGTTATGTATTTTAGCTTATATCATAAGTTTTGATTTGATACAAATATAGTATCCTAAAAATCAAGAATACTCTATGATACTTTTTACAATCTCTCCCCATCAAATTAATAAAATAATTACAAATTAAATTGATAAAAATGTAATTTATATCAGCAACCTAAATAATTGAAGGAAAAATATGATCATTTTCTCATATAAAGAACTAAACAAATGGTGAAAAAAAATCTCCAAGGGTGATAGAAATCAATTATTACAGAATTTTTCAATTCAATTTATTTAGGGTACTGGTAAAAGCACCTAATCTTTTAGTAGAAACATGTAATCCCTTATGTGTTATTACCAATTTATGGTCAAAATACATAATCTACCCAATCATTTGAGAAATAAATTCCTCAGGCTTAGCTTCAAGAAATTTTTCTATCTCTTTTGTCATATTTTTTCTGATATAGGATTTCAAGATCCCAAAATCATTTCAAATCTTTTTTTTCCAGATTTCTCCAAATTTGCTATTTTTTTCAAGATATTCATTATAAATATTCCCACTTATGAATTCACATAATTTTTTCTTGAAATGAAGGAGATAATATTGATAATCAAAAACAAGAATCTGGTAATTTTGGGAGGGAAAAGTAAATGCCCAAAAAGTTGTGTTTTTTTGATATATATTTTTTATTTGTGTAATATTTCTCTTCTTAAGTACAAAATTTACATGTTTTTGATAAAATAAAATACTACTTGTGTAGTATTTAAGAAATAAATATGACTGATCAGGGGATAATTGGAATAAATTGTATGTATAAAAAACTTGAATCTGAATCAACCTCTAAAATAGTGGGTTTTTTCTGAGAGGGGGAGGAATATTAGGAAAATATAGCATTATGTGCTTCTTGAATTTATCTTCCCACCCCAGGGATTGTGGTTGGGCATGAAATTTCCAATTCACAGTAATGGGGGGTCAGGGTGTCAAAGGGGATCTTCAAAGTGAAGAGGGTCTGGCACTCAGTAAACTGGAACTCACTTATAGAGGGCTCAAGGATGGAATAAGGTGGAGTACGCTAAAGAGTGTAATAATATAAAGTTTCTAATTGAATGAGTATAAGGAAAGCAGAAACAAAGAAATAAGAGTAAAATAATAAAAGAGTCAACCACAAACAAGTTCAATTCCACTGTTTCAACCTGTCAGAAAGAAAGAGAAGGGTTAATAAGGATATGGCCACTACAACTTTACTGAAAAGGTGAAGAAAAAGGCAAAGACCAACTTAATACCAAAAAATAATAGTAAGAATATTTACTAAATAATAAATAAAATATATTTATTAACTGAGGAAAAGTCCCTAGAGGGAGGAAGAGGGGCTGGTATATGTGCAAATCCACCAGCCCCGATCCAAAGAGTTAATTTTCTTGAGAGGAATCTTCATTTAAATTGATTTGAACAATACAGCCCCTGTACAAGAGGTGTGGTGGAGCTGGTTGATAATACATTTGAAGTCTCGTGAATCCAAAACTATATTTGGAATATCCAGCCTGTACAAGTATTCACAGGCTGTATTGATGAACTAAACTGTATGCATTTTTCAGAAAGAAGATTTGCTGAAGCTGATCCCTGATATACATACTGGATTTTCTGGTTTCATGAGTTTGAGTGGGTTTGCGGTTGAATAACCTTACCCCTGATAGTGGCTGTGACAGTATCCCCCTCATGAAACTGCTGGGCTCCTGAACACCATAATATCCTTCCACTCTTGAGTGTCATGCCCGATTCGCCACAAATTTTTTAAAATCTTCAACTTTGAATTTTCTTTTCTTTTGATAATTAGCCTTAAAATCTTTCCTCTCATTCTCCTTGTCCTTTCTTCTTTCACTCAAAAAATTCTTCTTCATTAAGTAAGTGATTTTTTCTCTTGAGTTATTGCCCCCCTGGAGTCTTTTTCTGCTTTGAATAAAGGAGTGTTGGTGTCCATGGTCTGAATCCCAAAATGGAGGCCACCATCATCTCCAGCTTGAAAAATGGTGAAAAATGGCTATATGAATGCCTAGCCACCCCCAAGAATTGGTCATAACTGCTTGAGGCCTCTTCTTGCACCATATTCTTCAATATGCATATCTGAAAAAGGGGTAGTGTCCCCATAGTTCTTAAAGGAATGGGCCCAAATGGCCTTTTGAGGAAATTTGTGTGAATTTTGGTTCATTTCTGGTCCCTACCATACTATGGCAATTTTGTTGAATTTTGACTTTTGGCCATTTTTGGCTCCTATGGCACACAGTCCACAGTCCATGGGGGCTATTGGAGTTCCCCAGGAGCAATCTTTCTGGGGTTACAAGGGGTCCAAAGAAACATTTTGAGGTCTTTCTTGAATTTATGGCCTGTACCCATTGAGGATGGTCCAGGGCCATAATGAATAGTGACCTCCTGGCTTGTTGGGTGGGGCCCAAGACAGTCTTGGAGCCCCACATCGAGGACCTTGACGGGGCCATAAATGTACTTATGGCCCCAAATCTTGATGAACTTCCCTAATTTGATATGCGTATCTGAATGGATGATGTTTTTTGCTTTCATGACTCTAGAAATGAGTTCCAAAATGACTTAACTCAATTAATATTCTCCTTCTTTACTCCACCTTCTGTCTTTTGTGGGTCTGGCTTCTTCAGTCAATTGGGTTCACCCTGGTCCATGTCTTCTTCAGGCTTCTTTGATCCCTATCAAATTCATTATGGGTACAAGGTGGTTGAAATATTGGATCCACCTTGCTCCAAGTGCTTGATTAAGGGTAAAGAATTTTCTCAACATTTTAACCCCAAGTCTTCAAAATGCCATTACTGCTTTGTTGGGAAGAATCCATGTTTAAGTACAGGAGTGCCACTGTCTACCATAAAAAGGTAATTTTGGAGAAAGAAGGATGGGCTTTTTGGGAAATAGTTCCCAATTCCTGAGGCCCCTACTCCTGATAGTGCTCCTGGTTATTTTAGCTGTGAGTGATTTTCTTTTCTTGTATGACTTGAATTAGTGACTGGATCCAGGAAAAGGGAGGTTGCAATGTTGACCAATGTTGGAGGAGCTATTACCACTGGTGTCAGGCCAATTTACTCCAGCTCACAGGCCCCAATATCCAGGATCAATAATAAAGTGGTGGTGAAGAGAATAAGGAAGATTTCTGATTCCCCAACTGATCCAAATGCTGAAGGAAGTGATGAATTGGATGGTGAAGAAGTTGAAGTGATTAATCCATTGGTCAGCCAATCTTCAAGGTCTTCACCCACTCAACGTCCTTTCAAGAAATTCCACAGTCATATTATTCCCAGTACCCCAGACAGCTTTCAACCTGTCCTGTCTTTACTACCATCTTCAATTTCTCATTCTTCACCAAACCTCTCCACTGCTAGGCCATGACCCATACCACATCCCGGAAACTAACCAATGGTCACCTCCCAACAAATAAAGCCTGCATCCAGCTCCAGAAGAAGAAGACAATATCAACTACCTGCAGCCCAAGTATTTCATCAAAGAGAATTGTAAGGTTTGACTATGAAACAATAAGTAAAAATTACTAATTTATTTACTTATTGTACTCTGAATGTCCTTATAATTGAAATAAATAAGATTAGAATAATAATAATAAAGAAATATTATTATTATGGCGTAAAAATATTATATTATTAAATAAATATAATAATATAATTAATATTATATGAAATTATAATATTATAAATAATATATTAATATAAAATAATTAATATATTATAAAGCTCTTTATTATTGTTACCAACAAATAATAAAGGCATAAAAAACAATTAATAACAATAATATTACTAATATTAAAGTTATATATTAATATAAATACTATTTATATTAAATGAGAATTATTAAGAGTAATAATAAGAGAGAAATTATTATAATAAGATGAAATAACCTAATTTTAACACTTAAAATAATAATTTTGAGATATTTTACGCCAAAAGAATATAATACAACTTTTCAAATTGTATTTACAATAAAAAATAAAGAAAATTACTAAAATTCTTGATTTTACGTGGAAATGAGTTTATAGAGAGATTTATGACAAAAACAATTAAAGAATTGATTTAATCACGTAAAAATAGTGATTAATATTAAGATGGTCTTTGGTCTTTAATAATATAAGAGTTTTATATATAAAGAATAAAGAAATTACCTTTTATTTAATTGATTTAATGTTTTTGATGCGTCTGAGGGGTAAATAGAGTAAAAAGAGCTCTATTTATAGTAAATACCTCCCTCCTAGAGTCCAACAGGCTTCTAGTAGACGTGTACTGATCATATCCACTGGAATTGATCAATATTTTAAGGTTTGAGGGTGATTACATCATGATCAAACCATATTACATCATTATTACACCATTATTTAGAGTTATCACTATAACTCTAAGTTTGATGACATCAGAGGCTTGGCAGAACCCCAAATTTCGTGGATTTTATTAGTTTTAATCATAAACTAATAGTATTCACCAATTTTATCACTCTTAAGACTGTTAAACTTAAATTAAGGTTACAGTATGTGATCATAACTGCTCAAATTAAGCTCAAACTTTGATCCTCAATAACTTTTAAGATTTACACGCTACAGCAATTCAGAGAGTGAATTATGATAGCCTGGCATAACCGTATTATGCTGCCAAGAGCTTTTCATTACATCATCAAAACTCTAATTTTGATGATTTTTCTTGTAACTCATCTTTTCTGTCGAAATTCAATATTTTAAACTTCAAACCTTGATTTCAGGGGGTTATACCCTGAATTTAATAATAAAAATTACATCATTCTTCACGAATGAACTAGGAGAATCCAACTGTATACTTTTTCTTAAGTTTGGAACACTTTCACAACAAAGTGGTCAACAGCTCTGTTGATTTTTATCAATAATTCATCATAGGTTTTAACCTTGTTTATAATTTGTAAAATAAAGTTCATATCTGTGTTCTTACAGTAATTACGTGGTAACTTTATTTTTGGTTCATCATTCTATCATGTATAGTTTAGAAGATATTAGCTATGATCCTTGAATATATGCGTTGACCAAAAAAGTGCATATATTCAGGATAATTCCTTAAGTATTAACATTGGAAATTAGCTTATTAATTGTTTTATGTGTGGATTTTCATGGGGAATCCACTGGTACAATTTATTTCACATGTTGTTTTATTAGTTCTTGAGATAAATAAGGTTTTATGATTTTTATAAGGTATTATACCTTATAATTCCTTAAATATTGACTTTTCAGATATGCCATAAAAATGGTATATGTGTATTTTTCCATGGGGAATCCAATGGTATAATTTATTTTACATGTTGATTCATTGGTTTTTAAGTTAAACCAATTTTTGTACCAATTTATGGTATTTTTTGTATATTTAAGTAATTATTCTTAATGTATAATTATTCTAAGTAATTTTAATATAATTATATTAAAGGTATAATTGCTCTGAGTCTTTTTTGTGACCTTATTGGGTATGTGGTCATATCTCAAAGGCTCACATTCCCTACCACCAAAAAAGATTGTACCACAATCTGATATGTGTGATTAGGGTATCATCCACTGTCCTACCTCTTCATTAGACTTTGTTAGTCTTGAAGCTCAATAATGCTTAACTTTTCTATTTTTCAGGCTTTCTTTCATGCCTGAACCTTCTTAGTAGCTTATCAGCATTTTTTATATCTTTCTCAAGTAGCCATTCATCTTCTTGAGTTGAATTTCTATACCTTACAAGGTATTCCCTTTCTTTTTTGTTTCTTGTCCTTCTTTCTTTGAGGACTTTTACTATTTTCTTTTCTTCTCCTTCTTCCAAGGGTGGAATTTCAAGTGGGGGTTTATTTCTTAGTGGAAATAACTCCTTGTCACTTGAACTGTAAGGCTTTATTAGACTCACAGGGAAAGCTGGGTGCTTGTTCATTAGTTCACCTGTGAGTTCTAATTGCACAGCATTGGGTCCATGGAGTGCTTTTATCATAAATTGTCCTGCAAAGGAATCTTTCAATTTCTTTGGGCCTTTTATGTTATTGAAATTAAGGGTTGATACTAAAACCAAGTCTCCTATTTTGAAATCAGGTGGCTTATGACTTTTATCCCATCTTTCTTTTGCATATTTAAAAGAATCTTGCATGCATCTGTTTGCATGGTGTCTTGCTTTGTCAAGCATTATCTTGAAACTGCTTGCTGTTGGATGTATATCCACTAAGTCCTTTTTGAGGGTATCATAAGGGAGTCTTGGATTCCATCCTTTCTCTAGCATTGCTGGTGTTTTGTGAGTAGAAGAATGGATTGATGTCTTATATGCCAGTTCAAGTGCTGGTATTAGTGTACACCAATCATGGGTAAAACCATCAGAATCTTTGAATTCTAGCCCATAAGCACAGAATATTCTGATCATATCCTCCAGGGTCTGTATCATTCTTTCTGCTAGACCATCAGTTTGAGGATGATAGGCTGTTGAGAATGATAATTTTGTCCCAAACAAGTTATGGAGATTTGTCCATAATGCTGAAGTGAACTTTGGGTCTCTGTCACTTATAATATTTTGGAATAAGCCTGTGTGGCTAATGACTTTATTCCATATCATTATGGCTGTATCCATAGCTGTGTCATCTTTATGACATGGTAAGAACATGGGAGTTTTACTGTACCTGTCAACTAACACTAGGCATGCATTATAACTCCTGTCTCCTCCTGGAGGTAAGGCTGTTACCCAATCCATATGAACTATTTCCCATGGGGATTTTGGTTCTTGGATTTGGATCATCATTCCAAATTTCTTTCCTGTGGCTCTGTTGGCTTTTTGACATCTGTCACAGGTTTGGCAGTACTCTGAAACATCTTTCTTCCAATTTGGCCACCAAGAGCAGGTTTTCACCCTTTCTAGTGTCCTATCTTCTGAGAGATGTCCAGATGCAACACTATCATGACACTCATGTAAAATAGTGTTTATTAGTGTTCTATCTGTTAAGGCCATAACACATGTGTGTTTTGTTCTATGGTAAAGGATTCCATCAAGGAGGTGAAATCTTCCTTCATCATATTCCTTTTTCCATATTTCATCTAGTTTTGATGAAAGTGATGGATCTTTGCAGTCTTTCATTAGAAGTTGGCTTAAGATATGGCAATTTTTGTCTGTCTTATAGCTTTCTTTAACTTGGTTAAAGAATTCTGTGCCAATGTCTGTAACACATATTCCTTCTATATGGTGCTCTTCTTGTGGTACCCATGCTGGATTGTCAGGGGTATTTGCTAGAGCCCATCTGCTAAGACCATCTGCATTTTTATGAATATTTCCAGATTTATGAACAATAGTCATATTTCCTCTATATTCTTGGATAGCAATTTGCCATCTCAGCATATGTCTATTTGGAGTCTTCATATTTAATAGTGATTTCACAGCATTACAGTCTGTGATTACATCAAATACTGTGCCATCCAAATAATAATGCAATTTTTCTAAAGCCCATACTAGGCATAAGCATTCCATTTGGCTTGCTCCATACCTTGCTTCTGTTGGCTTTATCTGCCTTGAAATGAAACAAATTGGTCCTTCCACTGGTTTATCATTGATAATTTGTGTTTGGTGAAGTGCAGCACCTAGTCCTTCTCCACAAGCATCAATGTACAGTTTGAAGGGTAGTTTCCAATCTGGCATTAGAAGAAATGGGGCATTTGTTAAGGAATTTTTCAATTCTTCATATGCCTTGACTCTTTCTTCTGTCATCTCATAGACTGTTTGTTGGTCACATAGCTTATACAAGGATTTAGCAATCTTTGCAAAGTCCTTTATATGCTGTCTATAGTAACCAGAAAATCCTAGAAATGATTGCATTTCTTTTTTGGTTTGAGGCATTGGTTTAAGTAGTACTGCTGCTACTTTATTTTTGTCTATGCCTAGACTAAGGCCAGATACTACATGTCCTAGTGCCTTTAATTCACTGTATGCAAAATGACATTTTTTCAAGGAAATTTTCATATTTACTTGGACTATTTTTTGTAGTACCCTTTCTAGTCTTGTAAGGTGATTTTCCCAAGTTTCTGAGCAAACTATGATATCATCAATATAGATAATCAACCATCCTTCTGATAATTCTTCAGGGAATATGGTATTCATCATTCTTTGATAATGGGAAGGTGCATTTATTATTCCAAATGGCATTCTTAAGTATTCAAAAATTCCACAATGGACTATTATTCTTAGTAGTTTCTTGGCATTGTCTGTTAAGACATTTTGATGAAAACCCTTCAGAGCATCCATAGATGTGATGAACTTAGCTTGTGACAATTGGGTTAATGTCTCATGGATTCTGGGTATTGGATATCTGTCTGGAATGGTATAGGTATTCAGGGCTCTGAAGTCTCCTACCATCCTTGATTTTCCATTATGCCAAGTTATAATGACAGGTGTAGTAACTTCTACTTGTTCATTATGTCCAACCTTTCTTAATACTCCAAGGTCCATTAATTCTTTAATGTGCACCTCTAAGGCTTCTCTAGCTCTTGGACTGGCTGGATAAGCAGGTCTTCTTAATAAAGGTGGGTAAGGTTTTTCTACATTAAGAATTATATCCACTTCATGTCCAATTATGGCACCTAGTGGCTCTTTGTCAGTTGCAAAGGCATTTTTATACTTAAATAAGAGGTCAATCAATTTTTCTTTCATTTTTTCTGTTAATTCTTGATTGAATTCTGCCTCTTTGAGTTGTTCAGATATAAAAAGTTCCTTTTCTGGAATTTTTTCTTCATTCTTAATAACTGTGATTTGTTTTTTGTTATTTAAGAATCCAAACTTTTGTCTTTTGTTATCTCCTATGGTAAAATATCTATCCTTTTGGTTGGAGATATCTATACCATAGATTGATAAGTAGTCATTCCCAAGTATGAAATGATTACTAGTACAGTTGTCCATTACTACAAACTCTACTTTAATTCTGACACATTGTGAGGGATGAGGAAAAATTAGTGTTAAATCAATTATTCCAAGGGGCTTCATGCTCTCACTTGCACTACTAAATTTGACACCTTGTATTGGCATAAGTTTTTCTTGCCAGTCTGGGACAATGGTTTTTAAATAACTTTTGCCAACACAAGTGCAATATGCTCCTGTATCCAAGTTAACCTTTCCTTCTTGGTTATCAACCATAACAATACTAATACTTGATTTTCCAGCTGTATATCCCATTCCTCTTTCAGGTTTGGTTCTATACATTTTGGCATCTTGTATGTTTGTCAGATTTGTGTCAGATGTTCCAACTTGTGGCAAGTTTGAATTAACATTCAGTACTTCATAAATTATATCAATATTATTAATTTGTGCATTAATTATATTGATTTCATCACTTTCAGAGCTTTCTGACTCTTCTGTCTCTTTTTCAGAGTCAGATTCCTCTTCTTTGTCATTGTGGTTTTCTGTTTCCACAATTTCATTAATCTTTGCTTTTTTAAGGCAATTATTGGCTAAGTGTCCAATACCTCCACATTTATGGCATTTTCTTTGCTCATTATTGTTAGATGTATTGGGCTTAAAGGATTCTTTTGACTTATCTTTTTTGATAAATGGTTTATTTGGGCTTTTAATGTCCAATTTTTTCCAAGTCCTGCCAATTTTTGTTCTTGTCACTATATCTTCTAGTGCATTTATATACTCTTCTGTGGAGCATGGTTCTATACACCTGCTTCTTAGGGCATGTTCTAGTTCCCCTCCACATTTTTTAAGTATTTTCATATGCACCATCTTCTGTGACATTTCTGGGTACAGTGCATTAAGCCTTTCAACTTGTTTTAAGAACCAAGTTAAAGGTTTATCTTTCTCTGGGTCAAAGAAAGAGTTTTCAAATGCATTTTCTATCTTATACCTCCAGGCATCATTTGCCCACTTGGTGATTATTTCTTGTTTCCACCAAGACCAGGTATTTTTACCATTTGTTTGTCTTATGCCATAATACCATCTTTTTGCAGATTTCTCAAACAATGAATGTAATCTTGCAGTGATTAATTCATCTGGTATGGCATACTCTTCTTGTAACATGTCAATTGTTTTAATAAATGACATGTGGTCATATTCACCTTCTCCTGTGAATGTTGGCCATTCCTTCAATTGAGGTGCTTCTTTCATTAAGACTTGGTTATTGTCTTGGTGACTCAAGTCTGTTATGAAAGGATTTGACAATTCCTCTTTTTTTTTAACAGGGCTTCTTATATGAGAAAATGGTGTTGATAACTTTGGCATATTTAAATTAGCCTCATTAATTTTATCCATTTTTTCTGTAATAAGCCTTATTTCACTTTGAATATCATCTTTCAGATGCATTCTTGCTTCATCACTTTTTTCCACATGGTCCAAAAGTAATTTTTGGTGTGATGAAGTCTTTTCTTCAAATTTTTCTACAGAAATACTTAATTTATTTAATTTTTCTGTAAGATTGTCAATACTCACATCATAATTGATTGTCAAAGTCTTGTCTTTGATATCTTTTATGTATTTATACAATTCTTGTTGTCCTTGTATTAATTTTTGAGTATTGTCAATTAAATTCTTTGGTTTATTATTTTCAACAATAAACTTAATGTTGTCAATTTCTTTCTTGTTTTGCACAACAATTTTTGTTAAAGAAGATAAATTGTTATTTATTTCTTGTAGTGATAATAGACTATCTTTAATTTCTTTTAGAGGTAATATACTATTTTTAATTTCTGTTAAAGTATTTACAACATCTTTGGACAAGGTTATTTCTTTGGGAAATGAGGTTGTCTCATTCTTTGCTCTTCCTTGTCCTTGAATTCCATCAAGGTTCTGGCCATGTTGAAAACATTGTCCATGGCATCCTTTTGGATTCTTGGGATTCTGTAACTTGGGGAATATGGTTTCCTCCAATGCTTTTTCTTGTTCTTCTTCCCTTCTTGGGGAAGTGGGTTGGCTTGAGGCTTGCTGGTAGAGGCTACTGGGGCTTCTTCCTTGGTTGCCTCCCTCTTTTTGGCATGATAATCCTTGATTTTTTTGATTTGAGGTTTGGATGACAGTGGATTCCATCCATTGGAGTATTTCACTATCTCCTCCTCTTTGAGGAACTTTTTCAGGATGTGCCAGGAGTTCATCACTCCTTGGTGTATTTGAGGCAGCATTTCCCAGTCTTTGTCCTTGTATACTGTGTAATACTGCTTGTACTGGCTCATGTAGATGTCTATTTGAGCCCTCTGAATGTGATTTGTACCTATTTGAGTTACTCATACTTAGTTCCAATTCAGGCTCAGATATCATGGGCATTTCTGGGACTTGCCTTTGGGATAAGGCACTTCCTTGTGTGGATTCTGTTCCACTGGGGATATTGCCCTTTCTTTTCCCTTTTGAGGGATCAATTCTACCTCTGAGTCCAGCTCCATCTGATTGGATGGAGTATTGGGAACCTCTTCTGGTAGTCATAATTTAAAGAATAAGAAAAAATAAAAGTATTTTAGAATAAAATTCTTTTATGGCAATTTAAAAAGAGGTGCTCACCTTCAGAGTCTTGAATGGTGGGCCCTGGAAAGTCTAATTTCTTAGCTTTCTTTCTTTTGGTGATAACTGGTGTTGGAGAACTTTGACAAGTTTCTTCCACCAATCTCTCAACAGTAGCTTGGTTGTCTTCTGTTGGGTTATCTTCAAACACTAAAAAAGACAAATAAATATAAGTCTTTTTATAAGAAGTGTTATTTTTGGCAAGATATGGCAATTTTCCACGTAGAAATTGCTTTTTTATCTTTGAAAAATTGAAATAAATAAAGAAATGAGTAAAAATGAATAAAAATAACTTTTTTATTGGTTTTTAATATTTTTTAATATTTTTTATATATATTTTTTTTTTATTTTTAAAGAATAAAATAAAAAATGAATATTATTCTTATAAAATTAAATT
Organism: Austropuccinia psidii; assembly: GCA_023105745.1. Lineage (NCBI taxonomy): Eukaryota > Fungi > Basidiomycota > Pucciniomycetes > Pucciniales > Sphaerophragmiaceae > Austropuccinia > Austropuccinia psidii. The sequence continues at coordinate 1,079,010 of JALGQZ010000012.1, forward strand.
ATAATAAAAATTATTTTTAACTTATAAAATATCTCTTTTAATCACTAGAGTCACTCAAAGAAAGTTCTTGCAAGTCTAAGGATGTGAAAAACCATGTGTAAGACAGTACAATTGCTTTCCAAATGCCTCAATAGCTTTTAAAATCAATAAAATATAAAATTATTATATAATTTTATGATTATAAATATAATTTATTATTGGATAAACCCAAATAGAATCTTTTTAAAGGTCTTTTAAGTAAATATCACGGCCAGGCCCCCAAATGTAAGGTTTGACTATGAAACAATAAGTAAAAATTACTAATTTATTTACTTATTGTACTCTGAATGTCCTTATAATTGAAATAAATAAGATTAAAATAATAATAATAATAAAGAAATATTATTATTATGGCGTAAAAATATTATATTATTAAATAAATATAATAATATAATTAATATTATATGAAATTATAATATTATAAATAATATATTAATATAAAATAATTAATATATTATAAAGCTCTTTATTATTGTTACCAACAAATAATAAAGGCGTAAAAAACTGTTTTTTATAAATAAAAAACAATTAATAACAATAATATTACTAATATTAAAGTTATATATTAATATAAATACTATTTATATTAAATGAGAATTATTAAGAGTAATAATAAGAGAGAAATTATTATAATAAGATGAAATAACCTACTTTTAACACTTAAAATAATAATTTTGAGATATTTTACGCCAAAAGAATATAATACAGCTTTTCAAATTGTATTTACAATAAAAAATAAAGAAAATTACTAAAATTCTTGATTTTACGTGGAAATGAGTTTATAGAGAGATTTATGACAAAAACAATTAAAGAATTGATTTAATCACGTAAAAATAGTGATTAATATTAAGATGGTCTTTGGTCTTTAATAATATAAGAGTTTTATATATAAAGAATAAAGAAATTACCTTTTATTTAATTGATTTAATGTTTTTGATGCGTCTGAGGGGTAAATAGAGTAAAAAGAGCTCTATTTATAGTAAATACCTCCCTCCTAGAGTCCAACAGGCTTCTAGTAGACGTGTACTGATCATATCCACTGGAATTTATCAATATTTTAAGGTTTGAGGGTGATTACATCATGATCAAACCATATTACATCATTATTACACCATTATTTAGAGTTATCACTATAACTCTAAGTTTGATGACATCAGAGGCTTGGAAGAACCCCAAATTTCGTGGATTTTATTAGTTTTAATCATAAACTAATAGTATTCACCAATTTTATCACTCTTAAGACTGTTAAACTTAAATTAAGGTTACAGTATGTGATCATAACTGCTCAAATTAAGCTCAAACTTTGATCCTCAATAACTTTTAAGATTTACACGCTACAGCAATTCAGAGAGTGAATTATGATAGCCTGGCATAACCGTATTATGCTGCCAAGAGCTTTTCATTACATCATCAAAACTCTAATTTTGATGATTTTTCTTGTAACTCATCTTTTCTGTCGAAATTCAATATTTTAAACTTCAAACCTTGATTTCAGGGGGTTATACCCTGAATTTAATAATAAAAATTACATCATTCTTCACGAATGAACTAGGAGAATCCAACTGTATACTTTTTCTTAAGTTTGGAACACTTTCACAACAAAGTGGTCAACAGCTCTGTTGATTTTTATCAATAATTCATCATAGGTTTTAACCTTGTTTATAATTTGTAAAATAAAGTTCATATCTGTGTTCTTACAGTAATTACGTGGTAACTTTATTTTTGGTTCATCATTCTATCATGTATAGTTTAGAAGATATTAGCTATGATCCTTGAATATATGCGTTGACCAAAAAAGTGCATATATTCAGGATAATTCCTTAAGTATTAACATTGGAAATTAGCTTATTAATTGTTTTATGTGTGGATTTTCATGGGGAATCCACTGGTACAATTTATTTCACATGTTGTTTTATTAGTTCTTGAGATAAATAAGGTTTTATGATTTTTATAAGGTATTATACCTTATAATTCCTTAAATATTGACTTTTCAGATATGCCATAAAAATGGTATATGTGTATTTTTCCATGGGGAATCCAATGGTATAATTTTTTTTACATGTTGATTCATTGGGTTTTAAGTTAAACCAGTTTTTGTACCAATTTATGGTATTTTTTGTATATTTAAGTAATTATTCTTAATGTATAATTATTCTAAGTAATTTTAATATAATTATATTAAAGGTATAATTGTTCTGAGTCTTTTTTGTGACCTTATTGGGTATGTGGTCATATCTCAAAGGCTCACAAGAATGTTGGCCTATCCTGGTTACCAGAGAAGATACAAATATGGTGAATTATGGCAAGGTTGTTTAAAAGAGTTGACATAAATATTAAGGAGTTAATTACTTATGCTAATGATAGGATGATTCCTGGCACTTATTCTGAGGAGATGGCTGCTAAATTTGCATGGTATGAGGGTGAGTTGATTAATGATTTCCAGAGAACCTTTCATTATTTTGGTATAGATAGCTAGTTTTATTGTCCTTTTTTGTGTTTGGTTTTTCTTTTATCCTCACTCTTATAGCTATTAAAGCTAAAAGATAAAATTAAACCTCCCATTAAATTATATGAAAGGGGATGCTGCTGCTTTATAAAGAATAAAAGAAACAAAATTATACAAGTAAAGAAAGAAAATGAAGTAGAGAAAAAGAAAAATTAAAAGAAACTTCTTAGATGTATCATTCTTGTGGTGAGTTTCTTGACTTTGGGCCACAAACTTTCCTGAAAGATAAAACCAAGAATTTGTTTCTCACATAGTGGCCAGGGTGTTGTTTTACAAGAAGGAAATCATTCTAAGAGATGCATACCAGGAGATGGAACTTGATTTCATAACTTCCACTCCCCACAAAGCACCATAAAATGACAGAAAAGGCTTTTTCATAAATGGCTTTGAGTTAAAGAATGTCTTTAATAATCATAAATGGCATAATTTTGAAAAAGAAAATAAGAAAGAAAAAAGGAAATTTGGCCATATTTTGATGAAAGGTCCAGATTTGAGGATATTGATTTTGCAAGGCCTTCTGGATCTTTCCAAAGGATTCAATAGTTCACAAAAGGTATAAAAGGTAATGCTAACAGAAATTTTGGGTAGAATGCCCCCTTAAAGGTGAATGCCAGGAGAGGAACTTACTTTCATAACTTCTACTCCCCACCAAGCACCATAAAATCAAACTCTTGAGGTATTTAGGCCAGGCTTTTCAGGATACACAGTATGGAATTCCTTCTCAAGGTCTGGTGAGTTGGTAAGGTTCAAAACTTGCTCCCAAGTTGTTCTTTCTGGGTCTTCACTGAATCCTTTCCACTCTGCAAAATACCATAATTTACCTCTCTTGAGTTTTGATTTCAGAACCTGAGCCACTTCCCATTCCTCTTTCTCTTCCACTAAGACTGGTGGTGGTGAAGATTGATGTTGGTTTTGGATAGTTTATTTCTTTAATGGTCCTAATAAGGACACATGGAATACAGGGTAAACCAACTTCCATTGTTGAGGCAACCTTAGGTGATATGCATGGCTTCCCATCTTCTTCAATACTTCAAAGGGTCACAGCCATCTTTCTGAAAGTTTCTTGGTGGCTCTTGTAGTCTTAATATTATTTGAGGCTAGGCATAATTTGTACCCAGATTGGAAATAAGGTGGAATCGTCCTATTTCTATCTGCATACTTCTTAAAATGGCTTATTGATGACTCTAATTATTCTTTGAGTACTTGCTATGCTGATTGGAGTTTTTTGATAACTTTATGGAAGGTGTGTCTTCAGAAATTTGAATTCAATCAAAACTGGTATTTCTTCCATAAATGGTGAAAAAAGGTGATTGATTTGTTGATTAGTATTCTGAATCATTATAGGCAAATTCAGCCAGAGGGAGCCAGATGTTCCAGTCATCTTGATGGTAACTGACATACATCTAAAGAGACTGTTCTGGAATCTGATTTACCCTCTCTGTCTGTCCATCTGTTTCAGGATAAAAAGCAGTTGAAAGATCTTTTGATATCTTGAGCTGCTGACATAATTGGGTCCAGAATAATGAAACAAATAAGGAACCTCTATCACTAACAATACTGACTGGAAGACCATGCTTGGAAAAGACATGGCTGATAATGATTTGAGATAAGTCCAAGGCAGTAACTGTTGAATAAGCTGGAACAAATATTTCCATTTTTGAGAATCTATCCACAACTACTAAAATTGAGTCAAACTTTCTGGAAAATAGAAATTGAGTGATAAAGTCCATTGATAATGAATTCCAAGGACCAGATAGAATTTAAAGAGGATTTAGTAATCCAAACTTCTTATGATGAATTTACTTGTTACTTGAAAATTGCTGACATGACACATATTCCTTGATGATTTGATTCATTCCAGACCAATACAAATACCTCTTGATGAGCTTAAGTGTCTTCTCCTGTCCAGGGTGGCCAGCCAATGGTGAGTTATGACACTTTTGAAGAATATCCAATTTAATTTCTTGATTTCTTGGGATAACCACTCCATCTTTGAATAACAATAACTTGGCTTGAGATTCATAAGAGTAATTTTGTACTGATCCACCACTTGCTAGTTTCTTGAGTACTTATTTATAATCTTTGTCTTTCCATACTTCTTTTTGAATTTGGTCAACTAAATCTGAGAAAAGTTCTACTTTTATTGAAAAGAATCTTGATTCTTTAATTCCATCTTGCTTGAGAACTTGATGAAACTTTTGAGGCTTCTTGTTGATGAAGTCCACCCCCTTCTCTGGTTACATTTTTTCCCAATTTGAAAAGGAATCTGGTAAAGTGGCCAGCCTGCCTGGGCAGTAATTAATAGTGAAGTGAAACTAATAATGAAAAATTCACCCCAGCAGGCCTGAAGAGAAGTAAGAACTTTGGAAGACATGAAGTATTGAGCAGAATCATTGTCTTTCAAGACTTCAAAAGAATGAGAAAGTGAAAGAAGAAAGGATCACCAGTGCTTGAGAGCCCAACCTATTCCAAGGAGCTTCTTGGCATGAACTTCATAGTTGAGCTCAGCTTGGAGTATCTTGCAACTATCAAATTCAATGGGGTTCTTTCCTGAGTCATTCACCTCACTCAGTACAGCACCCAAGGCATAATCAGAAGCATCATTCTCCACAAGATTTGGTATAGAAAGGATAGGGGCAGTGGTGAATTCTGCTTTGAGTAATTGAAACTTACTAAGAAATTCCCCATAGAAAATAAAGGGAGAATCTTTCTTAAGAAGGGAAGTGAGAGCAGTGATTTTGTGGAGTAATTTTTAATGAAACAAATATAAAAACTTGCAAAGCCAAGAACTGATTGAAGAGCCTTGATGTTCTTTGGTTGCAGCCAATTGAGCATTTGTTGAAAATTTGAAGAATCCATCTTGAGGAAATAACCTGAAACAAAATATCAAAGGTATTCCACACTTGAGGCATGGAATACACACTTTTAGGCTTTGGAAAACATATTATTGTCCCTCAGCCTTTGGAGGACAGAGGCCACATGTTTGAAATGCTCCTCCTCAGTGCTTGAGAAGAAAATAATATCATCCAAATAAACAACAAAAAAAATTTCCAAGAAATCTACAAAGATGTCATTTACAAGATTCTGGAATGGAGAAGGAGCATTTGTTAAGCCAAATGGAATAACCAAACACTCATAACTACCATATTTGGTTCTAAAGGCAGTCAAATGCTCATCCCCCTCTTTAATTCTCAGGAGATTATAAGCACTACATAGATCTATCTTGGAGAATATAGTGGAACTATTGAATATGGTAACAAGCTGGTTCCTAGGAGGGACAGGATACCTGTTCTTCCTAGTGACAGCATTGAGTTTGTGGTAGTCAACATACAAACAGAGATCACCATCCTTTCTCTTAAAAAAAAGGACAGGTGCTCCTGTTGAAGAGGAGCTTGGCCTTATGAAAGCTTTCTCTACATTCTCTGAAATGTAGGACCATAGTGTTTCTGACTCGTGACTTCATAAGTAGTAGATGAAACCAACTGGTGGTAGAAGACCCTCCAGTTCAATATGATGATCATGGGCACAGTGTTGAGGAAGCTTCTATGCTTTAACCTTGGAAAACACATCCAAGTAATGGTTATAAGAGGGGAGGACCACCTTCAGCACAGTTTCAATTTCTTCTGGCTCTTCTTCATTTTCCCACTGCTCCTCCAGGGATGCATGGAAGGATAAAGGAGTAAGTTCCATATCCCCTTGAAATAGATGAAGTGAAGATGTAGCAACATCTTCTCCAACATCTTTTATCTCTTTAAAGACTTAATCCCTTTATGGAAGTAATAACTGAGAGGGAATGATGGAAGCTATATGGATAGAAGAAGGAAGGGAAGGTGTCTTAAGTTCACCAACCAGAGAAACACTGTTGACAGCAGTGGCAAAGTCATTACTAGTAGAATAATTAATAACACTAGAATTATAGGTGATAAATACATTTTTCCAGCCAATAATGGGATTAAAATGGCAGAGTAAACCATAGCCCAATATTAGTTCTTCTCACTTGGGTGAATCTATGATAAAAAATTCCCATTCAAAGCTGAGGAATGAAGGAAGTTCAACAACCCACTTGGCATAATGAGTGATGAGCAAGGAAGTTGATTCATTAGAATCCAAAATGAAAGGAGGAATCTTTCCAGGGAGCTCTGACATGTTCAATGAGTACTTAAGAACAAAATTATTTTCAATAAAGGATTTTGTAGCACCAGAATAAATGAGAATACTATAAAAAATATCAGATACAGAAGAAAAAATCAGAAATTTGAAAGATTTCTTGAAACTAGTATTCAGAGTGCACAGTTTTTCTCTTGAAGTAAATAAGTGAGAACCATTGAACACATCATGATTCCCACTCAGGCTTTTCCCTGCTTGTGAGGGAAGCCTCTTGATGACCCTGGCCTATTTTGAGGCCTCTTGAAGCATTTTTCAATTGGGTACTTCCCACCACAATACGTGCATGAAAATTCCTTAATCCTCCTCTCCTTTTCAGAACCAATTAATCTATTGTCTTTATTGAGGAGAGAATCATGAGTTTTATCCTTTGAAACTTGAAAATTCTTTCCCTTCTTTCTCTTCTTGTTATGAGGCTTTATAGAGGATGAATCTTGAAAAGGCCTGAAAGAATTGGATCCAGTGACTGGAAGCTTCTTCTCTTGATGACCACCCTTTTGCATCTGCCTCTCATGGTACCTGGTATCTAATTCCAAAGTATTTTCCATGAGTTCTTGAAGGGTATCAAAGTTACCAGGGTGAGAAGCCAACAGATCCACAATTCTTGATGCCAATTCTCTTCTATAGGCATGAATATAAGCCCTTTCTCCCCAATATCCAATTCTTGACATTAATCTTCTAAAATCAGCAATATACAAGGAGACATGACCACTTTCTTTCATCCTTATATTATCCAACTCTGTTTCAGCTTTCCTGACCTCATTGGGGTCACCAAACAGAGTGAATAACTTGGTTTAAAACAACTTCCAGCTATTGAGGAGGTAGGATGGGTCTTGATTGGAGATATTTGAGAGACATGATTAAATCCATTTCCCAACTCTACCAGTGAGAAAATAAGTTGATTAAAGAACCTTCTTCCTGCCAGAGAAGTTTTCTGGGTCATTATGGAAAATGAATTGACAGGATTAGATAAATACTCCCAATTTATGGGCTTGAGTACCATCAAAAGGACCAGGTGCCTTCATTTATAAAGTTTTGAATTCTGGGGATCTTGAATTTTCTGTGGGGGCAATAGCTCAAGTGAGTTGTCCCATGAACTGAGTCATTTTCTCCATAATTTTGAGAAAATTTGGTTCAGCTTGAGAGATAAGAGGTTGATTAGAAGGGGTAGATTTGGAGCTTCACAAGCCTCATGGGCAGCTGGCACTTCATTTTCTTCAGACTCCTCCCCCTCTTTGTCTCAGCTTCCCCTAATCTGCTTCTAGGCCCTTGAGACATGCCAGAATAGCCACCCAACAAGCCAGAGAATTATCTTGATCTTCTTGATTTCATACCTCCTCTTCTGGAGGATTCTTCTCCTTTCATTGGTGGTCCTCTGTCCAAATTTTCACTCAGTTTATGAACTGATGGTGAGCAGTCAGGAGGAGCCCTTTCTGTAGGAGTGAGAACAGCTTTATTTCTTTGGGATCTTGTATTCTTGGCTGGAGGGATATTCTGAACTGGAAGTGGTTAAGAATAAGAAAGTAAAACTTTATGATATTTGAAACTAAAAAATAAGGCTTGACCAAATAAAATCAAATGTGAATCTTGAGGAATCAATTGAAACCTTGAATAAATTCAAATAAATTTCAATCAATAAATCAATAAATTCAATTCAAGTAAATTCAAAATCAAAATCAATTATTTCTTGAGGAATTCAATCAATCAGTCAATATCTTGAGGAATCAACTTCAATAAATCAATAAAATAAATCTTGAGGATGAATCAGATATCTTGAGAAATCAAAGTTAAGTCAATCAAATAAATAAAATATTGAAGTTAAAATTAATATATTGAGGATTACCAATCACCAAATAACCAATCAATCAAAACCTGAAAACCTGAATTCCAACAGAAAAAAAATAATAATTGATTAACAATCAAGAAAGAAATGAAAAGGTCAGCAGAATTAAGAAATGAAAAAAGTAAATTTTCATATGAATAAAATGAATGAGATTAAAATTGATGAAGAATCATAATATCATAAAAATCATGAGAATAATGAATTTATAAAGAGATCATAATCGATTAATGATAGAAATGAATTTTCAAAAAATGAAAAGAAAGAAGCAATTTCAAGCTAATTAATATAATTTAACAGAGGCTCTTTGAAGGGAAGAGGGCCTGGCACTCAGAAAACTGGAACTCACTTATGGAGGGCTCAAGGATGGAATAAGGTGCAGTACACTTAATAGTGTAATAAGATAAAATTGCTAATAGAATAAATATAAGAACATAAGAAACAAAGAAATAAGAGTAAGAGAATAAAAGAGCCAACCACAAACAGCTCCAAGTCCACTTTTTCAACCTTTCAGAAAGAAATAGAAGGATTAATAAGGATATGCCCACCACAACTCTACTGAACAGGTGAGGAAAAAGAAAAATACCAACTTAATACCAATAAATATAATACCCAAAAATAAGAGTAACAATATTTACTAAATAATAAATCAAATATATTAATTAAATGGGGAGAAGTCCCCATAGGGAGGAAGAGGGGCTGGTGGTGTATGTGAGAATCCACCAGCCCTGATCCAAAGAGTGAATTTTCTTGAGAGGAATCTTCATTTAAATTTATTTAAATAATACAGCCCCTGTATGTATGTACAGGGCCTGTACAAGAAGTGTGGCGGAGCTGGGTTATCATATAGTTCCAGTCTTGTTAATCCAAAAATATATTTGGAATATCCAGCCTGTACAAGTATTGACAGGCTGTATTTATGAACCAAGTTTTATGCATGTTTCAGAAAGAAGATTTTCTGAAACTTATTCCTCATATACATGCTGGATTTTCTGGTCTCATTACTTTGAGTGGGTTTATGGTTTAATACCCTTACCCCTGATAGTGGCTGTGACACAGAGTAAACTTTAAGAACTGTGATATCTAATGGAACAATATGAGAAAAGCTATCCAAAAAACAGATGGAAATGGATTATTGTCATTTGAAGGACATAAACAAGGGAAAAAAGAGAAATATTGCACTGTGTAATAAAATGGAACTGGTCTTTCATACCTATTTGCAATTGAATCCTAAATATAAGGCATAGACATACACTTGCTCTTTGGAGCCTGGCCAACATCTTCATACCACTCAATTCTGTCCAAATAATAGGATGATGAGGTTACCAAAGTATTGATGGCTTCATGAAGTTCTTGATTTTTTTAAATTTCTTCAGCCAAGTAGCCCCTGACATTATCCTATTGATCTTGTGTCTTATAAATTTAATGTGAAACTGTTCTATAGACAAAGGTTCCATCACCCTGGATATTGATGGGCTTGCAGTTGTATTTCACAATGGAATTTGCAAAGTATTCTGAGCCAGGTACCTAATAAAAATGGTTCAAAAAAATTAATAAAGATTAAAACAAAAGAATCCTGCATCAAAATGAATCAAAACCTCACAAAAAGCTTTTATAATTCATCACTTGTGTGATAATTGATTTTCCAATTATCACAGGTTAAGTTTATTTCATCATAAATCTTCAAAGTTGTTGCAGGCTTGTAAAATTTTTTTTTGTGAAGTTCTGATACTCTTGAAAAATATTCTGAATATTCCAAGGGTGATTCCTGATTTTTCATATTCATTAAGTTCAGTCTCTGAGGGTAGTGAATCTGATGAAGTGATTTATTTGGATAGTGAGGCCTCAGGATCTCAAAAATCTTCAGATGAATCCAATTCTATACTTTGAGGGGGAACAATTGAACTTTATCTTGAAGTTGTTTTTCTGATAACTTTTTATATGGGTCTTCCTTTTCTATTTTTTTGACTTTAAAGAATTTCAAACCCTGGGTCATTTCTCTTATTTTTATTTTTATTGTTATTTTTATTTTTATTTTTATTTTTAATTTTTATTTTTATTTCTATTTTCATTCTTATTTTTATTTTTATTTTAATTTTGATTTTAATTCTAATTTTGATTTTTCTCTCCTTGAGTTCTTCCAAAGGTAATTTTCAATTAAATTTGGTTTTAATAATATTCTTTATCTTATTGACTCTTAAAAAATTTAATAAAAATTTAATTTTACAGTAAAAATTACTTTAAAATAATGAATAATTGAGGTTATTTATTTCATTTATATTTGAAAAAGTTTTTTTTCTAAATATCTTAAAATATTATTTTATCTTAATTATTTCTTTCTTTCTGAAAAGTTTTATTATCACCTTGATAGCCATTATGAGAATAATATTAAAAATAAAATAAGTTGATGTGAAAAAAAGAACTAATCAATTGAAGATGAAAAAATCCTCACAGGTAAATTCAAATTCAACTGAGGATGAAATCCTAATAACTGGAGCCTTTTTTTCTTGGAAAATTCCTTTTGGGTATTGTGATTTCAAGGTATGCTTTGATAGTTGCTGTATTTTTTGGTGCATTTTTAATTGGTGGTAAATTTGTTTTTGAAATTTTCAAAGGCCATCTGAAGCAAATAATGAGACACCATGTAATTGAGATAAAAGATGTGAGGAGGGAAATTATTGAAATTTAAAATAATTTTTTTTGGAGATTCTAGTGATGATTTCAATTAATTTTTTCTTAAAAGCCATGTTAAGGGCCCAATGACCTCCATGAGAGTTCCAGTGGAATTTTGGAGCCAAAGTTTAACCATGGCATGGGCACCTTCAACTTTTGAGGTGGAGCTCACACCAAGGTGACAATGATAGTTGATCCAGGCTATAATATAATACTCCTCTAGAGGAATCCAGGTCTTTTCAAAATATTGAAACACTTCAGGAGTTTTGTTGTAATTTTGAAGCTTCTTACAGTTATATTTGAAAGAATTTTCAGTTTATTAATACATAACCTGAGAAATGAATCCCAAAGTCATTAATAAATACAATAATTTGAATAAAGGTGAGTTACTTGATTCCAAAGGCCCATAAGATTTTCAGAATCAGTTCCATGACCAATTTTCTTCATCAAATGGGAAGATACATTTTTATTGATGTTCCATATGTATAACATGATTTTTGAGTCTTGGAAGGGCCTCTGAAGAGAATCTTTCAAGGCCAAATCCCTGTAAGCTAAAATAAATGGAGGGGGGACAATACTGGTGTTTTTGAGTACCTTTTCTATGTAATGATTAAATTCCTAACTAAATCAGGGTTAATTTTCATCCTTAATCAAACAAAAATCCCAAGAAAAGGTTATATTTGTTGAGCTGATACCAACAATATGAGAAGGGGGCATCTTTTACTTATTTTTTCATAAGTACAATAAATAAGAATCACATTAGAAGATCCATGAAATAGTTTCATGGAAAGGGGGTGAGTTAAAAAAAAGAAGTTAATGTGTCCCTCTGTATCCCTTGCAGAGGACTACACAAAATTTTCTTATTTCAGGGTTTAAATAAGAGTATCAATGGGCCTTCTTCCTTTCAGCTTGTCTTTCTTTATTTTCTTGACTTGGTTGTGATTATATTGAGTTATTTCAAGCCTGTCCATCTCCCTCTTGCTTCACAATTGGTCCTGAATTTTCCTTGGCATGAGCAGTGATTAAGACATCTGAGAAATTTGGGATGTTTCTTGCTTATTTAATTTTCTGAAAGAAGGATGTGCAATGATATTTTCATTGGCATCATGGATGTGTTCAGGATTTTTGACTTTAAGAGGCCAAGTGGTACTCTTAGGATATTTTTTCTCACATAAAGTCTTAATGAACAGCCAAGCTTTCTTGAATTGAATTTTTTGGAGGAGTTTTTGTGGGAAATCGGGGTCCAAGACCTATCACAACCTATTTCAATTTGGTTTTGGGTCATATTAGACCTCAAGGTAGACACATAATACCCCTGTTCCCTGGAAGAATTATGCACATTATTTCAAAGAAGCTCAAGGGTCTAAAATTCACCTTCAGTGGGGGATTCAAGAATTTTTATGGAAAAATTTTTATAAACTTGAAAAGGATAAAAGGGGGGAATCTGAGGATTTGGAATGAGGAAAGAACCTTTCAAAATACCAAAAAGAGGGGATAAAAGGTACTAAAAGTCAAAAAAAGTGGCTTAAATTTATGATTAATAAAAGAGGGAAGGGGGAAAATGTAATCCTAGAGATTTGAAAGCAGGTTTTTTAAAGGAAAATGTAGTCTTTGGGAGAAAAACAGAAATTGAGTTTGGAAAGCTTTGGAAAATTTGGTTTATAATTCTGTTTTTGAAAAAACAATTTTTGGGGGGGGGAATAATGTGGATTATTTGGATTATTGGTTCTTTTTTGGGGTGAGGTGAAAAAATGTGTGAAACAAATGGGTGAGGGGGCTTTCTTGGGGGACTTTTGGAAGGTTTTTGCCCAATACAGTTCTTTTTTGTTTCATTTTAATCAAAAATGCGTCCAGGGAACCCCTTATGTGTTATTAACAAGATGTTTATGTGGGTTTACAAAAGCCCTTTATTTATTAAAAATAAGATGTATTGTAATAAATTACCCAAAAAGATATTTTTAAGATCTCATAATACAATAATATCCTGAAAAATAATTAAAACTCAAAAATAATATCAAAATTGTCTTAAACTTTTTTCAAATCCCAATAAATCAAATTATGTCAATTGACCTAAAAAAATCTCATGAGCTTAATTTGAATGATTTCTTTTTTTTTACTCAATGATAAATTTCAATTATAATCAATTTCAATAAAAAAAAATCTTGAAAAAACCTTTTTGTTTTCTAAAGACATACTTCATTTTTATAAGGAATTTCTTTTTTTAAAAAAAAAGTTACCTTGGTGAAATCTTTATTATGATAAATTCAATTATTTGAAAGAAAAAAATGAATATTAAGCTATAAAAAAATATCAAAGTAATTTTGATTATTTAACAAGGTTGAAATAAAAATGAGGAATCTTGATTTTTCTCTTCATCATATTCTTCATAATGATATTTGAGGACTTCAAAAATTTGGTTTTGGTTTTTAAATATTATTTTTTCAAGAAATTTGGGTGATTCAGGTGCCTGAAGTTTATAATTAAGGGAGAGGTGACAATGGTATTATTTTCGCCAATATATGCACCTGGGCGAGAGGCTCAGGTGGTGTTTGCAGCCCTAGTAATAATTTTAAATGATGTGACTATATTATCTCTTTTATTTTCTCAATCTTTCAATATATATAAATTATTCAATTTACTCCTTCTCTCTTTTTTATATCTTTTTTACATCTTTTTTCTTTCTTCTTATAATAATGAGAATAATAATAAACCCCAATTTATTTTTATTAAATCAAAACCAATATCCTTTTTTTTATTTATTTTTTTTGACAATTTTTTTTTTTAAAAAAAAACAGTGATTTTTATTAATTTACTTATTTTGTTTTAATAATATTTTGATTGAAATTTAAATTGAAGAAGATTAATAATTATTATAATTTATTTCAAGAATTTTTTTTTTCTTTTTTTGATTTTAATTGATATGCATATAAAGTATAATCAAATCAATTGTTTTGTTTTTTTCTAATTTAATAAATAAAAAAGTTGTTTTTAACAAAGTTTTTAACTTTTTTTTTTTTTCAAAAAAAAAAAAAAAAAACTATTCAATTTGTAAAAGAATTAATTCTTAAAATTGAAATTGTTTAATTAATTTTAATTTTTAAAACATGTCAAATTTAAAACCTCTTATTGGTAAGTTTTTATTTTTTTATTCTCAAATTTTAATATAATTCAAAATTCAAAATTCAAAAAAAAATAATCAAATTGATTTTCTTAAATTTTTTTATAAAATTTTATTTTAGGTGTAATTGGTGGATCTGGTTTATATAAATTAGAAGGTATTGAAATAATTGAAATAATTAATATCGATACACCTTGGGGTTCAACTTCTTCACCAATTACGATTTCAAGATTACCTACAGGTCAAATTATAGCTTTTTTAGCTAGACATGGAATTTCTCATAATATTTCACCATCTGAAGTACCATCTCGTGCTAATATTTCAGCTTTAAAATCTGTTGGATGTCAAGTTATAATTGCTTTTTCAGCTGTTGGAAGTTTACGTGAAGAAATTAAACCAAAAGATATTGTTATTCCAAATCAAATTATTGATCGAACAAAATCAATTAGACCTTCTACTTTCTTTCAAGGTCTTGGTGTAGTTGGTCATGCTATGTTTGGAGAACCATTTGATGTTGAATTAATCGATCTGGTGAACAAGTCAGTTAGAAAAACTGTCTCCGGTTTTAATCAAACAGAACAAGTCAACGTTCACGACAATAAAGTGGCTGTTTGCATGGAAGGTCCAGCTTTTTCGACTCGAGCTGAAAGCAATATGTATAGACTCATTGGGGGTGATATAATCAACATGTCTGTTTTACCCGAAGCTAAGTTAGCTCGTGAGGCAGAACTCAGGTGAGCTCAGAAAAAAGCAAAAAAAAAAAATCGTGCCCTCCAAATTCTGTAACAATGTTTTACTAATTTAAAGATTTATTAGCTATGCGCTTATAGCTCAAATTACCGACTACGATGCTTGGCGAGTTAGTGAAGAACCAGTTACGGTGGCAGAAGTTATGGCCACCATTGCTTCTAACGTCAATGTTTGCAATCGATTAACCCTTAACGTCTTAAATGATGTTCACAACGCCGTTGCCAACGGAAGCATTAAAACTTGTAAAGGTTGTATGGAGTATAGCGTCATGACCAAAAAGGACACTATTTCATCCGATTCTAAAAAAACCCTTGGATTTATATTACCTTACTTTTAATTATGAAGTAGTATATTTATCTGAAACTCAAATCCTTTTTAAAAGTTATCAATAGGCTTTTTGACTCCTACTTTGCATAATACATGTGGGAAGTAAAAATTTAGCTTAAAGCTAAGGTTTTATTGCATTAATATAATACTTAACAAAACAAGACAAGCAACATAAAAGAGAAACACAAAAGTACCTAAGGTGGGCAACACTGCTCATGTACTTGGATGACTGATCTAATCAAGTCAAGCGGCTGGCTGATGATACTTAGAGATGCGCATCATATTCATCAAAAACGAAGAATAATTGACGTCGAGCTTTAACAAAAGACCAATTGGAAGTCTCAACAATTATATAATATCTGCAGTACTCTGATTTTTCGTTTTTTAACTTTAATGATAAAAAAATTGTTTTCTAAAACTTTTGACTTGAATCACCTATTACTTAAGCGCATTTGAGGTTAAGCTAGTTGTGAAAACTTTTTTAAACACATACTATAAGAGGTCTACTTAAAGGGTACCCAAATGACTTCAAAGCTGCAAAAATAATAAATCTGGTTTGAGCAGACAAGTTAAACTCAACATCGAGATGGTCAAGCAGGCTGTGCCAATAAGAATTCAAATATAATTCTCAATGGATTACAATAACCGGGACTCATCAACATAAAAAGAGTGTAATAGTTTTAGCTATGTGAAAGGCGTTAGGAAGACCAAGTTTTCGGCACGGCCAAACTACTAAACCCAAGGCATCTTCTAGTGCTAAAAAAACGTTTACCCACAAAAAGCTCTTAAAAGTTATTGTTGAACTGCATGGGTTGAATCAAACAACCCATTGCCATCCAGCCCAATAAACATAATGGATACTCTGGAGAAGAATTGTTATGAAAAAGCCTTTCAAGTCCAATGATACATTGCGTCAGCATGATTCATGTATGCGTTTCTATACCACGAGCCCAGACATGTTCCATCAGCGCAAGTCGAAAAACTCTTCGCTGAGAATGTTGAATCAAACCAGTTTAAGCCAAGGCACTCTGGACAAGCAAAAGAAAACTGTCAAGAATCATGAGGGGGTGACGACTTTTAGCCCATCTATGTTGAAAAGTGGTTGTGATCCGCCCAAGATTGATGCCACCAAACACCCTTTGCTTGATTCTAATCAAGAAGTCAGATTTTCAAATTCTGAAGTTTAAGAACCAGCCTTGAAGTGTTATTAGTTTCAAGAAAATGGAAGCTTCAGTGCCAAGATCCCGGTAGTTCAGACTCTAGCTAACAACTTCTCAGCCAGCAAATGCGGTCAAAGTGAGGATGGTGATCAATATGAGAAGAACGCCAAGTTTTGTCACCTTTTGTAAAAGACATTTGAAAAACAGCTGAGTTAGTTTACGCGCCTATTTATTTGGAGATTCCGTCCGCAGCTTGGCTTTTAGGGTTTCTGCCATCTCGCATGAAACCAAGTAATCCTTTAATGATTGGGTCATCACCAGGAGCTCGTTCTCCTTGGTTGATTGTGGCGAGTTTATGGGAAATTTCATCATCCACTTCAACCCGCATTTTCCAATCGTATTTACTTTCGCTTTCTTGATCCCCGTCATCATCAGAAGTGGGGTCAATGTCCATTGGATCTGCGCGAGCGTACCTAGCTTTATGTAGAGCTGAACGGCAATTTAGAATATGCTGCTCGTGTAATTTGGTGAGATTTCTAACGTGCTTGCAAAGAGAATCTACAGTGGGTGCCGGATCGGAAGAGGGAGGCGGAGGAAGGAGGGATAATAGCTTTTGTTCGGCCTTTTCGATTTCAGGAGCCTACAGAAATTAATTAGCACAAGTTGAGAATGTGTTGATGAAATCTGTAAAACAAATAAATGCTCAAACATTCTTACTAATTTTGTCCTTGTCAAAACACCAACAATCCACTCTTTACCGTCCTCAAGCCCTTCCAACCCACGAGGAGCTACCGCAATATTTCCCAAAATACTTGTGTTAGCTGGCCCGTCCTCCCATTTTTCGCGTTCCTCACGTTCTGCTCGAGCAGAGGGTAGCTCAAATTTATTGATGGGTTTAGAAGGAACAATTGTATTTAAGGCTTGCGATAAGGCTTCGGTGTGATTCAAAAGGATCAAGAACTTTGAAATAAGGGTTGGGTATGGCAATGTTAGAGGTGTTAGGGGTGACGATTCAAGCTGGAGCCTAAAGGTCTAGACGGAATAAGTGTCAGTCGACCAAACCATTATTTTAAAATCAATTAAATAAGTGAATTTTAGCAAGACACGTCAAAGTTTTGAGGCCAACTAACCGCAATGGCATCAATCAATTGAACCAATTTTGACCTGATTGTATCCAACACGTCGGCTGGTAGTTTCTTGAGTTGCTCTAAATCGGCCTCAGTGAGCAAACCTACAGGCAAAGACGAACTGGAGCCTTCAGCTTGAGCAGGGACGAGGGGTGTGGTTGGGTTAGCTGGTGGTTGCAATGACATGGTCTGGCGATTAAAGACGATGGAAGAAGCTCATGCGCATCGATGGACTCCAATTGGGCAACCACAGCTCCAATTTATTGCTTTGGATTGGTGAGGCTGACTTATTTGACAGCCCTTTTGGTTCTGCCACAATCCAGCATAAGCAAAACTTCAACCAAATAACTCGAGAAATCTTTAAGATGAGACAAAATTTTCATTTATATGAATATTTTGTAAGAAAATAAATGATCAATCAAAGAAAATTTGAGTCCAAAACAACTTTAATAAAAGGAAAATGATTTGATGAGTAAGATTAATTTGAATAAAACTACTACTCCTCTTATGATTTCTAATTAAATTAAATTAAATTGTGACAAGTAACCTTGATATAAGATGATCATGAGTATATATATATATATTATATATAATAAAAAATCTGCATACTATTATTATTATAATGTTGAATTTCATTTATATGATTTTATTATTTGAAGTAAGTTTACCCTCTGATATTTGAAGAATACTCCTCCTTGGTAGTAAGTTTGGGTTTAATTTCTTGAAGTCTAGAGAATTTTTTTTGAAAAAATATTTTGATTAAATTAATTATATTTTTTTTTTGTTTTTTGGAAAAACACATTTAGAAAATATTAGAAATTGTTCTAAGAACACCTCTTGAGGGCATCTCAAAATCTTTTTATTATGAAGGTTCTTGACCCACTTCATCATACTAATTTTAGTTCTTATGAACAAACTTTTGATTTCAAAAGACTTTTTAATAATTTCAATAGAAGTTTGAAATCTTAAGAAAAATAATTAGTAAAAAGAAAAGCCAAATTTGAAAAAGATAGAAGATATAAAATTTAGCTTATAGTATATTTTTGTAAAATCAAATTTCAATTAAATAATTCATTTTCTAAAGTTTCTTCCATTTTTATGGTTTAAATTATCATTCCAAAATAAAATTGACCAGTAAATATGATTGTTTTCTTAATTTTTTTTAAAAATTAATCACTATTGTTGTTGAGAAAGAATTTCCTACTTGTTCTTTGGTTACGATATCATAAGTTCCATACTTAAGATTATAAATTTACAGCTTGATGATTATTAGTAAAAATCATGTAATAATATTTTGAATTTGTATATAATTTTTAATCTTATTTAATTTGAAATAATTGACTCTTATTTATTATCCTCACCAGAACTTATAACATCACAATTAGATTATATTAACCTCTACAAAATTGTGATGTATTTGCTTAAGTAAAAATAATTTATTAACAATTTAAAGATTACATCAGGTAAAATCAGATCTTACTCAATACATAAATAACTGATACACAACTTTTAATTATTTTATTGATAGAAAAGACCTACTCAGCTTTAAATGAGATCATTCTCAAATAAAACACTGTTTTTTCTGAAGAAAGACATCATGATCAAAGTGGCTGCACTTGAAAGCAGGTGTTGCATTTGGAATTTGACATGGGAGATAGATTGGATTCAGGTTAGAGATAGGACAGAAATTAAATCTAGAAATGGAAGTTTTGGAAGAAATTTAAGCCACATATGCAAGCCACAAATTTTCAATTCAATTAAATCAATCTCTGTGTTTGGTCAGGATCTTCACAAGCCAATAGCTCCACAACACATGATAAAAATAATAATTTTCACTTTCAATTTATTTTCATTTTCATTTTCACTCAAGATTCTTTGATTAAAAAACAAATTCAAATTTCAGAAATTCTTTATGTGTTTTGATATATATTAAAATTAAAATGAGATTTTTCTCAATATAATCTATTGAAATAAGTATCCAAATACTGTTTAAATTTGAGCCTATTTATTTTCAAAGTAATCCTACCTGAATTAGAAAATGTATAGATTAATCAAGGCTCTCTTTAAGATTGAGATAGTTTAAAAGAACCAAATGATATTCACTTTTGTTTCTCTAATGAAAACATGTATTGAGAAAGATATCATATCCTTTTTTTTCTTTTTCACAGTAATATCATCTATTTGACTTTGAAAATACTCTCAAGTGTAAACACATATGTTTATTGAAAGGAATATCTTACCAAAAAAGGATATATACTCAATATATATTATCAAAACTTCAGCCAAAGAACTGCTGTGAAAAATCTTTGGCTAGTTCTAGCTGAAACCCATATCATTGACTAGAAGAATATTGCATTTAAATTTTTTGATTGGAGGATTTTCTATATTATAAATTCCAAAGATTGAAACTAAGAATGATTCTGATATTGATAGGAAGAGAATTGTGAGCCTTGAGGTATATTTTAAATACCCAAATAGGCCACAGTTATCTTAAAAATAAATTCTGAACTAAGCATAACCCATAAGTCATGCATATATTCAAAATTCATCATTTTTGATTTCAGAAAAGATGAATAACTTTTTATTGAGTAAGTAAATCCATAGATTTAAGGCCAGATTTGGATTCTACAAAACAATCAACCTAGGGTAGCTCCATAGAGTGAATAAGCTCAAATCAACTCTTTGAGGTGGTAATATGGAAAACACTTCAATACCACATAAAAGATCCATGAAAATTTTTGTTTTTCTCTATTTCACACCAAAATAATGGGAATGTGAGAAATCCCATGTTACATACACACTAAGAATAGTGTTATGCATGTTTTGAGCACTTATAATTATGGTATTACTAAATGCACTTTTGGTACACCCATAGTGGGTATCTCACTTGAAGCTTAAATTTCTAATTTGACATGAAAAATAAGCAAGGGGGACAAAAGACATCAAAGAGAGCCAGGGTACCCAACTTCTGAGGCCTAAGAGGCATGAACAGCTCCAAAGCTTGGATCCATGGCTGATCTTGGCCCAATTAGTAAACTAAAACCTTTTGGGAACTTGGTTACCATGTTACAACTACAGTAAATTATAAGAAAATAGCAAATAACTTGCTATTTTGATGTGCCAAGGAGGTAAAGAACAACTTAGACTCCTGTAACCATGTAAATTCTTAATGATTTACCATGAATAAGCCCCAAAAGAGTAATTAAAACCCCTTTTGGACTAGTATCCATTGATTTACCTCATAGCAACCAGCCATACACTGCTATTTGCAATTCTACGTAGAATTGAGGTAAAAACTTCAAAAATTCATTAAAAATACAATTCTTAATGAATCTTCCTGAAACTTTCAGGACCAATTGAGAACTGTATAATTCATATAAAAACCAAAAAAACTATACTTTTATATGTAAAATTAAAAGTTTTATTTACAGTCCATTTTTGAGGATTCCACATGAAACACAGAATCCTTAAAAATTTACAGAAAATACATTCTTTGATGAAATTTCCAATAACATTGATAACTTTGAGAAATAAATGATTCTTTTGGAATAAAAGAAGATTTACAGTTGTTACTCTTTTTATTCTTAACCATAAATGGGTTGGTAGTCACGTAAAAGCCTCAATTAAGTAGTTATGATAATCTTACATGGCAACAAATGATGCAATCAATAATCAAGAAAAGGCTTATTGTTTTCTCACTCACTGTTTTTTCAGTTTGCTCCATGGCACGCCGCTATGAGCTGTCTTAGACTTAAAAGAGGCCTCCTCTTGCTGTTTTTTCCAGATCATCATCACATTATCCAATTATACCTTTATTACCAACAAGTAAGTATTTGTTAGATCTTTTCTTGAGTGTTTTAATTCTTTCTGAATCAATCAGAGAGATGTGAAATCATAGAAATCAACTATATATTGTTGTAATACAGTTATAAATAATTTTGATCCCTTAAATCCAAAATTCTACGTCAAATTCCTCTACTTCTATCTTTCAATAAGTTCTTTGGAGTATTAGTGAGTAATTTTTCTTGATTCTCAAAGTTTTTCTCTAGTAATAGTTTTCTTCAAGAATTATCATTATAATTATTCTTGTAAAAGATAATTATATATTAAAATAATTTCATTCTTTTAATAAAGAAGTCTTTATTATTAAATTCTTCTTGTAATTGATTCTAGTAGGCAAATTACTGATTACTGTTATAATCACTGGTAATGTATAACACAGAAAAGAAATAACTCTTTAGTTATTTAATTGCGGTTATAATAATTTTTTATTATTCTATTTCATAAGAACAATCATAGTACTGCTGATTAATAGTAATATTATCAACAGTTTCATAGACACATCTTACATTTGGGGGCCTGGCCGTGTTTTTTGAACCTTGTACCCTTAATTAATATATTTTTAACCTCTAAAATATATTAATTTAATAATTTTTTTTCTTTCAATTTGAAGTCAAATTTTTTTTTATTTTTGAAATTGTTTTAAAATCTTTTTTCATTGAAGAATTTGGTTTAATTTTATATTGTTTTTACACATGGCTTTTTCACATCCAAAAACTTATGAAATTATTCTTTGAGTTACTCTGGATTAGATTTTAATTCAAAATCTTAAATTTTGATTTTTTTTTAAAAAGAATACTTTTTTAATATTAAAAAATCAAAATTTATAAAAAATCTTAAAATTATCTTAAAAGCATAAAAAGTAATTTTCTTTTATCAATTATTTCTCTAGTGTCTTTAATCAAATACTGTGCAGCTGGAAATAGACTCAGTAAAAGATACATTACTAGTCCAGAATCTTCAGAAGAATAATCTGAAGACAGTATTGAAGTGCAAATTGCTAAAAGAGGCAATTTATTAAAAACAGAACAATCCAAACAGCCACCCAAAGGTGTGTGTTTTTTTGTTTTCAATTCTTATTTTATCTTGAATTTATGTGAAAATGGTGCATACCAGAAATTGAAGCTACTATTCAGTCCAACCAGATGGATGTGGACAAGGAAGAGGCAATACCAAATCCAGAAGTGTCAAATCTTCCTCAAAAAGACACATATGGAGGATGCCAGGGCTGCCCCCCATTCCCCAAGGTCTTTACCCACAAATTTTGATGTGAATTCTGAATCTGGACTGATTCATGATAATACTTCAAGGGCTGAACCACTTTCAAGTGGCAGAAATAGAAATTTATCAATTCCAATACAAAAATTGGTTCAGAGCAGCCAAGGAAGAGGAGTGGGAAATATGCCCAAGACTTTGGCAGGGGGCCATGAACTCCTACTTACACATCAAGAGCTTTCTGGGTCAGGAGAAGACCATAGAACTCTTAGGAGGTTGGAGCCCATTGTCTTGCAAAGACAAAGTCAAAAAGATAAAGAATTGGTTGAAGAACCAAAGTCTTTTATCCATAGACCAGAAGATGGAGTTGGAAATGACTCCAGCTTTGGAGAAAGAAGGCCCAGTGGCGTCTATCAGCTCCAAACCAGCTCCAGAAGTGTCCAAGGACAAGCCCAAAGGACCTCAGAAGAAGCAGAAAGGTCCCAAGAACCATCAAGGCAAGGGCAAAGGCAAAGCCAATTGGCACAGACCTTACCCACAGGGGTACAGGATTCCCAAATTGGAGCCTTCAGCAGTGGACAGTGTCTCAAATATGGCCAGAACTCTTATGGAATTCACAGGCAAAGAGCAGGAAAGGATGAACAGGACTTTTCCATGCAAATAATAGATGAAATACACTTTTTTAAATCTAGTATTGATGTATAACTTGGCAAATTTGATGCAAAGTTAAATAAAATCATATTGGACATGAGTTGATTGAAAAGAAATGACAAAAAGTATACTGAATGGTATCAATTAACAAATTTCAGACTTGATTCAATTACCAATACATGTGAAGAAATTGAGAGTAAATGTAAAGCTCAAAATGATGAAATGGAAGATCTTTACATTTTAAACATTAATGATCAACTTAGAATTCTGAAAGACCATGTCTTGAAAATAACTCAAAATACCAATCAGTTTGCCACACATTTGGCAAAAAGTGACAGTGAAAGGCACAAGTTAAGGAATGAAATCATTGAAAATGTATAAAAAATTAATAAGAACTATGAGCCACATATTCCAAGACATTCTACACCTTTGACTGAAGAAAAACTTTCTGTTAAAGGAAGTTTGACCCCATTCTTAGGAGAAAATGTTATCTCTTCAAAAGATATTTGCAAATTGGAAGAATGGCCAACATTCTCTGGTGAAGGAGAATATAACCATATTGAGTTCATCAGAGCTATTGATATGTTGCAAGAAGATTTTCACATACCTGATGAAATTATAGTGGGAAAATTACACTCTATGTTTACCAGAACTGCAAAGAAATGGTAACACAAGATGAGACAAGATCATGGAAAACATGATTGGTCTTGGTGGAAATCTGAAATGATTACCAAATGGGACAGTAATTCTTGGAGGTTTAAAATGGAAAATGCTTTTGAAAGTGCCATTTTTAACTCAGAAAATAATACACCACTTACTTGGTTCTTCAAGCAGAAAGACAGATTATCTGCTTTACACTCAGATATGTCTGAAACCATGATTGATATGAAAATATTAAGAAAATGCGGAGGAGAGCTGGAACATGTTATCAAGTGCAGATGTGTAGAACACTGTTCAAAAGAGGACTACATCAATGCAATGAAAGATATCATTACTAGAACAAGAATCAGTAAGCCTTGGACTAAAATTCCTCTGGAGTCCAAAATGGTCCCAAAGATTTCCAGAGAGGATAGAAAATCTGAAAGACCTGTCTTGAAGTGTCATAAATGTGGAAGCACTTCACATTTAGCCAGCACTTGCACCAAAAAGACAAAAATCAATGAAGTTCAAGTCATTGAAGAAGTTCAGTGCACTGAAGAGAAAGAAGAATCTGACCTAGATTCTGCAGTATCTGAGGATACACCAGTAGAGGAGTATCCCATTGAAAACATTACAGCTTTCTTTGAGGTCACAGAAGTCCATACTCACTTGCCACAGTACAGTGAGGACTGTAATAACCTGATCAATATCCAAGATGCCAGAATGTGTAAACCCAAACCTGCTAGAGGCAAAGGTTACACTGCTGGAGCATCCTGTATAACATTAGTTTTGATGAGTGATATCAAAGCCAAAGTAAATTTGGATACAGGGGCATTTTGCATTTGTGTGGGCAAAGATTATCTCCAAATTATACTTCCTGAATGGAAAAACCATCTATTACCAATAGAAGGTGTGAAATTTAGTAGTGCAAGCAACAATATGTACCCCTTGGGTATATTAGACACTAATCTTGTATTTTCACACCCAGCAGGAAGTGTAAGGATGAAAACTGAGATTGTGGTAATGGATAATTGCACATCTCAGCACATTATTATTGGGAATAATTACTTGAATATTTATGGTATTGATATCAATAACCATAAAGACAGATATTTCACAATTGGGGATAACAAAAGACAAAAATTTGCTTTTTCCAATATGCAAAAACAAATATCTGTGGTATCTTCTGTCAAGGATACTTATAAAGATGAATTTGTGTCTAATCAACTTGTTGAAGCACAGATTAATCCATCATTGTCACCAAAAATGATTAATTAACTTGTTGATGTGTTATACACATACAATAATGCATTTGCCTCTGATAATGAACCATTAGGTGCTATAAGAGGACATGAAGTTGATATTACTCTTAATATTGACAGACCATGTCCTCCAGTACTTAAAAGACCAGCTTATCCAGCAAGTCCCAGAGCTAGAGAAGCCTTGGAAAAACATATCCAAGAGTTGATCCAGCTTGGTTTACTAAGGAAAGTAGGCCATAATGAGGAAGCTGAAGTGACAACACCTGTTATTATTTCCTGGCATAATTATAAGTAAAGAATGGTTTGAGATTTAAGAGCATTGAATACCTACACAGTTCCAGATAGGTATCCAATCCCTAGAATTCAAGAGACCCTGACTCAAGTGTCTAAAGCCAAGTATATAACATCAATGGATGCATTGTAAGGCTTTCATCAAAATGTTTTGATGCCTAAAGCTAAGAAATTACTTAGAATTATCACTCACTGTGGTATTTATGAGTATCTTAGAATTCCATTTGGCATTAAAAATGCTCCATCCCATTGTCAAAGAATGATGAATACCATTTTTCCCACAGAATTGTCTGAAGGATGGCTTATCATTTATATTGATGATATTATCATATGTCCTGATTCTTGGTCCTTACACCTTGAAAGACTTGCAAGGGTACTTCACAAAGTTGCAGAAGTGAACATGAAAATTTCACTTAAGAAATGCAATTTTGGTTTTGAAGAACTCAAAGCATTAGGACATGTTGTTTCTGGCTTAAGCTTGGGTATTAACAAAAACAAAGTGGCAGCAGTGTTACTTAAGCCAATACCCCAGAATAAAAAGGAAATGATGTCTTTTCTTGGATTTTCTAGTTATTATAGGAAACACTTGAAAGACTTTTCAATTCTAGCCAAGTCACTATATAGAATCTGTGATCAACAGACTGTATTTGAGATGACACAGGAGAGAATTAAAGCTTATGAGAAGATAAAGAAAGCTCTTACAGAAGCACCTTTACTCCTCATGCCTGACTGGAGTATTACTATTAAATTGTACATTGATACATGTGGCAATGGATTAGGGGCAGCCCTGCATCAAGTCCAAATTAGTGATGAAAAACCTACAGAGGGACCAGTTTGCTACATGTCAAGACAAATCAAACCAACAGAAGCCAGCTATGGTGCAAGCCAAATGGAGTGTTTATGTTTGGTATGGGCACTTGAGAAATTACACTATTATCTTGATGGCAGTGTTTTTGAAGTGATAACTGACTGTAATTCTGTGAAATCACTTCTTAACATGAAAAATTCCAACAGACATATGTTGAGATGGCAAATAGCCATTCAGGAATATAGAGGAAACATGACTATAGTTCATAAAGCAGGAAACATTCATAAGAATGCTGATGGACTGAGAAGATGGGCATTAGCCAATACACCTGATAACCCAGCTTATGTACCCTTGGAAGCAGAACCACAGATTACAATTGAAGGAATTAACATAACTGATATTGGGACAGAATTCCTTGAAGAATTCAGAGAATCTTATAAGCAAGACAAGAATTGCCATATCTTGACTTCCTTATTAGATAAAGACTGAAAAGATACATCTTTAGTCAATGCACTGGATGAAGTTTGGAAAAATTCGTATTCTGAAGGAAGATTTCACTTGTTTGATGGGATTATTCACCACAGAACCAAAAATTCTTGTGTAATGACATTGTGTAGCTGATTGCTTATCAATACCATTCTTCATGAATGCCATGATAGCATCTACTCTGGACACCTGTCAGAAGACAGAACACTTGAAAAAGTGAAGAACTGTGCATGGTGGCCATCTTGGAGAAAAGAAACCATTGAATATTGCCATACCTGTGACAGATGTCAAAAAGCAAACAGGAGTACAGGCAAGAAATTTGGACTTATGATCCATATTGAACAACCAAAATCCCCTTGGGAAGCTGCTCGCATGGATTGGGTCACAGCACTTCCTCCAAGGGGTGACAGGACTTATAATGCTTGTTTAGTCATTGTGGATAGATATACCAAGACTCCCATATTCTTACCATGTCATAAAGATTACACAGCTATGGATACAGCTCTTCTTCTATGGAGTAGAGTTATTTCTAATAAAGGACTATTCAAGAACTTCATAAGTGACAGAGATCCCAAGCTCACATCTGCACTTTGGAGCAATCTTCATAGATTGTTTGGGAATAAGTTATCATTATCTACAGCATATCACCCTCAAACAGATGGGCTAGCAGCAAGAATGATTCAAAATTTAGAGGACATGATCAGGAGATTGTGTGCTTATGGGTTAGAACTCAAAGATTCAGATGGCTTTAACCATGACTGGTGCACTCTTATACCTGCATTAGAGTTAGAATATAAGACATCAGTCCATTTTTCCACAGGTCAAACTCCTGCTATTTTAGAAAAAGGATGGAACCCAAGACTCCCAGAAGATACACTGAGGAAAGACTTGATTGACATTCATACTACAGATTCCAGATTGAAAGTAATGCTTGATAAAGTAAAACATCATGCAAAACAAAGTATGAATGATGCTTTTGAATATGCTAAACAGACATGGGACAAGAGTCACAAAGTACCAGACTTCAAAGTAGGGGACTTAGTTCTAGTTTCAACCTTGACTTTTAATAATGTCAAAGGCCCAAAGAAACTTAAAGATTCTTATGTAGGACCTTTTTTTATTTTTGCCTTACATGGAACCAATGCAGTTCAAGTGGAATTAAGTGGTTAATTGGAAAATAAACACCCCACATTTCCAGTCAGCCTGATAAAACCTTATCAACCAACTGACAAGAAATTGTTTCCTTCAAGGAACCCAACTCCTTTGACTGTACCACCAGTGGAACAGGATGAAGACAAAAAGATAAAGAAATTAATTAAAGAAAGGAGACTTAGGGGTAAAAATCAAAGAGAATATCTAGTCAGATATAGAAATCAAGTACATGGAGATGAATGGCTGGCAGAATGAGGAATCCCTGACTCAGATAAACTCTTAAGAAGATTTAGACATGAAAGAAGGCCACAAGCCTGAATATGTATATAAATGTGCTTTTAATTATTTGATCTGAGTAATGAAAAGAGGTTGGACAGTGGACATTAACCCCCTTTGGGGTCTTTTTCTTCTTTATAACATTGATAAAATTCTAGTACAATTTTATGTTTTGGTGGGAGGGAATGTGAGCCTTGAGGTATATTTTACATACCCAAATAGGCCACAATTATTTTAAAAATAAATCCTTAACTATGCATAACCCATAAGTCATGCATATATTCAAAATTCATCATTTTTGATTTCAGAAAAGATGAATAACTTTTTATTGAGTAAGTAAATCCATAGATTCAAGGCCAGATTTGGATTCTACAAAACAATCAACCTAGGGTAGCTCCATAGAGTGAATAAGCTCAAATAAACTCTTTGAGGTGGTAATATGGAAAATACTTCAATACCACATCATCAATACCACATAAAAGATCCATGAAAATTTTTGTTTTTCTCTATTTCATGCCAAAATAATGGGAATGTGAGAAATCTCATGTTACATACACACTGAGAATAGTGTTATGCATGTTTTGAGCACTTAATATTATGGTATTCTTACATGCACTTTTGGTACACCCATAGTGGATATCTCACTTGAAGCTTAAAATTCTATTTCAATGTAAAAAATAGGCAAGGGGGACAAAAGACATCAAAGAGAGCCAGGGTACCCAACTTCTGAGGCCTCTGAGGCATGGAAAGCTCCAAAGCTTGGATCTATGGCTGAGTTTGGCCCAATTAGTAAGCTAAAAACCTTTGGGAACTTGGTTACCATGTTACAACTACAGTAAATTATAAGAAAATAGCAAATAACCTGCTATTTTGATGTACCAAGGAGGTAAAGAACAGCTTAGACTCTTGTAACCATGTCAATTCTTAATTACTTGCCATGGATAAACCCCCAAGGAGTAATTAAAACCCTTTTTGGACTAGTATCCATTTATTTACCTCATAGCAACCAGCCATACACTGCTACTTGCAATTCTATGTGGAATTGAGGTAAAAACTTCAAAAATTCATTAAAAATACAATTCTTAATGAATATTTCTGAAACTTTCAGGACCAATTGAGAGCTGTATAATTAATATAAAAACCAGAGATAATTATAATTTTATATGTAAAGTTAAAAGTCTTACCTACAGTCCATTTTTGAGAATTCCACGTGAAACACAGAATCCTTAAAAATTTACAGAAAATACATTTTGGGATGAAACTGACAATAAAATTGATAGCTTTGAGAAATCAATAATTTTTTTGGAATAAAAGAAGATTTACAGTTGTTACTCTTTTTATTCTTAACCATAAATGGGTTGGTAGTCTTGTAAAAGCCTCAATTAAGTAATTATAATGATCTTATGTGACAACAAATGATGCAATCAATAATCCAGAAAACGTTTATTGTTTTATCACTAACTGGTTTTTCAGTTTGCACCATGGAACAACTATGTGAGCTGTCTTAGACTTAAAAGAGGCCTCCTCTTGCTGTTTTTTCCAGATAATCATCACATTATCCAATTATACCTTTATTACCAACAAGTAAGTATTAGTTAGATCTTTTCTTGAGTGTTTAAATTATTTCCAAATCAAGAAGAAAGATGTTAAATCATAGAAATCAACTATATATTGTTGTAATACAGCTACAATTCATTTTGATCCCTTAAATCCACAATTCTACATAAAATTCCTCTACTTCTATCTTTTAATAAGTTCTTTGGAGTGTTAGTGAGTAATTTTTCTTAATTATTAAAGTTTTTCTCTAGTAATAGTTTTCTTCAAGAATTATAATTATAATTATTCTTGTAAAAGATAATTATATATTAAAATAATTTCATTATTTTAATGAATAAGTCTTTATTATTAAGTTCTTCTTGTGATTGCTTCTAGTAGACAATTAATGCCTACTGTTATAATCACTGGTAGTGTATAACACATAAAAGAAATAATTCTTTAATTATTTAATTGCGGTTATAATAATTTTTTATTATTATATTTTATAAGAACAGTCATAGTACTGTTGATTAATATTCATATTATCAACAGTTTCATAGACATCTTACAAAAATTGGCTCAATAAAAAACTATCTACTTCTATTTTACATATATAATATCTACCTCTGTATTTTTGAAAAATTAAAACTATTCCTGACACAAATCCATATATCACTCTGTGCACTCTTGTTTGGATAAAATTAATTATGAATTCAAAATCATTATTCATTCAGAATTTAAAATATTAGGCGATTATCAATATTTACCTTAACTACTGTTGATTTTGTGAGTTTTCATTTTGATGAAATTAGGAGAGAATATGAATCAAATAGAATATTTAATATTTGAGACCTGATACTCTCATAATAAGTATAACTAAAATTTAAATGTGCGTTAGATTTGAAGAAATTTCATTTTAATAAGTAAATATGTTTTAAATTAATTGGAATTAACTATATTCTTAGTTCTTGGTTACATTTTGATATCAATTTATTTTTAATTTATTTTTACTTGAATGTTACTTTTCAGACTCATGTATCCATCCTTTAGTACTTGTGAGTTATAAAGATTCATCCACTACTGAAAAAATCAATATTTTACCTGTTTTATATTTTCTAAGGAAATAATACTACATAATTGAAAAATTAGGCTTCACAAACAAATTCAAAAAACTCTGAGATCATTCCTCAATCTTACATTTTTCTCAACAATATGTGGGATACCTGTATAAATTTCAAGAAGAGCCAATGAATAGATATTGAAATGAATTAAAAAACCTTCTTTCTTATGCAAAATGAATTATTTTATCTGACTCAATTTTTATATTAATTGTTTTGAAAAAACTATTATAAAAAAGCTCCTTGATTAAATTCCTTTCCAAAAATTATTTCAAAAGCTATGGGTAAGCCTATGAAATAAAATTTAAATACAAACATTAAGATTATCTAAAAGAGAGAAAAACTTATAATTATGGGATATTGACATACTTTAGTAAATTAAAATATATATTCAGATTATTTAAGTATTTCAAAGGTTCAATTTATGGAAATTTGATGTTTGTTTTTTTGGTATGTATGTTGGGAAATAGCCTAAAATAAAGTAGTTCAAGTAATACTATTAGAATAGGGGATGCAGAAATAAGCCCAAATATTCTTAGAAATAGCCTTGAAGAAATACACATATCACTTCTTAGGAATTTCCAACTAGATTGAAAGAATTGTCCCTATAGCTTATAAGAAATTTCCCTCTAAGTACTGAGTATCTTTCCAGGAATTGACCAATATTCAGAAATTGGTTAAATGCTACTTGATAAACATTTTATTGGGAAAGTCTCTCAAAGCCATAAGTCAAATTATATATAATATATTCACTTAATGTTGAATTTAACTAATTAATCATATGCTTCTTGAAAGAAAGATATTGGTATGTTTTGAAAAAAGTGTTTTTGAAAATGATACAGTTTTTTCTATTCCATTTTCACTTGATAATTCATCCTCAATTTTAATATTTACTGAATTGACTAATATTACTCTTAAATAATATTTTCTAATATCTTTGACTTCTTTCTATTAATAATATACTTTTGACTCAATTATATTGGTAATATGTGCATATAGATCACAAAGTCTGAGGGACCGAGTCTTCATTTCTTCAAATTCTCAGCCGCGCTGCCAAGTAGTATGTTAAAACAATGTACTTCAAATTAATACTGATAATTTATTTCATCCAAAAATAAAATATTAATCATCTTGAGTGTGGAAAGAAAAAGTATTAAAAAATAAACTGACAAAAATACATGCAAAATATTAAATCAAAGCATTAAGCCATCTAGAATATTCCTTTTATAAAAATATATGAGAGCTGAGTTTTAGTGTGTTGTTATTTATTATTATATTATATTATTCTTAAATATTGGAGATTTTTTTTTTGTAATTTTTGGAAGGAAATAAGTATATGAAAATACCACCTTAATTTTTGAAAAAATGCCTTTGTGTTTTTTTAATACTATTTTCTATTTTTATTATGATGATTATATTTTTTTATAAATTCATCCTTATTTTTTTCTTTGAAATTTTTTGGAGTTTTTTTTATATTTTCAATTTATTAATTTTTATTATTTCAACTGAGTTTCAGGTGAATATAACAGTAGCGTGCCCTATAAGGCCTGCTACTGTAACATATTCATAAGAATTTATTTCTCTCCTGTAAAATTATGATAATTCTCTTCCAGATGGAAATAGCTTCAAAATGGAGCTTTAATAAAACTAATAAAATAATTTAATAAAAAATAAAAACAAAAAATGGAAAAATTCAAAACAACTTCAGTCAAAAACTTTGTTTCTTTACAAAGAAAAGATATTTGTCTTATTAACTCAAATGATAGAATAAAAAAATAATAAATGATGGAAAAAAATTTCAAATAACAAAAAATT
Organism: Austropuccinia psidii; assembly: GCA_023105745.1. Lineage (NCBI taxonomy): Eukaryota > Fungi > Basidiomycota > Pucciniomycetes > Pucciniales > Sphaerophragmiaceae > Austropuccinia > Austropuccinia psidii. Next base: position 1,111,803 of record JALGQZ010000012.1, read on the forward strand.
AAAATAATTCTCAAATTAAATAAAGAAGAAAAAAATTTCCATATTTCATATCTTTCCTTTTAAAGAATTTTTTTCAAAGTAAATCTATAAATATCTTTTTTAAATCAAAAAATTGGTTATCTAAAAAGCAAATAAAATTAGAATAATTTAGGATTTTGGAGAAGCTTTACATATAAAATATCCCTTCTTTTTAATTCATATTTCCAAGAAAAAAAGAAGTAATCTCAGCTTATTCTGATAATAAACTTCCAGAAAAGAAAAATAAAGAATTTCTTCATTTTGAGAACTAGCGTTGAATTATTGATCACTTTAAAGAATATAAGTAAGTGTTTCAATCAATAATAGAGCTTTGGAATTAAGTTTTTATAGTATAAAATCTTTTCATGAAGATTTAAAAATGAATGAAAAAAATTTCTAATTTATATTTAGCCCTGAAGAAATCAAATCGAGTTTTCTGTATTTGTATTCTATCCAATTGAAAAGAGATAATCTCAATCTTGGAACTTCTGAAATATTCCAGTGGCTTAGAATAAGCTGGAACATTCACAAACACCTTAATTCTAGGTTAAACCTGTTTCACAGAAAGGTTTCAAGCTCAATCTAGGCTGTGTCAAAGATAACTTCCAAATGCAACACCTGCTTTCAGGTGTGGCAAATTTGCTCATGGTGAGAGGAAGAATATATATATATGGCTACAGTACCCCCAAATATTAAGCATTATTATATTTAATAAGTGATTTAAGTATTGGAAAAAAAATTTATATAAGAAGATTTAATGGGATTATTTTATAATATTATTTATTAAAAAAGGTAAAAAACAATTGAAGACCTATAATAAAAGGCTGCTATTTAAAAAGTATTTCATTAGTTTTAGAAATATATGAGGGAGATAAAATTTATAATTGGGTTATTTTAAGAATTTCTTTTCTATTTGAAATATTAACAATATACATTAGAATTATTTTAAATATGTTTTCCTTTATAAAAAGTCTTCACCATCACTATCAATTAATTTATATACAATTTTCATTTCATACATACACAAACTAAACTATTTACAAGAAATTATTCTTGAAATATTCCAAACTCAGAAAATTCAAAGAATAAATCTTGAAATTTCTTTCTTTTAAGCTCTGAGAATACTAAAAAAACTCTCATTATAATATTCAATAAAATAATTGGGTGGATTTGAATTTCTTTATAGATAAGGAAAGAAATGCATTGAAGGCAATTTATGCTTCATAGAGGGTCATAGATATGGGAGAAGTATTGGAGGTTAACTTAATTGTTATTTATTTAATTAAGAAGATAAAGGGTTAAGATATTTTTTAACTCCTTGATTATTTCTGTGAGCATTTGAGATATGATCACATATCTCAAGAGGTCACAAGAAAACTTTACTATAATTCTTCTTTTAAAATAGTTATCTTAAAATACCTGAAAATGCCATAAATAGGAATAAATTTTCAATTACCTTAAGATGTAATGAGTAAACATGTGAAATAAGTTAAACCATCAGATTCCTAATGATAAAATACAAATATATCATTTTTATGGCATATCTGTAAAGTCAATAATTAATGAATAATAACTAAAAATGACATAAAAAAGACATAAATTCTTATTTATCTCAGAAACAAATGAAACAAAATGTAAAATGAATTGCAAAATTGGATTCCCCATGAAAAACTATATATATATATATATATTAATAATTGTAAAGTCAATATTTAAGGAAATAACCTGAATATATGCACTTTTATGGTCAGTGCATATATTCATGGTTTAACTCAGATATCTTAGAATACACATGATAGAGAGTTAAATAAGAAATAAATTTACCACATGATTACTGTAGAAATACAGATATAAACTTTCTTTAACAAGCTATAAACAAGGTTATAACCAGTCAGGGTTTATCAAATAAAATTGCTATAGCTGTTGACCACTTTGTTGTGATAGTCCAAACTTAAAAAAAGTTGAAATTAAGGCTCTAATAGCTCATAAATGAAGAATGATGTATTTTTTTTGGCATTATATTGAAGGTAAAACTACTTGAAATCATGGTTTGAAGTTTAAAATAATGAATTTCAACAGAAAAGATGATTTATAAGAAAAAACATCAAAAATAGAGTTTTGATGACTTAATGAAACTCTCTTGGGAGTTTAAATATGACATTATAAGCTATCAGAATCTACAATATAATTATCTGTAATATGTATAACTTAAAAGCTATTAATGATCAAAGTTTAAGCTTAAAACTGATCATTTATGATCACTGACTGTAATCTTATTTTAGGTTTAACAGCTATATAAGTGATGAAACTGGTGAATAATATTATATTATAATCAATACTAGTAAAATACACAAAATTTAGGCTTCTTCCAAGCCTATGATGTCATTAAACGCAGATTTATAGTTATAACTCTAAATAATGGTGTAATAATGAGATAAGATGGTTTAATTATGATGTAAACATCACTAAAACTTAAACTAATGACCAATTACAGTGGATACCAGCATTAAAATTCCAGTAGAAGCCTGTTGGACTATAAGAGGGAAGATTTTACTATAAATAGAGCTTTTTTTACTCTATTTACCCCTCAGACACATCAAAAACATTAAAACCTTCAATTAAAAGGTAATTTCTTTGTTCTTTATATATAAACTCATTATATTATTAAAGAGAAAAGATCATCTTTACTATAACCACCAATCTTCACTTGATTAAATAAATTTTTGCATTGTTTTTGTTAGAATTCTCTCTAGAACTCTAAATCCACATAAAATCAAGAATATTTGTAATTTCTTTTATTTTTAATTGTAAATACAATTCAAATAAGTTTTATTTAATTTATTTGGCATAAATACATCCAAAAGTAGTATATTAAGTGTCAAAGGTAGGTTATTTTGACTTATTATAATATTTTTCTCTCTATTATTATCCTTGTCAGTTCTTTTATTAATATAAATAGAATTTATATTAATATATAACATTAATATTAGTAATATTGTTGTTATAAATTATTTTTTACTATTAAATTAATTTTTTTTACACATTTATTATTTGCTTGTAACAATAATAAGTTGCCATAAATATATCAATTATCAAATATCAATATATTGTTCTTTTATAATATAAATTATATTATTATATTTATTTAGTAATATAATTATTTTAAACAATTATTATAATAATAACTATTTTATCATTCTTAAAGGTTTATCAGGACATTCATAGTGCAATAAGTAAAGAATTTGTAATATTTCCTTATTGTTTCATAGTCAAACCTTACAATCGGTTTGGCGGAATTTGGAGGAAATTATTTTAACTCTCAATCAGTTAATTTAACTATCAGATTATAATACTGGCTCATAAATAGACCTTTAAAGAATGAAATATAAAAGGGAACAAAATGACAGTAAAAAATATATTTAAATGATAATTTTTTGACATTTAATAGTTTATTTTTTCATTAAATTCCTATTCATGTAAGAAATGATTTTTAAACCTTTTAGTGATCATAGAGCTTTCAAATTTAAAGTATGAGAACTTCATAATCCTCAAAGGCTCTTAAGATAAATGAAGTACCTTTGAGAGGTAAACACTAAATCCAAAAACAATACAAAAGAAAAGACCAATCTATGTTAGAAGATAGACCAAAAATTATTGAATATATATTCTGGAAACCAAAAAAAGACACTTTATGAAAAATAGCTAATAGAAATTTACTCCATAAATTTATTTCAAATTTGCAACTGGAATCATATTTCAAAGCTCTTATAAGGGTTAGCAGGTGATGTGTACTAAGCTCCTTTTAAGTCAAAGAGAATGAAGATAGATTTGTTATAATTTGAGATTATGCTCAAATTTCATTATCACCAGAAGATACTTATTCATTTTTATATCAGATAAAAACTCAATATTTATTTGATTAAATAAATGAGTTACCTTGAGAATATCTAGGGAAGTTTCTTTTGGAGACTTCGTTACATTTTTTTCTTGAATCAACTTCACTTGAAAGAATGAAAATTAGTTTTTCCTGACCTCTCAGGTTTTACTTTATATGGTGAAAATAAGTTCCACTTTGAATTTGGATTTTTTAAAATGAAAAAAAATTATCTGAGTGATGGGCAATATATTTGGAGCTAGTCATAGATTATTATATCATTTGATAAAGAAAAAATTTCATTTAATTTTTAACCAATACTTATTCACTTTTTTTTCAAGTAGAATTCACTTCAAGCTCATATTTCAAATATCTTTATATTTTATGATAAACAATCCACTTTTTTTATTTTGTTCATTTTATGTAAAGTAAAATTCATTTTACAGATGGTAAATAAAAGTTTTTCTGTTGCATTAAAGAGCGCGGAAATATTTTCTATCAATATTCTTACAGAAGGGCTAATATTTTAGAGAAATATTTAATTAAGATTAAATTTATACTTAGTAATTATCTTACTATCTCCTTCATAATAAAAATTACACAAGCTGATGGTAATCTGTATTCAAAGAAAAAATTGTTCAAAATATATAGCTATTCAAAACTCTTGGTAAAAAAAAGAATAAACAAATACTGAAAATATATCCTTGGCTTTACTGGATTGAAAAATATTCTATTAATCAATCTGAGATTTATATAATTCAGAAAATATCAAAAAGAATCTGTGTATTGAAGGTTTTTAATTAATCAATTCATAATCTATGGGGGATATACTATAGCTAGGATTGTGTAAAATTAATTCTAGAAAGGATTTTTTGAAAGAAGAAATATGTATAAGCTAAAAATTGATTTGGGGTACCATCTTTAACCAGGAGTGTATTGATATTGAAAACTTGATTTTGTTTAATATTATTTCTTCCTAAATTATTCTTATGTAACCACAAAAGTACTTAATGAATCGATAATTTTAGACCAGATAAAAGACCCTTTTAATGATAATTTTTTTTTTATACAGAATAGAAATATAAATTATTGATCAATATCTTAATCAATTTTAAAATTAAGCAATTAAGATTATAGAAAATACCTATATAATTGAATCATGAGATTTTTTGGAGAGAATGAATTTTAAAATATTGAGTATTTTTTCATTTATCCAAATTAGAATATTTATTCCCACTTTATCTTAAAAGATGTTTTGGATTTCTCATTAAGATGTTTTTTTATAGTAGGATTCTATAATTCTTGTTGTCCATATTAATACTATTTCCAACCATCTAGAGAAAGTTTACATCAATCACCATGAGCAAAGTGGCTAAACCTGCTAGCAGGTGCACCATTTGAGAAAATAGGTTGGACCCAGGTAAGGAGGGTATTTGACAGTTCTTCTGAAATGGGTTTATCCCAGAATATTCTTCTTGGACCAAATTCTCATTTATTTCCAGCCCCAACAATATTATAGAAGACTCTGGAGATTCTTCCTATTATTTATTTCAACTTAACTACATACATAAGTCATATTACATTCTCATGTCATTTCTTGTAACTCCTTAATTCAGCCTTCCTTCTTATATCCTTAGTGATCTTTTTGAAAATCCGATTCTTTTATTTAAAGCTGAATGATTTTCAGTCAACTATTATGTGTTTTCGCGCCCTTAACCATCATTTAGGTAAGATAAAGCTTCCTAAATTTGAATCAACAGCTTTAAAGTATAAATTTTGAAAACTTAGAGGTAATATATACCTAAGTATTATCCCTAGAATGTCTTTTTAGGAGAATCTTATACAACAGAGTATTAATATAAGCTTAATCATTATAGATGTTCAGAAAAAATTGTAGATTTTACCTTATTTCCTGGAGCTTATTAAATATAATATCAACTCATATTTGAAGTATATAAGACAATTTTTCCATCAACGCTTGCATATTTTAGAACTAGAATAATTTGGAGTAAAATGGCCACCTCTTTCTATAATGGGTGTGATTTTCATGAGAAATGAATGATATCTTAGATTGATGTATTTTAACCTTGTAATTTTGACGAAGTATTCATCTTAAACAAAAGATAATTATTCTTATCTTATTTCTTCTAAAAAACCATATTCCTCATTAATATATCTCCCTCTCTCTCCCAAATGAAGAAGTATATATATTAATTGGGCCTGGCTATATGGATAGCTGTGACAATTCCAAAATCTAAAAGAAGAAACTTTGTCAAGATTTTACAGCAAATAAAAAATTATTATTATATGTTACAGAAATCTATTCTCAAAAAATACTTTTAGTTTTTGGTTTTTATTCTATTCTATGTACCAATACCTGATGTTGATAATGTAAGTGGTTCATAAAAGATGCTTAATTCTTAATCCTTCAAAAAGATCTACCCTAATAATTATATTTCATTTCGTTGTTTGGAAATCTGTTTCAACATTACGATTTGGGTTTTTGAATAGCTACTATGAGCTTTGTATACCTTCTGAACACGGTAATTATTTCATAAGCCAGCTTTGGGCTTCAAAATATTTTCACAATTAATTTAGTACTCATTAAATAAGGAACTTTCAGAATAGGAAATTCCAATCATAATAACTATTATGAAGCTGAAAAAATCATGTATTGTTTTGATTAGAAAATATTAAAAAATTGGAGCTTTTAAATTTTCTAATTTGGTTAGTCAATATTAAACCATAAGAGCAATGAAAAATAATATTGATTATTTGTATCTTCAAATGATCACTTCAAAAATACTCTTTTCATCTGATAAATGAAGAAGAAAATAATATAAGTATCAAAAATAATGAGTTTTATTAAGTTAATTTCATTTACATCTTTCAACAAGTATACCATGAAATGAGCTATATCATTCAAAATATGAATGAATTGATAAATTGTAAATAATCTTTGCAAATAGCCATTATATAGGAAAGTAAAAAATGAAAAGAAATTTAGTTACAGGGTAAATATTGAGAATATAATAAATATCATAAAGATACACACTGCGAATTAGAATATTTACTTAAGGCCCTGGTATTGTGATTATTGTATCAATATGACTTATTTGTTTTCATTTGGAATATATATATCTTATTGTGTTTAAATGCCATAAAATATCATTCAAAATATTTCTGACACTCATTAACCAAAATAATTTTCATAAATGGTTCTTAAATGTATTTAAAAACAAAAAAAACAAATATTTGATTGTTTTTCTTTTCTAATAATATACATGAATTTTCACAATTTCAAAAAAGAGATAATTGAAAAAATGGCACCATACTTTTTAATTGTAAGGTCTTGTGGAGTTCTGTTACCTTGTATCATTTAGTAACACGTTTTTGAATAATAATAAAATTAAATGAGAATGTGACATTTTTTAGATCACGAGCTTAAGGATCTATCTTCATTTTAAGAATATCTTTTGATTAATTAATTTATTAATTGCAATAACTTATTAATTGTTTTTTAACATTGAAAAGTACTTAAATTCTAATTAGTATGATAATTTTTCGCACAGGTATCCTGAAAGGTATCAAAATATGTTTTTATAGATCATAATATTATGGAATATACTATTTTGATAGTGATAAAATTTACCCTTTGCACTTGATAATTCACAAATTAGCTAATCTATATTCATATTTCTCCCCATCATGTGATAAGCTGATTGTATACATTATTTCATTTTATATATTACAGAAATCAAGATTAAAATTTAGAAAAATAAATTGATAAATATCCCAAATAAGATATTGCAGAGGTCCAGTTTGATCTTTCAAATTTAAAATGAGATATGAAAAATAAATATTTTAAATAATTGGGAGTGGATTATTTTCCTGATATATCACTTACTAGATGAGTTTACAATGTATATATAGGTATTAGGAGTAAGGTCCAATGTCTTACACTCATGATAATTCCATGGTGGCTGAAAGCTAATGAATATTATTTACGTATTGAGTATTTATTTTTTGAAATTATTTGTATAGAATCTTGAGGGAAATGATGGGCATTCTTCACTTTCTGAAATTTTTGTGCCTTATTTTTGGTTATATTCAACACTTATTTCAGCTTTTTTTTGAGTTTTGACTTTATATAAGTAGCTGAGGTAATGAGAATCCAAGTTATGCAATAGTAACTTGAATTCCTCAGTTCTCCATGAAAGAATATTTGAATAATAATTTCATTCAGAATCCTCCTCAGTCTCAGAGCAACAATAAATAGAGGCAAGTATTTTTGGAGTGACTTCTTTCCCAAGGTGTCTTTCTGCAGTCATAATTATATGCTTAATTATCTTTTAAACCACTTGAATAAGTCATTAACCTTTGTTATTAAGTCTAATTAGGGATTTAATACCTGATTTCTTAAGTAAGGCTTTGTTTTTGTCTTCCTGGGGGGCTTTGGATTGATGAATTTGTCGTTTTTACCTCTAAGCCACTTTTCAGATATTCCAATAAGAATTTCTTTTTGACAATGAGATAGAGAAAGAGCATAAATCTTGAAAGAGCCTATTTGAAGTGCAGGAAGCCAGTGCTTTATAATAACTGAAAGGATTAGGTTATCCCAAGGGGTTATATTTCTTTTTTTCAACTGAAAGGTAATCTTTTGAACTCCATAGTTTGAGAGGTCAGAAATGCATTGAAACTTGTGCCTCCCTGGAATTCCAATTTTTCCTCCATAATAATTTGTATGTAAAAATGGAAATTCAAAGCCAGATTGATTTGTTTCAACTTCTTGATTTGGCTCCATAAATTGTGATATTAGCTTCTCTGATGGTGGTTCTGGTAATGGACAGCCATGTGGTGCAATATCAAGAAGAATTTTGAAAAAATCTTATAAGAGGAGACATACTTGATCATTTGAGCTTGGAAGGTACTATGAAACTGCTTTGTTTATTCTCCAAGTGAAGGTGGGGGAATGGGTATGATATACCATTATTCATTTCATTTTCAAAATGATCAATTTATTAGTTGAAAGAGGATTATGAATAAACTTCCTAAATCATATAGATATTTATTAAAAAAAGGTTCTTTGATTATTTTATTTGGATCATAAGCCAATAAATCTGGAAGATCTTTAAGGAGGACTAACTGTAAGAGTGAATTACTTATGAAAGTCCCAGGGATAAAAGGATATAATTTGTTACTTCTTCTTACATAAGATATTTGAGGTGTTGGTATATTTTTATCAAAATAATTGAAAGTTATGCAAGGAATAATATTTCAACCATTTTTATTCTTTTAATGTTTTACTATTTATGTTTGAAGCATAAAGAAAGTATTCTTCACTAAAGTAAATGGTATTACATCTTCCTATATCAAGCTAAAACATTACTTAATAAATAATATAGTTGTTGTTTTGAGGTATAGGGTATAGAATAAAAGTCTTTAGCACTAACCCTTGATATTCTTCCTAAAAAAGAGTCCATTGAATTTAAAACTTCCCCTTTTTTGATAAAAATCATAAACTAACTTCAAATACTCAATTAAAACATCCCTTAATATGCTCACAAAAGATTCTGAATGGCATATACAAAGGTAACTTGGCCAATTGATTCTTTCTGAGATACCATCAAATCCCCTCTTTCCAAGGGTTTTGTAAGGTGTGGATATGAAACTTTGATAAAATTTTTAGTACTTTTCCTGTCCTCAAAATTTGTATAAGGTGAAATTATTTAAAAATAGTAAGAAATAGTATTTTTAAAGAGAAAACACGCCAATTTTATTGTTTTGAACTTTGTAAGTATAAGACAATAATATAATAAAAATTTATGGTTTTAACAACAATAAAGATCTATCCAAAAATACTCTACAAGAGATATTTAACGCTACAAAAGAAATTTCTTCAAGAGCAATTTCAATTGGAATTAGTTGAGCAAAGAACCGCAAGAAATTAATGAAAGAAAAAAGTCTTTAAAAAGATATTTTAAAGAGAAAACACGCCCAAAAGTGACCAGAGTGAATTTGGAAACAAAGTGACAAAGTTAACAGTGAGGAAAGATGCTTTAATCAACTTTTGGGGTGGTTCAGGGGTAAAAATGATTATAAGAGTTACAAAAAGTGATTATAATGATTTTTTCACATGGTTAAAAGGCTCAAAAAGTTTAAAAAGGGGTGGTTGGAATCTTCTATTGATTGGTTTAACAGTGTTTAAACAAATTATAAAAGGAAAAGATTTTAACATGAAGAGAAAAGTGGGGCAAAGAAGACATTCTTTTATAGCCATCCATTTTCTTACTCCAAAAGTAAAATTTACTCTTGTCAGTCGTGAAAAAACAGTCTGACAACAGAAAAGCCAATTATGGCATCATTGATCCCTGGTTTAGACCAAAAAAGGGCTGGTTTTAGCCATTTTAGACCCTTAAATCAGCCATTACTATAGCAATACCTGGTCTAGAGCCTTCAGAACACGTCAGAATGTGTGTAAGAGGCGTAGAAACCAGTTAAAAATGTTTTTACTAAAATTGTTTTAACTTAAGGGTAGTTTTACCCTCTTGGCAGCAGTTAAAACTACCCTGGTTGGTATCAAAACCTCATCATCAATTGAGTCACAGACCCTGTGACTCAATTCAAGGCCAAAAGTAAAGAACTTTTGCGTGGATTTTGACATCCCGTGCCAGTCAGAAAGGATTTTGGGGGTTTAGTTCCCCCTGAGAGCTAGAGTGTCTTTCCCCCCCAGAATTAATCTTTCCAATTTATTTTTTCTTTAATTCTTCATCATGTAATACAATTATAGTTTACATATGTAATTGAATTTAGTTGTTAATTACACATCTGTAATAATTGATACCTCATATGTAAATTAAAGTTCACTTATGTAATACACAGGTACATTTTGACATTTCAATTGAAAATACTTCAATTCCTCATAGCTTCTAAACTAACCACAACATCTCAATTTTAACACAAAAATTGATGGTTAACACCACATGTGGTGTGAATTAATTTAAGGTTTTGAGGATCTTCATACTTTTGTACAAAAATTACCAAAAACTTAGTTTAAGCTTATTTAGAGTTGAGTTACAGAAATTTCATCCAGAAGTGACCCCACTTTATTTTTTATGAGGAATCCAATGGTGTGAAAATTTCTTTATGTTTATTTGTTGGATAAAAAGTTATAATATATTTTATATAACATTTTACCAAAAATATTTTCATTTAATAATTTTTATTAAAAATTCATTTTTACTTAATTTTTACAAGTAAACATGTATTTTCATAATTTTAAATTTTATTGTAGTTTTATTTTTAAATTATAATTAAATTTTGATTTTTAAATATAAATTTGTATTTATATTTCGATTTTTATTTTTATAATACAAATAGATTTATTTTATTTATATTTATATCTTAATTTATTATTTGTGGTCTTTTGGGTATATGAAAATACCTCTAAGCCTCATAGGTTTTCAAAAAGTGAAACCTAAAGTTACCAATGAAGTTCCATATTGGAGATTGGGTTGAATTCTTAGGATCAGCTTCAATAAGCTATTTTTCAAGCTGAAGAGCCCACAAAGACTTCCAAATTGGGTAGTTTTTTTATCTGTTGAATAGATAAAAATTGCCACTGTACCTAAAAGGGGGAGGTTGGATATTGGTTCCATCATATTGGGTATGTGATGATAAGCCCTTTTGAAAGTAGGACTATCTTTTTTCAGGAGAGAATCTCTTGAATCATATTCAATTGACATAATTCCAACCATTTATTAATTAATGTAGTAATGTACTACTATTATACTCCCATGGTATGATTTGAATTTCTTAGGATTTTGGATGTTTGTTATCAGCAAAAGTTTGGGTGACAGATTTCCCATAATGGGGATGTTGAAATCTTGTTTGAACCATAATAAATGCCATTTCTGAATGAGGGTCAATATTTCCTAGTGAATAAGAGGAATTGAGGAACTCTTGATTCCCAAAAAATATGGAAAGATCTTGAGTAACCCCTTGAAGTATTGGCCAGCAAGCATTGACAGAAATATGGAGGGGGTTGAGTATTGATTTGATGACTTCACTTGTCTCAGATATATGGGTTAATTCAGCTTTTTAAGATTTATTTATGAGACTGTGGTCAATTATTTGATTACCAACAAATACATCTCCATTGTAATAAGAAAGACATCTTTCTGTTTTTCTATGTAAGTAATTCAATAATAATTTGACAATTTTAGATTTTGCTTACAGTTTTCTACCCTCATGAGAACAGTATCAAGGTCAGATGTAAGGAGTTTTCACAGTAACATGTACCATTGGAGCCTTATACCTTAGGAATATGGGAAGGTGTTTCAAAGTAAAGAAAATATTTTGAGGAGAATTATCATAATCTTCATGTCCTGTAGTTTGAGCTTGAAAATTTTAAAGCCTTTTCATTTCCCCTTTGGTGATACATTTGATAATGGGATCTGTTTAAGAAAGATTTTAATTATGATGATTGAACATTTAAGAAGGATGAAGTCCTACTTTCAGGTGGATTATTTTGGATTGAGGAAATATTTATTGAGCTTTTTGAAGGTCCAGATTTGGATTGAGGAACATGAATATTGGGAAGCTTAGAAGGATTGGGTTATTCTTTTCTTGGAGCTCCAGGTGGGAGATGCTTGAGTTGAGGCAATGTAATGGCTGTTGGCTGGGACATAACTTAATTGTTTCCAAAATCAGACCCCAAAGAAAGATTTGGAGTAGGTAAATTTTGATGGGCTTAATTTGAATGAACTTGAGTTGAAACTGTGGCAGATGGGTTACAATAGACAACTGGTAGGGGGATATTGCCTATGGACAGGCTTGGAGTTCACTGAATGGAGGAAGCTTGGTGTCGTTTGTGTGAGCCTGTGAGGTATGTTTAACATACCCATAAGGCCACAAATGATTTTATAAACAATTAAATTTGTCTTAAACAGACTTTTTAGTTGAATTTAAAATAAAAAATAATAAAAAATAAGTATAACTTTTTTTTGGATAAACAAAGTTATAATTATTATGTCATTTTTGGATTCTACACCAAAAATAACCTAGGGTACACCCATAGGGTGTTATACCCAAAAACACTTATTTCTTGTGTTATTAGAAGATTTAAGAATCTCACAGTACTAATGTAACTTTTTAACATTTTTTTAAAATTGTTAAATTTAAGCTTAATTAAGCTTAAATTTAAAGTTACATAAGGTTTATGCAACTTTACCAAAATTTTAGTTAAAATTGAGGTGTGGTGTATATTTACTGAATTGGCTAAGGATTTGCCATACAGAATGTAAATCCTGCATGAGCTCAATTTAAAAGGGTTTAAGGCCATAGTATGGCTTTAAATAAATAAAAGGGCAAAATCCACGCAAAAAGGTGGGACAAAGGAAAAAGACCAAATAGAGCTGGGGTACCCAACTTTTTGGATCTGCAAGGATTCAATTAAGGTTGTCCACCTGTATTGGAGGATTTTCAACCTTATTTAAACTTTAAGATTAGACTTTGATCCAACCTTAAGGTTTAAACTGGTTTTATCCTAAATTGGACAGGAATTTCAAGCTGCCAAGAGGGTAAATCCCAATAAGCAGGCTTGGAATCAAGGTTTTAAGAACTGTCAAAGCTTAATCAAGCTTAAAAAGCTTAAATAAGCTTAAAACTTTAAGGTTTCAATCATCAAAACCTTATCAAAACTTAAGGTTTTGTGTGTATTGCTATTTTACGTGGAAAAATAGTAATAACTTCAAAAATTCATTAAAAATCCAAATCTTAATGGATTTGCTTGAAAATTTCACACAGCTTAGAATTTAATATTATCAATATATAAATTAAATTTTAAGTATCTTTTATTAATAGGTTTCCTGGGTAATTAGCCTGGAAAATTACTTTTTTAATTAAGCTTAAAGAAAATTATAATTTCTTTAAAAATTAATTAAAAATTCAGTTTAAGAGATTTCTGCTTGAAACTCTGATTTTATGTTGTTCATGTGATGAACTTTAATATAAATAAACTTATTTTATATTAAAACTTAAAATAATTAAACTAAATGAGGATTAAAGTTACTTGGAGTTAAGAATAACACTGATAACTTTAAATTGGAAGTAAAAATAAGTTGCCTTAAGTTAAGAACTTAATTTTTAAGCATGGTTTTTCAGTTTTGACCTGAGCACGCCCTCTACATCCATTATGAATCATGAGAGCTGCTCTGTAGACATAAAAAGAGTCTTTTCATCACTGTTTTTGTCCATCATTCATAATCAATCCAATCATATTAGAAATTTAAACAGGTAAAGTTTTATTAAATATAAAATCTTATTATTAAAAGTAATTCTTAAGTTATTTTTATTCTTTATTTATTAAATTAAAGAATTGAAGTCATAGAATTCAGATTATTGTTGTAATCATCTATAATAAATTTTATTATATAAAATTATCATCTTAAATATCTTTTAAAATCCACAAATTCCTCTCAAAAACTCTTTAATAATAAATTTTAGTATAAAAAGTTGTTTTATCTTTGATTTTATTGATTTTTGGCGTGTTTTTAACTTATAATCATTATTTAATATAATAACTGTTGTTTTATAACTTGTTGTATTAAATAAATCTTATAAGTAAGTTTTCTCTAAAAGTTCTATATATTTTTTTATCTAGTAATAGTTTTTTTTATATAGAATTTTATTCTATAAAGAATTATTTCTGCACAGTGTGTGATTAATTCTTTTTATAAATAATATTTATATTATTTATAAGTGGTTAATATTCTTATTTTCCACGTGTAATTGTCTCATTAAGAGCTTTACACTTCTTATTGTTATAACTGTCAGTGACTATAACAATAATAGAATAATTATAATTTATTATAATTATTATATTTTTTTTTATTATTATATTATTATAATAATAATTAAATTTATTTTTTTTATATAATTATTTTTAATAATTATATTTAAATTTGTGGTTATAATATTTCATTATATTATATTTTTCTACTGAGGACAGTCATAGTACTCTTGATATTGTTACTATTATCAAGAGTTTCATAGACAAACCTTACATTTGGGGGCCTGGCCGTGATTTTAAACCAATTTTTGGGACATAAATCATATTCTAGACCTTATTTTACTGTTTTTTGACGTAAAATTGCCATATTTGTCTTAATATTGGCTTTTTTGGGACTTATCCCTTATAAATAATCTTTATAATATTAATAAAGTTATTTTTTTCTTAAGAATATTGTTTGAAACAATATACTATTGAGTGACTTGGAATAAATTTCTTTTGTCTAACTAGTGGCTTTTTCACATCACAGACTTGAAATTTATTCTTTGAGTTATTCTAGTATAAAGTGAATAATAATATAATTTTGATTAATTAACTTGTTAATTGCATAATTATTATTTCTTTAAAGAAAATAATAAATCAAATAAAAATCTTTACTAAAAATATTTTTTTCTTTTATCTTAGACATTTTTCTTTATTTTTGACGTAATTTGCCATAAATTACATAAAAACAACTTTATTCAATAAGTTGAGTTTATAAGTTATTTTTATTATTTGATAAAATAACTTATATTTTTAAATTTTCTCTAGTGTCTTCCATCAGAGAAAGTTCTTCAGACTCTGAAGCCTCAGAGTCCAGTATTGAAATTCAAACCAGCCCAGCACCAAGGGGTTTAATAACCAAAGAGCCCTTTAAAGGTCCTGCAGGTGAATTCAATCCACTTTTACTCTAATTTTTATTAAAATTGACGTGAAATGACTCCTACTAGAAGTGGAAGCAACTACTCCATCCAATCAAATGGATCTGGACCAGGACATTCCAGCCATAAATCCAAAAGGCAAGAATGTCCTCCCAGAGGAGAGGCACAAATGGAGGATGCCAGAACTTCCACCAGTTCCCAAAGGTTAGCCAGCACCTTTGAACCTCTTATTGAGAGTCCAGAAGCTGACATAACTGCTATTGCTGTTAGACCTGAACCATTTCCAACAGGCAACTGTGGAAATTTATCAATCCCAATGGAAAAACTGGTTCCTGGCGTCAAAACAACAAGAGTGGGAACTCCTTCCAAGTCTTTGGATAGGCACCATGAACTCTTATCTTCAAGTGAAGAAGTTCATGGGGCCAGAAAAGACAGAAGATCTTCTATTGGGTTGGACACCAATGTCTGTCAAAGGACAAGTCCAACAGATAAAAGCTTGGTTGAAAAACCAAAGCATGTTATCAGAAGACCAGAAGAAGAAGTTGGCCCAGGGCAAGGACAACAGCCAAGTGGAAGCTCCTCAAGCATCCACCAGCAAAAATCCGCCTCAACAAGTGCCAAACAAGCCCAAGCAAGCCCCAAAGACCAACCAGAAGGGCAAGCAAAAGGCAAAGGGAAAGGCAAAGCCCAAGTGGAACAAGCCCTACCCTCAGAATTACAGAATTCCAAAGAAGGAAAAGACAGCCATGGACAATGTGTTCAATATGGCAAGAACTTTGATGGAATTCAAAAACAAGGAGGAGGAAAGATTGAACCAATCCTTTCCAAAGAAATAGACCCTGTAAAGCTTGTAACTTACTTTGAATCTTGTAATAAAGAAATTATGGCAAAATTTAAAGCATTTGATCATGTCCAACAAAAGCTGGGCAATGAGATAGTACAAGTTAAAGACCAACAAAAGACCATTATTGGCCTTGAAAATGTTAATAAGGCAAATATTTTGTCTTTGACGCAAATTTGTGAAAGACTTGAGCATAAAGTTACCTTACTCAATCAACCAGATGAGAATTCAATTTCTTTTATAACTGGACAGTTAAGAGAATTGAAAATACAAGTTCAAAACTTGGAAAATTCAACTGGCCACAATGCAGCTCTTTTTCAAGAACAATTGGAAAAAAGTGATAAAGCAAGACTTGAATTGAAAGAAGATATTCAATCAAGTATTAATAATATATCACTAAAAAATGAATTGCCAAGGCAATCCACACCATTTCTTGACAGAAATGATCTTAACTTGAATAATGATTTACATCATACAATTTCAAGTAATGATGTGGAAACTGCTTGCAATTACAAAGACATTCCAAGATTAGAGGAATGGCCAACCTTCAGTGGTGAAGGAGAATATAATCATATGGAATTTATGAAAACAATTGATATGTTCAAAGAAGACTTTAACATACCAGATGAATACATAAGTGCCAGATTACACTCATTATTTACCAAATCAGCTAAGAAATGGTATTATAAGATGAGACAAGACCATGGAAAACATTCCTGGCCTTGGTGGAAAGAACAAGTTATTTCCAAATGGGCAAATGATTCCTGGAGATTTAGAATGGAAAATTCTTTTGAGGAAGCCATTTTTAATATTGAGAGGGACAGGCCCATGACTTGGTTTCTTAAACAGAAGGACAGATTAACTGCCCTTCATCCTGATATGTCTGAACCAATGGTACATAAAAGGATATTAAGAAAGTGTGGTGGTGACCTTGAGCATGCTATAAGAAGCAGATGTATTGAGCCTTGCTCTACAGAAGATTATATCAATGCTATGGAGGATATCACTACTAGAACAAAAATTGGAAGAAATTGGTATAAACCCCCAATAGACAACAAGACTAGTGGGAAACCAATTTCAAAACCAAATAAACCACATGACAGACCTCCTTTGAAATGTCATAAATGTGGAAGCACATCTCATTTAGCAAACACTTGTCCAAAAAAGACAAGAGTCAATGAGATAAGTGTAGAAAAAGCGGAAGACACAAAAGAAACTGAGGTAGCTTTACATGAAAGTGATTCTGAACCTTCAGAAGAAGAAGAAACATCAGAAGAACTTAGTATAGAGAATATTAATGTTTCTTTTGAGGTCACTGAGGTACATACTCACTTACCACAGTACAGTGATGAATGTATGGATCTCATACATGTGCAAGATGCCAGAATGCAAAAAACCAAACCTGCCAGAGGTAAAGGTTATACAGCTGGGTCATCTTGTATCACTAATATTGTGATAAATAACACAGAAGCCAAGATACATCTTGACTCAGGTGCTTTTTGCACTTGTGTTGGGAAAGATTATCTTGACAAAATTTATACCAATTGGCAAGACAAGCTGATGCCAATTGAAGGTGTAAAATTCAGCAGTGCTAGCCAGAATATGCATCCTTTGGGTATATTTGAAGCTACAATAATATTTCCTCACCCTGCAGGAAGTATGAGATTGAAAGCTGAATTTGTTGTTATGAATAATTGTACTTCACAACACTTTATACTTGGGAATGATTATCTCAATATCTATGGTATTGATATTAATAATTATAAGGACAGATATTTCACTATAGGGGAAAATAAAAGGCAAAAATTTGCTTTTTCTCCAGAAAGAAAAGAAATTACTGTCATTCAACAAGTAAAAAATGTTAATAAAGAAAAATTTGTGTCAGATCAATTAAGTGAAGCACAAATTAGTCCTGAATTAACACCAGAAATGAAGGAAGAACTTATTGAAATTTTATTTCAATTTAAAAAAGCCTTTGCTTCTGATGATGAACCACTTGGGGCTATAAAAGGCCATGAAGTGGATATCATGCTTAACGTGGAGAGACCTTATCCCCCACTATTAAGAAGACCAGCTTACCCAGCTAGCCCTAGGGCTAGAGAAGCATTAGAAAGTCATATTCATGAACTAATGAAACTGGGAGTTCTTAGAAAAGTTGGACACAATGAGGAAGTAGAAGTCACAACTCCAGTAATCATTACTTGGCATAATGATAAGTCAAGGATGGTTGGGGATTTTAGGGCATTGAACACCTATACTATTCCAGACAGGTATCCAATCCCTAGAATCCATGAGACTTTGACTCAATTATCCAAAGCAAAGTTTATTACTTCCATGGATGCTCTTAAAGGCTTCCATCAGAATGTTTTAACACCTCATGCAAGGAAATTATTGAGAATAATAGCTCATTGTGGTATTTATGAATATTTGAGGATGCCTTTTGGTATTAAAAATGCACCCTCTCATTATCAAAGAATGATGAATACCATATTCCCACATGAATTATCAGAGGGATGGTTAATCATTTATATTGATGACATTATCATTTGTTCAGAAACCTGGCAATCACATTTAGAGAGACTTTCATTAGTACTTAGGAAAATTCTACAAGTGAACATGAAAATTTCTCTTAAAAAATGTAATTTTGGGTTTCATGAGTTGAAAGCTCTGGGACATGTAGTATCAGGACTAAGCCTTGGTGTTGACAAAAACAAAGTGGCTGCAGTTTTACTGAAACAAATGCCCCAGAACAAAAAAGAGATGATGTCTTTCTTAGGATTTGCCAGTTATTACAGGCAACACCTTAAAGATTTTGCAATCCATGCCAGATCATTATACAGAATTTGTGATCAACAGACTGTTTTTGAAATGACACAGGAGAGAATTCAAGCATATGATAAAATCAAGCATGCCTTGACCAATGCACCATTATTATTGATGCCAGACTGGAAACTTCCTTTTAAGCTGTATATTGATGCATGTGGTGATGGTTTAGGAGCTGCTCTTCATCAAGTTCAAATTGTCAATGACAAACCTTATGAAGGTCCAGTTTGTTTTATTTCAAGACAAATTAAACCTACTGAGGCAAGATATGGAGCTAGCCAAATGGAGTGCCTTTGCCTTGTTTGGGCTCTGGAAAAACTTCATTATTATCTTGATGGTAGTGTGTTTGAAGTAATTACTGATTGTAATGCAGTAAAATCACTTCTTAACATGAAGACTCCAAACAGACACATGTTAAGATGGCAGATTGCTATACAGGAGTATAGAGGCAACATGACCATAGTACATAAAGCTGGAAATATTCATAAGAATGCTGATGGCTTAAGTAGATGGGCATTACCCAATACACCTGATAATCCTGCCTATGTTCCTACAAGTGCAGAACCTCAAATCCCAATTGAAGGAATCAATATCACAGATGTTGGAACAGAATTCTTTGAAGAGGTTAGAGAAAGCTACAGGCAAGATAAGAATTGTCATATTCTTACTGCTCTACTTGACAAAGATTGTAAAGATGTAGCCTTGGCTAATTCTCTGGATGATATTTGGAAAACATCTTATGATAATGGAAGATTTCATTTGTTTGATGGTATACTATATCATAGATCTAAACACACATGTGTCATGGTCCTATGTAGTAGAATGTTGATTAACACAATACTACTAGAATGCCATGATAACATTTATTCTGGACATCTGTCTGAAGACAGAACAATGGAAAGAATTAAGACATGTGCCTGGTGGCCATCTTGGAGAAAAGATGTCATTGAGTACTGTCATAGTTGTGATAGATGCCAGAAAGCCAATAAAGCTACTGGGAAAAGGTTTGGTTTAATGATCCATATTCAAGAACCAAGTACCCCATGGGAAGTGGTTCACATGGATTGGGTAACTGCTTTACCACCTGGAGGTGATAAAAGTTACAATGCATGTCTTGTTATTGTGGACAGATATAGCAAAACACCAATCTTTTTACCATGCCATAAAGATGACACAGCTATGGATACAGCTCTTCTAATTTGGAACAGAGTCATATCCCATACTGGTCTCTTTAAAAATATCATTAGTGATAGAGACCCAAAATTCACATCAGCCTTATGGACTAATCTACATAAGCTTTTGGGTACAAAATTATCATTTTCAACGGCCTACCATCCACAAACAGATGGACTGGCAGAAAGAATGATTCAAACCCTTGAGGACATGATCAGAAGATTTTGTGCTTATGGCCTGGAGTTTAAAAATTCTGATGGCTTTACCCATGATTGGTGTACTCTTATACCAGCATTGGAATTAGCCTACAAGACCTCCATCCATGCTTCAACAGGCAAGACTCCTGCAATGTTGGAAAAAGGATGGAACCCCAAACTTCCAGTTGATACTTTGAAAAAAGATTTGGTTGACATTCATCCAACTGCTTCAAGCTTTAAGCTGCTGCTTGATAAAGTGAGACATCATGCAAATCAAAGCATGAATGATGCCTTTGAATATGCTAAGCAGAAATGGGATAAAAGTCATAAGACACCAGAATTCAAAGTAGGGGACTTAATACTAGTTTCAACCTTGAACTTTAATAATATTAAAGGTCCAAAGAAATTGAAAGATTCCTTTGCAGGACCATTTATTATTAAAGCCCTCCATGGGACAAATGCAGTACAAGTAGAACTGTCAGGAGAGTTAGGAAACAAACACCCAACTTTTCCTGTCAGTCTTGTAAAGCATTACACATCAAGTGATAAGGAATTATTTCCTTTGAGAAATGAAACACCCTTAGAAGTACCCCCACTTGAACCAAGTGAGGAAAAGAAAGTACTGAAAGTCTTAAAAGAAAGAAGACTTAGGGGTAAAAATGAAAGAGAATACTTAGTCAGGTACAGAAATCCACAACATGAAGATGAGTGGGTTGAAGAAAGTAAGATACCTGATTCCCAAAAGTTTCTCAGAAGATTCAGACATGAGAGAAGACCAATTCCTCAATAAAAGTTTGAATTGTGTGCTTTACATACTTGAACAGTATAAGTAGAGAGGTTGGACAGTGGATTATACCCCCCCCAAATAACTTGGGGGTACACTAAAGGAAAATTGTGGTACAATTTTTTTTGGTGGTAGGGAATGTGAGCCTGTGAGGTATGTTTAACATACCCATAAGGCCACAAATGATTTTATAAACAATTAAATTTGTCTTAAACAGACTTTTTAGTTGAATTTAAAATAAAAAATAATAAAAAATAAGTATAACTTTTTTTTGGATAAACAAAGTTATAATTATTATGTCATTTTTGGATTCTACACCAAAAATAACCTAGGGTACACCCATAGGGTGTTATACCCAAAAACACTTATTTCTTGTGTTATTAGAAGATTTAAGAATCTCACAGTACTAATGTAACTTTTTAACATTTTTTTAAAATTGTTAAATTTAAGCTTAATTAAGCTTAAATTTAAAGTTACATAAGGTTTATGCAACTTTACCAAAATTTTAGTTAAAATTGAGGTGTGGTGTATATTTACTGAATTGGCTAAGGATTTGCCATACAGAATGTAAATCCTGCGTGAGCTCAATTTAAAAGGGTTTAAGGCCATAGTATGGCTTTAAATAAATAAAAGGGCAAAATCCACGCAAAAAGGTGGGACAAAGGAAAAAGACCAAATAGAGCTGGGGTACCCAACTTTTTGGATCTGCAAGGATTCAATTAAGGTTGTCCACCTGTATTGGAGGATTTTCAACCTTATTTAAACTTTAAGATTAGACTTTGATCCAACCTTAAGGTTTAAACTGGTTTTATCCTAAATTGGACAGGAATTTCAAGCTGCCAAGAGGGTAAATCCCAATAAGCAGGCTTGGAATCAAGGTTTTAAGAACTGTCAAAGCTTAATCAAGCTTAAAAAGCTTAAATAAGCTTAAAACTTTAAGGTTTCAATCATCAAAACCTTATCAAAACTTAAGGTTTTGTGTGTATTGCTATTTTACGTGGAAAAATAGTAATAACTTCAAAAATTCATTAAAAATCCAAATCTTAATGGATTTGCTTGAAAATTTCACACAGCTTAGAATTTAATATTATCAATATATAAATTAAATTTTAAGTATCTTTTATTAATAGGTTTCCTGGGTAATTAGCCTGGAAAATTACTTTTTTAATTAAGCTTAAAGAAAATTATAATTTCTTTAAAAATTAATTAAAAATTCAGTTTAAGAGATTTCTGCTTGAAACTCTGATTTTATGTTGTTCATGTGATGAACTTTAATATAAATAAACTTATTTTATATTAAAACTTAAAATAATTAAACTAAATGAGGATTAAAGTTACTTGGAGTTAAGAATAACACTGATAACTTTAAATTGGAAGTAAAAATAAGTTGCCTTAAGTTAAGAACTTAATTTTTAAGCATGGTTTTTCAGTTTTGACCTGAGCACGCCCTCTACATCCATTATGAATCATGAGAGCTGCTCTGTAGACATAAAAAGAGTCTTTTCATCACTGTTTTTGTCCATCATTCATAATCAATCCAATCATATTAGAAATTTAAACAGGTAAAGTTTTATTAAATATAAAATCTTATTATTAAAAGTAATTCTTAAGTTATTTTTATTCTTTATTTATTAAATTAAAGAATTGAAGTCATAGAATTCAGATTATTGTTGTAATCATCTATAATAAATTTTATTATATAAAATTATCATCTTAAATATCTTTTAAAATCCACAAATTCCTCTCAAAAACTCTTTAATCATAAATTTTAGTATAAAAAGTTGTTTTATCTTTGATTTTATTGATTTTTGGCGTGTTTTTAACTTATAATCATTATTTAATATAATAACTGTTGTTTTATAACTTGTTGTATTAAATAAATCTTATAAGTAAGTTTTCTCTAAAAGTTCTATATATTTTTTTATCTAGTAATAGTTTTTTTTATATAGAATTTTATTCTATAAAGAATTATTTCTGCACAGTGTGTGATTAATTCTTTTTATAAATAATATTTATATTATTTATAAGTGGTTAATATTCTTATTTTCCACGTGTAATTGTCTCATTAAGAGCTTTACACTTCTTATTGTTATAACTGTCAGTGACTATAACAATAATAGAATAATTATAATTTATTATAATTATTATATTTTTTTTTATTATTATATTATTATAATAATAATTAAATTTATTTTTTTTATATAATTATTTTTAATAATTATATTTAAATTTGTGGTTATAATATTTCATTATATTATATTTTTCTACTGAGGACAGTCATAGTACTCTTGATATTGTTACTATTATCAAGAGTTTCATAGACAAACCTTACAGTTTGGGTACCAAATCAATTTCTTGGAGGGTCTCTTCATAAATATTGAAAGCAACAGGTTGTATTTCAGATTGAGAAGAGTCAGGTATTATGAGACAGTTTCAGGAAAGGGTTTTTTCTTGAATTATTCCTGATATGCGTATGAATGGGTTTGGGTCTGTTGGATTTGGTGGTCTATATATGGATTGAATGGAGTGTTGAAAAATGGGAGGGATTGCCTCAATGGGGTGTATTTCAAATTGTAAAATATTTGGCATATTTGACTTTGAGAAAAAAGCTATCTGATCAATAAAAAGATTAGAAAATGAGAATTCATTATCTAATGGGAAAGATAAAGATAAAACATGAATAATTCAGAGAAAAATGTCTGTCTTTGGATTGGTGCTGGAAATGAAATTCCAAAATGTTCTTTTCCAGTGGTTTTGTGTGCTCTCAAACCTAAATCTGTTTGAATTGAAACAGATGTTTATCTTTCAGGTTTTTGGGGGTTTGAACTCAAGAATCTAGTTGATAAGTTGGTCTCTGGACTGAAATTTTGAGGTGAGTTCATGCCAGGAGAGCTGGAATGAAGGTTTTTGCATTCAGTGTTTATTTGATCTTCCCTCTCTTGTATGATTCTTTGTCTCTTTATTTTGAGTTCTGTGAGATATTATTCTTTGAGTGAATTTATAACTTCTTTGTTCTTTTCTTTAAAATGGGGGAGTTTTTGTGCACTTTCCAGGTAGTGTATGATGAGGGATTATAAAATTTGGGTATGAATATCAATGAAAAAGTTTTTTAGAGGAAATCTTAGCTCACCTCCAAAATCTTCCATTGTGATTATCTCAAAATTATCTTGAAGGAGGGTTAACAAGTAAAAAAATTATATAAGGTGAGATGAGGTGGGAAAAAAAGAAAATGAAAATGAAAAAGAGTTTTTGGTGGAAAAAGGAATTATTCTCCATGTAAGAGGTCAAAGGGAAAAAATTAGAAGATTAACATATAATTACTGGGCTTAATATTTGAATCATCCAAAGGATCCACACATGTATTACTGTGGAAATATGAATTAAGGTTTGGGGGTCTGGTAACTGTCTTACATTGTGTAAATGTTTTAACCTGAAACATTTAAAGTTAAGCTCATATCAGTCATATTGAAAAGATTGCAGACTCAAAATGTCTTCACCTTGAAACCACCAAAGGGTTGGGACATCTTCTTTATTTTGAAACCATTCAAAAATTTAATCTAAAATTAATGGAAATGAATTCATGATATTTTGGTAGTATTTGTATCAATTTAATTATTACACATGTTTTTTTTATATATTCTTACTTAAAAACTTGAATAATGCTAGTGGAGATTGAAAAATAGGACTTTCAGTTTTGAAAGTCCCATGTTTTTGAAAAAAATGTTCAAAAAAGACTTCTTAAAAGCTTCAAAGTTAATAAAAATTCAATTTTTGTTGGATAATACTAAAAACATGTTAAAAATAAGTTTTTGAGGATGGAGTCGGCTGCTTCATCCTCCACCTGGAAGATTGTCACAGGTTGAAAATTGCCTGACCATCTGCACAGTACAGTAGCAATATAGTTCTACTGTACTGTACAGTAGCCTGGAAACCAATTGTCAAAGGTGTTAGAATAGCTGTCGAAAATTGGCTTCCAGGACTATAACTGAAATAAATGACTTTTCTTACATAAGGTTTTCAGTGAACATTGACAATATTATGTAAGAAATGGTTGTTGGCTGCGGAGTGCTACCACCAACTTCAATATAGCTGACAATGGACATCAAGTATATTGCAGGTGGTTTTCCATAGGTTTTCAGGATTATTAGGGAGAATTGAAATTTAAAATGTTCTGGATTCATGAAAATATGATTAATTCATTATACTTTGTTTGCTGATCATTCTGGGGAAATTTGAAACATAATGTGAGCATATTTTTTTGAAAATGATTGGTCACAGGAAGAATGTTGGTAATATTAGGATATTTGGAGTTAATATATCTAGTTCGGCAGAGTATAATTTGATATTTTTATGGGAAAAAGAAATATTTCAAAAGAAGATATTGAAGCCAAGGTTAATTGTAAAATTACAATAATTTAAGTGGAAAGGGGGAGTTGTGGAAAGAAACCATTTCATTTACGTGAAGTTATTGGATAAACATAAAATGATTCTTATTTATTTATAAAAAAGGAACTTTGGCTTGTTAATGATGTGTATTTTATTTGGTTATTTGGACTTTTTTTACTTTCAAGCTGAAAATTAGTACTTTAAAAGGGATTTTTCATAAAACATGGGGAAAAATTTCACTGAGATAATGGGAAGGGTCGTGAAACTAGCTTGGGTGTAGGCTGGAAACAAGTCTAACATTATTTCCAGAAATATCCAAATTATTTCCGATAAATTTCCAATTAATATCCCTAACTCAACTTTGATTAAAATAAATATAAATGAGCTTTCAACCTCTGCACTTACCAATTATCACCAAGATGTCACTTCATATATGCACTATATATACAAATTCAACAGTAATAAGTATCTGGAGCTCATTTGACCAATTGAACTTTTTTATTCCACTTCAATTTCCATAAAATTAAATTTACTTAAAAGTATAGCTACTCAGCATGTGAGATTTACATTCCCATTACATGTTTAAAATTGTGAATCATTCTTACAAAAACCATTTGGTAGATTACAGAGTTTTATTTCACCTAATGTCATGTAAAATTATCATTCAATGTGTATAATTCCACCCCAAGTAATAGGTTTCTAGCTCCTTTCATAATCATAAAAAAGGATTAATTTCAATTACCCTCCAAAATTTCCACAGAAATAATTATTAACAGAATTCAGACTGTACTTTTATACTCAAATCATCCTCATCTTAAATTTATTCTTTCCTCCTTCAAAAATTACTTGTACATAAAATTAACAACACTTTCAGTTTCATCAATAAATATATACCAAAAATATTTTCATAAAGAATCAAAATAATTAAAAAATTATCATAAAAGTCAAAATAAAAGCTACAAAAAGCTCTATTTATTAAGTAATATTTTTGGGCTTTACCTTTGTTTGACTCTTATATCAAATTATTTTATTTTCTCCCTTAAGTCCTATTTTTTTCAAAGAAACATTTATCAAAAATGGCAGATTTACCACACTCAGAGGATAAGAATTTTTGCACTTTTTTATTATCACTATTGACTGATTAATACATGAGCTTATCAAGATATTATATCTATCTTATTCAAATATCATGGTTTAGCCCAAGGAACCTCTACCAACCATGCAAAAATTCCTCTTCCCCCATAAAATACAAACTCACCTAATGCTGCTTCCCATTTGATGCTTGGTCAATATTACAAAAAAAAAGAAAAAAAAAATTCTCAAATATCTCAAATTCTTGCAAGAAATTCAAGAAATTCAGGTAATCCATCTGCAAATAAAGCCCTGGAAAGATGAGTTTTAGATTTGGTGAAGGCTGTCTTGGGTATTCAAGCACCTTCCTTTTTACTCCCTCCACGTCCACTGCAGAAGAGCTTGAAAATTTTGAACACCACTTTTAAACCTGTAAGCATAAATACAAAGTTCATATGCAAGGATCTTTGGAGTCTGCAGAAAGGGAATTTGGAAATCTTATTTCAAATGAAAAGGATTTTATTCAAAAAGTATCTTTGAAAGAAATGGAACAAATCCTTCCTCCTAGTCAATACTTAGTTGGAACCTCTGCAGTGCAAGAATGCATGGGAGCTATGTTATTTTCATGGTGGGACTAAAAATTATCAAATTGAAGAGGACCTAAATAACCAAGCCAATGGAATTTAAATTTTTGATAGATGGCTTCATCGAAGGAAAGAAATTTGGAAGAAGCAAAGCCCACTGGAATTGATGGAATAAGCCCCAAGTAGGCAAACTGGAAGTTTGATAAATTTCAAGAAAAAGGTAGTTTACTTTTTCATGCACCAAATAATTGATATATATGCTAAACATGAGTTGACTGATTATAAATTGAAATATAGAACATAAAAAGGCAAAGTTTCCAGTAAGTTGCTTCATGTGAGCCTTAGAGGTAATTTCATATACCCAAAAGACCACAAATACAAAAATAACTTAGTAATATAAATAAAATTTATATTATTAAAATAAAAATAAAAATAAAAATATAAATATAAAATTATATTAAAAATAAAAAATTATTTACAATGTAAAAACAAAATTACATTTATACTTGAGAAAATTAAGTAAAAATGAAATTTTAACAAAATTGTGAAAAAATAAACAAATTTGGGAAAAAGTTAAATAAACATTATTATAACTTTTTATCCATTAAATAAACATATAAAAATTATTTCACCATTGGATTCCACATAAAAAATTAGGTGGGGTCACCTCTGAGTGAAATTCTTGTAACTCAACTCTAAATAAGCTTAAATTAAGTTTTTAGTATTTTCAATACAAAAGTTGAAAATCCTCCAAACCTTAATTTAATTCACACCACATGTGGTGTTAACCATCAATTTTTGTGTTAAAATTGAGGTGTTGTGTTTAGTTCAGAAGTTATGAGGAATTGAAGTATTTTCAATTGAATTCAATTGAAATGTCAAAATGTGCGCGTGTATTACATAAGTGAACTTTGATTTACATATGAGGTGTCAATTATTACTGTATTGTACTGTACAATTGAATTGAGTTACATATGTAAATTATAAGTATAATACATGATGAGGAATTAAAGGAAAAATAAATTGGAAAGATTAAATTTGGGGGGGAAAAGGAACTCCAGCTCTAAGGGGGAGCTAGACCCCCAAAATCCTTTCTGACAGGCGTGGGATGTCAAAATTCACGCAAAAGTTCATCACTTTTGGCCTGGAATTGAGCTACAGGGTCTGTGGACTCAATTGATGATGAGGTTTTGATACCAACTGGGGTAGTTTTAGCTGTTGCCAAGAGGGTAAAACTACCCTTAAGATAAAACAATCATAGTAAAAACAGTTTTAAGTGGTTTCTACGCCTCTGACACACATTCTGACGTGTTTTCAAGGCTCTAGGCCTGGTTTTGCTATATTAATGGCTGATTTAAGGGTCTAAAATGGCTAAAAATGGCTAAAAATGGCTTAAACCAGCCCTTTTTGGTCTAAACCAGGGTTCAATGATGCAATAATTAGCTTTTATGTTGTCAGACTGTTTTTCACGACTGACAAGAGTAAATTTTACTTTTGGAGTAAGAGAATTGATTGCTATAAAAGAATGTCTTCTTTGCCCCCCTTTTCTCTTCATGTTAGAATCTTTTCCTTTTATAATTAGTTTAAACATTGTTAAACCAATAAATAAAAGATTCAAACCACCTTTATTAAATCATTTTAAACCTTTTAACCATGTGAAAAAATCATTATAATCATTGTTTGTAACTTTTATAATCATTTTTACCCCTGAACCACCCCAAAAGTGAATTAAAGCATCTTTCATCACTGTAAACTTTGTCACTTTGTTTCCAAATTCACTCTGGTCACTTTTGGGCGTGTTTTCTCTTTAATAATCTTTTTAAAGACTTTTTTCTTTAATTAATTGCTTGCAGTTCTTTTCTCAATTAATTCCAATTGAAATTGCTCTTGAAGAAATTTCTTTTGTAGCCTTAAAATATCTCTTGTAGAGTATTTTTTGGATAAATTTTTATTGTTGGTAAAACAATAAATTTTTATAATATTATTGTTTTATACTAATAAAGTTATAAACAATAAAATTGGAATGTTTTCTCTTAAAAATAATATTTCATACTATTTTTAACTGAAGTTTACCTTATACAAATTTTGAGGACAGGAAAAGTACTTGATTTTTAATCAAATTTTCATATCCACACCTTACACTTCAGAACTTATTCTAAATTATCACCAAGGTATATCAGAACTCTTCCTGGTTGATGGAATGATGTCTGATGTGTAACCAGACTCTCCTGGTCAGCTACTTTCCTCAATGTCCTGGAGATCAAATCAAATTGATGAAGTTTTTAAACTGCTTTATGAGGAATATAAACAGCTTGAAAGCACCCCAAAAGCCAAAAGGGACCGTAATAAAAAAATCCAGAAGCTTACACCAGACCCACATATTTCCAAAGCTCCAGGATTTAGAATTATACCAAATAAAATACCATCAAATTGGGTGGCACCTGATGCTATGGCATCACTCACAAAGGTGGGAAAAGGGGGAATAAAGATTCAAGAGCCAGTAGATCTCTCTCCAGCAAATGAGCACTTAGGAGCTATGACTAGGAGGCCAAATGTTAGCCAGTATTCCTTTATGAAAGGATGAAATTTTTTTAAAATTATATTAATTTATACTTTTTACCAGGATGTAATTTTGAAAGTCGCTTTTTTGTAAATTGTTTGATACAAAAGCTGGCCACTACTCCAAATTCCTACTTATTCCTTTTTTGGTTTCGAATGAAAAGCCAATTTCAAGAGATGAATAATTCAAAATTTTGAATAATTTTCAAACAATTTTTCAATTCAGAAATTCCATCCCATAGAGCCTAATTAAAATGAGAAAATTATTACCTATGAGGTAAGCCCTACACCTGGAATAAAGTAATTTGATTCAAGATTAGAGATAAGATTATTCAAATCCAAAGAATAGAACATATTTTACCTGAATAATAATGACAAATAACTCCTTTACATCAATGAACTATGATAAATAGCTGGAACAGGTATGCTATATCCAAAAGTTGAAACCAAACAAATCTGAATGTAGTTTGTAGAAATCCTGTTAAATTTAATAATGCCAAGTTAAATATAAATGATTCTTTTGAACATCAATACTACTTAATCTCCAAATTAATAAAGAAAGGGAAAATATGATTTCAATTCAGCCTTTCATAGGAACTCTTATCAAAAAAATGATCACTTGCTTGAGATTACTGATAATTGGGTTCCTACAAATTTTGAGATAAGAAAAAAGCAATCAAATTAATAACCCTTTCATCAAAACTACTTACAAAAACTGTTTTTATCCCATAAAAATACAAACAATACTTATAATACTTGGATTAGAATAGAAAAAGGCCACCATATCGTATCAAAAAGTGGGAAACATATATATTTGCGAATGAACCACTTGAATCTTGAATATTTAACAAATTGGTGGAAGTCAATATAAAGGAGTTGGAAGATCTAAAAGGGTCCATGAAAAAAATCAGGAGACCATTTGTGAAACAATCCCAGTGATTGAAGATAATACCTCAAGTAATGTTTCCATTTCATGATCTTTAAAGTTATTCAATATTCATATATTATATACTTAAGACTCCATCCATAGCCCATCTACACCAGAGAGATTTACCTTTCTCTCAGAAAAAACACTCAAAACATAGTGTAATTGAATCCTATTCAAACAATTTATCACAGCCTCTTATTCCAGTATGTTTACTACAAATACATACTAATGATTAACTTGAAAACTTTATATAGGCTTAAAACATACTCAATTTGGTCACAAAAAATCCACACATTTCTACAAACCAATTGGAACACCCAAACCCACCCCAAACCATCCAAAACATTTACAATTCTTTTAGTAGGCCACTACCCTCCTACATTCATAAACATCCAAAAGTCCTTTTATCCACAATTAAATTTTTGAATGACAATATTAATAAGAATATTAGTGACAAATATTGTGAGAAATTCCTAAAAATAAAGGAAAAAAAGATCTAAACAACTTCCAAATTACAAAAAACATATGATTTCAGCTGTAAAATTCCAAAAATCTTAAAAAATCTCAAAAAGAGATTTAAATTGCTTAATGAATTCAAAACCCACATATTCTCTCCAATCTCCTTTTATATCTATTCATATTTAGAAAAAAAATTCACCCTTTGGAAATAACCCTTGTGAAGACTCAAACCTCCCTTTTTGTATGAAACCAATTCGTGGAAAATATGGACACCAAAAACAATGTAAAGCTTTATTGCTCAGTAAAAATTTAAATACCAAAAAACTACACCCCTGAAAAGAATTTCACTTTCAATCTTTGAAGAAATGTTCTTGAAGAAAACTCCCACTCCAGAAGTTGAAAACTACTTGGATTAACCCCTGAAACCTCCCCATTGGAATGAAGAAAGATTTCCAGATATATCTGATGGGCATGTTTGGATAAAATTCTTATATAATACAGGGAACCTAGGTTTTGGCTTATATATTGACTGGACAAATCCCCATGGCCTCAAGAGTATTTCACTAGGTGTTCTATTTTTGATTTTCTTCAACCTCCCTCCAGAAAAACAGTATCAATATCAAAACATTTTTGTCTAGGGATTCAATCCAACACCCAAAGAACCCATCTAAGATCAATTAAACAGATTTTTGAAGCCACTTGTTTATGAGATCCAGGAGCTCTGAACAGGTGTTCAATTTACTCCAACAGCTAGCTTCCCCATGGAAATATGATCAAGGTTGCACTTTCCTTATTAATTGGAGCTATCCCAGCCTTGAGAAATATTGGAGGTTTTTCATCTCATTTGGGAAATAAATCTTGTGCACATTGCAAAATCCTCATTAAAGATATTGAAAATATCCAAAAAACCTCTTGGCCCAGAATGATAAAGATAAGAATATATCATGAGCCATCCAATGGCTTCAAGTAATTACAACCAGAAAAATGAGGAAAATTTCTTCAGAGAATGGCTCTAATTAGACTATATTAGGAGAGCTGTCTTACTGGAACCATTCAAAAAGGGTCACCATTGATGTTATGCACTCTTCTATGCAATCCACTGAGGGATTATAGTCAAATTCATCTCAAAATGCATAAAAAGTTGGAGAATTATTATTGCTAAAGGAATCAAAAAATCAAAAAAAAAATGCATATTTAATCACTTGGATCATCAGGCTTAAATTCCTCAAACCTCAAAAGGAAAGATACTAAAATGGATGATAACCTTGGTGCATCAAAAAAATAAAGCTAACAATCAGGAAAAATTCCAAGATTTCAGCTTCAGAGTCATTCTCAAGTGCTAATGAGAGAATTAATTAATGGCAAGAGAAACAAATTCAGAGATAAAGTCTATCTCTAAAGCACAAAGAAATATACAAGGCAAGCTCCAAGGTTCATACCATCAAACAAGCAGTATCAAACCCTCTAGAAAGCTCTAACTCTCAATCACTATCTCAACTCAGAAGATCATCAAATATTTAATCACAAGGTGCTACTGATTAATTACAAAAAATCTCAGCTTCATCATTCTCCCAAGAAATATCTCATAATTCACCAAGTAAATTTCCAAAGGCATTGTGGAGCTCCTTTTAGTATGGAATTGGCTAAGGCAGTCCTTGAGGGGTAAATCACAGGTAAGCAGTTTTGAATTTCTGAAATAATCCTGTAACCAAGGGTGCTAATGGCGGTTTAGCTGCCCCTCTGAATATACTGAACAATCACCCCACAGAGCTCACAAATCAATTTTTAAGATTGTGGCTTTACAACTAGAGAAGACTTTTAAGCAGTCTATATAATACCTAATCAATTATCAGCCTAATGATAAAATAATACTAATTTAAACAAAATAACTTCAAAGAACAAGCTTGGAGGTGGCTTCAAGATAATAAAATTATAATTGAGTAGATAAATGGTAGATATAACAGTACTTAGTGGTGTTTTAAGTTGTTTCTTTTGTTAAAGGAATTTTCTTTTAATGAATAATAGCTTCATATGAAAATATACAGTGCTTGTTTGTGATAATTTGTTTAATTGTTAAACAGTAATAGTAACAGTTATTAAACTACTAGTTTGTATTTTGTTTTTTTTTGATTTGATAATAATAATAGTAATATGACTTTTTTCTGGTGAGAATAGTATAGTATAAGTATTTTTAGCTTTTCTAATATGAGTATTTGACTAATAGATGAATTTATAATATAGGAAGACCTACTGCTAACTACAGCTACTTATAAATCACTATTAGGGTAATATAATATAAATAATTATAATTTATAGATTAACCTACTAGTAAGGGATGAAATAATTACTCTCCTTTTTGGTATAAAATTAATTTCATTCATGAGGAAAGAGGATAAAATGAGGGAGGTGGGCCTCTTTTTATTTTGTGAGAAGTACCCATGGGCTCTCCATGTAAAGCTCTATTGTTTCCTTGAGATAATTTTTCTGGTGTAGATTTTTTCACAAAAAGTCAGATGAACTATCTGTTACACTGCATTGGTGATCTTGAAAATCCTTGAGGGATTAATGCTGGTAGATAAAATTCAGGATGGTGTCATATGACTGAGATTTTTTCACCATTTGTTTGTCCAAAATCTAATATTGAGATGTTCTTTCTTGGTGGGCATTTTGATACAAATATCAGATGACTTCTCCTTAAAATTTCTTTAGTCAGCTTGCACAGCCTTGAGGGATTAATGCTGGTAGATGAAATTGAGGATGGTGTCATATGACTGAGATATTTTCACCATTTGTGTGAGCCTTTGAGATATGACCACATATCCAATAAGGTCACAAAAAAGATTAATAATAATTATACCTTTAATATAATTATATTAAAATTAATTAGAATAATTATACACTAAAAATAATTACTCAAATATACAAAAAATACCATAAATTGGTACTAAAATTGGTTTAACTTAAAAACCAATGAATGAACATGTGAAATAAATTATACCATTGGATTCCCCATGGAAAAATACACATATACCACTTTTATGGCATATCTGTAAAGTCAATATTTAAGGAATTATAAGGTATAATACCTTATAAAAATCATAAAACCTTATTTATCTCAGAAACTAATGAAACAACATGTGAAATAAATTGTACCAGTGGATTCCTCACAAAAATCCACATATAAAACAATTAATAAGCTAATTCCCAAAATCAATACTTAAGGAATTATCCTGAATATATGCACTTTTTTGGTCAACGCATATATTCAGTGATCATAGCTAATATCTTCTAAACTATACATGCTAGAATGATGAACCAAAAATAAAGTTACCACGTAATTACTGTAAGAACACAGATATGAACTTTATTTTGCAAATTATAAACAAGGTTAAGACTTATGAGGAAATATTGATAAAAATCAACAGAGCTGTTGACCACTTTGTTGTGAAAGTAGTCCAAACTTAAAAAAAAAGTATACAGTTGGATTATACTAGTTTATTCGAGAAGAATGACGTAATTTTTATTGTTAAATTCAGGGTATAACCCCCTGAAATCAAGGTTTGAAGTTTAAAATATTAAATTTCAACAGAAAAAATGAGTTACAAGAAAAATCATCAAAATTAGAGTTTTGATGATGTAATGAAAAGCTCTTGGAAGCATAATAAGGTTATGTCAGGCTATCAGAATTCACTCTCTGAATTGCTGTAGCGTGAAAACCTTAAAAGTTATTGAGGATCAAAGTTTGAGCTTAAATTGAGCTGTTATGATCACATACTGTAACCTTAAATTAAGTTTAACAGTCTTAATAGTGATAAAATTGGTGAATACTATTAGTTTATGATTAAAACTAATAAAATCCACGAAATTTGGGGTTCTGCCAAGCCTCTGATGTCATCACACTTAGAGCTATAGTGATAACTCTAAATAATGGTGTAATAATGATGTAATATGGTTTGATCATGATGTAATCACCCTCAAACCTTAAAATATTGATCAATTCCAGTGGATATGATCAGTACACGTCTACTAGAAGCCTGTTGGACTCTAGGAGGGAGGTATTTACTATAAATAGAGCTCTTTTTACTCTGTTTTCCCCTAAGACGCATCAAAAACATTAAATCAATTAAATCAAAGGTAATTTCTTTATTCTTTATATATAAAACTGTTATATTATTAAAGACAAAAGACCACCTTGCTATAATCATCTATTTTGACGTGATTAAATCATTTATTTAATTGTTTTTGTTAAAAATCTCTCTAAAACTCATTTCCACGTAAAAATACTGAATAATTTGTAATTTTCTTTATTTTTATTGTAAATACAATTTGAAAAGGTTGTATTTATATTTTTTGGCGTAAAATAATTCAAAATTATTATATTAAGTGTTAAAAGTAGGTTATTTTCTCTTATTATAATAATTTCTCTATTATTACTCTATTAATAATTCTTTAATTAATATAAATAGTATTTATATTAATTCATAACTTTAATATTAGTAATATTATTGTTATTAATTGTTTTTTATTAATAAAAAACAATTTTTTATGCCTTTATTATTTGTTGGTAACAATAATAAAGAGCTTTATAATATATTAATTATCTTATATTAATATATTATTTATAATATTATAATTTCATATAATATTAATTATATTATTATATTTATTTAATAATATAATATTTTTACGCCATAATAATAATATTTCTTTATTATTATTATTATTTTAATCTTATTTATTTCAATTATAAGGACATTCAGAGTACAATAAGTAATAAATTAGTAATTTTTACTTATTGTTTCATAGTCAAACCTTACATTTGGGGGCCTGGCCATGATATTTACTTAAAAGACCTTTAAAAAGATTCTATTTGGGTTTATCCAATAATAAATTATATTTATAATCATAAAATTATATAATAATTTTATATTTTATTGATTTTAAAAGCTATTGAGGCATTTGGAAAGCAATTGTACTGTCTTACACGTGGTTTTTCACATCCTTAGACTTGCAAGAACTTTCTTTGAGTGACTCTAGTGATTAAAAAAGATAATTTATCAATTAAAAATAATTTTTATTATAATTTAATTTCATAAGAATCATATTCATTTTTTATTTTATTCTTTAAAAATAAAAATATACATAAAAATATTAAAAAATATTAAAAACCAATAAAAAAAGTTATTTTTATTCATTTTTATTCATTTCTTTATTTATTTCATTTTTTTTAAGATATAAAAGCAATTTCTACGTGGAAAATTGCCATATCTTGCCAAAAATAACACTTCTTATAAAAAGACTTATATTTATTTGTCTTTTTTAGTGTTTGAAGATAACCCAACAGAAGACAACCAAGCTACTGTTGAGAGATTGGTGGAAGAAACTTGTCAAAGTTCTCCAACACCAGTTATCACCAAAAGAAAGAAAGCTAAGAAATTAGACTTTCCAGGGCCCACCATTCAAGACTCTGAAGGTGAGCACCTCTTTTTAATTTGCCATAAAAGAATTTTATTCTAAAATACTTTTATTTTTTCTTATTCTTGAATTATGACTACCAGAAGAGGTTCCCAATACTCCATCCAATCAGATGGAGCTGGACTCAGAAGTAGAATTGATCCCTCAAAAGGGAAAAGAAAGGGCAATATCCCCAGTGGAACAGAATCCACACAAGGAAGTGCCTTATCCCAAAGGCAAGTCCCAGAAATGCCCATGATATCTGAGCCTGAATTGGAACTAAGTATGAGTAACTCAAACAGGTACAAATCACATTCAGAGGGCTCAAATAGACATCTACATGAGCCAGTACAAGCAGTATTGCACAGTGTACAAGGACAAAGACTGGGAAATGCTGCCTCAAATACACCAAGGAGTGATGAACTCCTGGCACATCCTAAAAAAGTTCCTCAAAGAGGAGGAGATAGTGAAATACTCCAATGGATGGAATCCACTGTCATCCAAACCTCAAATCAAAAAGATCAAGGATTATCATGCCAAAAAGAGGGAGGCAACCAAGGAAGAAGCCCCAGTAGCTTCTACCAGCAAGCCTCAAGCCAACCCACTTCCCCAAGAAGGGAAGAAGAACAAGAAAAAGCATTGGAGGAAACCATATTCCCCAAGCTACAGAATCCCAAGAATCCAAAAGGATGCCATGGACAATGTCTTCAACATGGCCAGAACCTTGATGGAATTCAAGGACAAGGAAGAGCAAAGAATGAGACAACCTCATTTCCCAAAGAAATAACCTTGTCCAAAGATGTTGTAAATACTTTAACAGAAATTAAAAATAGTATATTACCTCTAAAAGAAATTAAAAACAGTTTATTATCACTACAAGAAATAAATAACAATTTATCTTCTTTAACAAAAATTGTTGTACAAAACAAGAAAGAAATTGACAACATTAAGTTTATTGTTGAAAATAATAAACCAAAAAATTTAATTGACAATACTCAAAAATTAATACAAGGACAACAAGAATTGTATAAATACATAAAAGATATCAAAGACAAGACTTTGACAATCAATTATGATGTGAGTATTGACAATCTTACAGAAAAATTAAATAAATTAAGTATTTCTGTAGAAAAATTTGAAGAAAAGACTTCATCACACCAAAAATTACTTTTGGACCATGTGGAAAAAAGTGATGAAGCAAGAATGCATCTGAAAGATGATATTCAAAGTGAAATAAGGCTTATTACTGAAAAAATGGATAAAATTAATGAGGCTAATTTAAATATGCCAAAGTTATCAACACCATTTTCCCATATAAGAAGCCCTATAAAAACAAAAGAGGAATTGTCAAATCCTTTCATAACAGACTTGAGTCACCAAGACAATAACCAAGTCTTAATGAAGGAAGCACCTCAATTGAAGGAATGGCCAACATTCACAGGAGAAGGTGAATATGACCACATGTCATTTATTAAAACAATTGACATGTTACAAGAAGACTATGCCATACCAGATGAATTAATCACTGCAAGATTACATTCATTATTTGAGAAATCTGCAAAAAGATGGTATTATGGCATAAGACAGACAAATGGTAAAAATACCTGGTCTTGGTGGAAACAAGAAATAATCACCAAGTGGGCAAATGATGCCTGGAGGTATAAGATAGAAAATGCATTTGAAAACTCTTTCTTTGACCCAGAGAAAGATAAACCTTTAACTTGGTTCCTAAAACAAGTTGAAAGACTTAATGCACTGTACCCAGAAATGTCACAGAAGATGGTGCATATGAAAATACTT
Source organism: Austropuccinia psidii (assembly GCA_023105745.1). Lineage (NCBI taxonomy): Eukaryota > Fungi > Basidiomycota > Pucciniomycetes > Pucciniales > Sphaerophragmiaceae > Austropuccinia > Austropuccinia psidii. The sequence continues at coordinate 1,150,466 of JALGQZ010000012.1, forward strand.
AAAAAATGTGGAGGGGAACTAGAACATGCCCTAAGAAGCAGGTGTATAGAACCATGCTCCACAGAAGAGTATATAAATGCACTAAAAGATATAGTGACAAGAACAAAAATTGGCAGGACTTGGAAAAGATTGGACATTAAAAGCCCAAACAAACCATTTATCAAGAAAGATAAATCAAAAGAATCCTTTAAACCCAATACATCCAACAATAATGAGCAAAGAAAATGCCATAAATGTGGAGGTATTGGACACTTAGCCAATAATTGCCTTAAAAAAGCAAAGATCAATGAAATTGTGGAAACAGAAAACCACAATGACAAAGAAGAGGAATCTGACTCTGAAAAAGAGACAGAAGAGTCAGAGAGCTCTGAAAGTGATGAAATCAATATAATTAATGCACAAATTAATAATATTGATATAATTTATGAAGTACTGGATGTTAACTCAAACTTGCCACAAGTTGGAACATCTGACACAAATCTGACAAACATACAAGATGCCAAAATGTATAGAACCAAACCTGCAAGAGGAATGGGATATACAGCTGGAAAATCAAGTATTAGTATTGTTATGGTTGATAACCAAGAAGGAAAGGTTAACTTGGATACAGGAGCATATTGCACTTGTGTTGGCAAAAGTTATTTAAAAACCATTGTCCCAGACTGGCAAGAAAAACTTATGCCAATACAAGGTGTCAAATTTAGTAGTGCAAGTGAGAGCATGAAGCCCCTTGGAATAATTGATTTAACACTAATTTTCCCTCATCCCTCACAATGTGTCAGAATCAAAGTAGAGTTTGTAGTAATGGACAACTGTACTAGTAATCATTTCATACTTGGAAATGACTACTTATCAATCTATGGTATAGATATCTCCAACCAAAAGGATAGATATTTTACCATAGGAGATAATAAAAGACAAAAGTTTGGATTCTTAAATAACAAAAAACAAATCACAGTTATTAAGAATGAGGAAAAAATTCCAGAAAAAGAACTTTTTATATCTGAACAACTCAGAGAGGCAGAATTCAATCAAGAGTTAACAGAAAAAATGAAAGAAAAATTGATTGACCTCTTATTTAAGTATAAAAATGCCTTTGCAACTGACAAAGAGCCACTAGGTGCCATAATTGGACATGAAGTGGATATAATTCTTAATGTAGAAAAACCTTACCCACCTTTATTAAGAAGACCTGCTTATCCAGCCAGCCCAAGAGCTAGAGAAGCCTTAGAGGTGCACATTAAAGAATTAATGGACCTTGGAGTATTAAGAAAGGTTGGACATAATGAGCAAGTAGAAGTTACTACACCTGTCATTATAACTTGGCATAATGGAAAATCAAGGATGGTAGGAGACTTCAGAGCCCTGAATACCTATACCATTCCAGACAGATATCCAATACCCAGAATCCATGAGACATTGACCCAATTGTCACAAGCTAAGTTCATCACAGCTATGGATGCTCTTAAGGGTTTTCATCAAAATGTCTTAACAGACAATGCCAAGAAACTACTAAGAATAATAGTCCATTGTGGAATTTTTGAATACTTAAGAATGCCATTTGGGATAAAAAATGCACCTTCCCATTATCAAAGAATGATGAATACCATATTTCCTGAAGAATTATCAGAAGGATGGTTAATAATCTACATTGATGATATCATAGTTTGCTCAGAAACTTGGGAAAATCACCTGACAAGACTAGAAAGGGTACTACAGAAAATAGTCCAAGTAAATATGAAAATTTCATTGAAAAAATGTCATTTTGCATATAGTGAATTAAAAGCCCTAGGACATGTAGTATCTGGCCTTAGTCTAGGCATAGACAAAAATAAAGTAGCAGCAGTACTACTTAAGCCAATGCCTCAAACCAAAAAAGAAATGCAATCATTTCTAGGATTTGCTGGTTACTATAGACAGCATATAAAGGACTTTGCAAAGATTGCTAAATCCTTGTATAAGCTATGTGACCAACAAACAGTCTATGAGATGACAGAAGAAAGAGTCAAGGCATATGAAGAATTGAAAAATTCCTTAACAAATGCCCCATTTCTTCTGATGCCAGATTGGAAACTACCCTTTAAACTGTACATTGATGCTTGTGGAGAAGGACTAGGTGCTGCACTTCACCAAACACAAATTATCAATGATAAACCAGTGGAAGGACCAATTTGTTTCATTTCAAGGCAGATAAAGCCAACAGAAGCAAGGTATGGAGCAAGCCAAATGGAATGCTTATGCCTAGTATGGGCTTTAGAAAAACTGCACTATTATTTGGATGGCACAGTATTTGATGTAATCACAGACTTTAATGCTGTGAAATCACTATTAAATATGAAGACTCCAAATAGACATATGCTGAGATGGCAAATTGCTATCCAAGAATATAGAGGAAATATGACTATTGTTCATAAATCTGGAAATATTCATAAAAATGCAGATGGTCTTAGCAGATGGGCTCTAGCAAATACCCCTGACAATCCAGCATGGGTACCACAAGAAGAGCACCATATAGAAGGAATATGTGTTACAGACATTGGCACAGAATTCTTTAACCAAGTTAAAGAAAGCTATAAGACAGACAAAAATTGCCATATCTTAAGCCAACTTCTAATGAAAGACTGCAAAGATCCATCACTTTCATCAAAACTAGATGAAATATGGAAAAAGGCATATGATGAAGGAAGATTTCACCTCCTTGATGGAATCCTTTACCATAGAACAAAACACACATGTGTTATGGCCTTAACAGATAGAACACTAATAAACACTATTTTACATGAGTGTCATGATAGTGTTGCATCTGGACATCTCTCAGAAGATAGGACACTAGAGAGGGTGAAAACCTGCTCTTGGTGGCCAAATTGGAAGAAAGATGTTGCAGAGTACTGCCAAACCTGTGACAGATGTCAAAAAGCCAACAGAGCCACAGGAAAGAAATTTGGAATGATGATCCAAATCCAAGAACCAAAATCCCCATGGGAAATAGTTCATATGGATTGGGTAACAGCCTTACCTCCAGGAGGAGACAGGAGTTATAATGCATGTCTAGTGTTAGTTGACAGGTACAGTAAAACTCCCATGTTCTTACCATGTCATAAAGATGACACAGCTATGGATACAGCCATAATGATATGGAATAAAGTCATTAGCCACACAGGCTTATTCCAAAATATTATAAGTGACAGAGACCCAAAGTTCACTTCAGCACTATGGACAAATCTCCATAACTTGTTTGGGACAAAGTTATCATTCTCAACAGCTTATCATCCTCAAACTGATGGTTTAGCAGAAAGAATGATACAGACCCTAGAGGATATGATCAGAAGATTCTGTGCTTATGGGCTAGAATTCAAAGATTCTGATGGTTTTACCCATGATTGGTGTACACTAATACCAGCACTTGAACTGGCATATAAGACATCAATCCATTGTTCTACTGGCAAAAAACCAGCAATGCTAGAGAAAGGTTGGAATCCAAGACTTCCTTATGACACCCTCAAAAAGGACTTAGTGGATATACATCCAACAGCAAGCAGTTTCAAGATAATGCTTGACAAAGCAAGACACCATGCAAACAGATGCATGCAAGATTCTTTTAAATATGCAAAAGAAAGATGGGATAAAAGTCATAAACCACCTGACTTCAAAATAGGGGACTTGGTTTTAGTATCAACCCTTAATTTCAATAACATAAAAGGCCCAAAGAAATTGAAAGATTCCTTTGCAGGACCATTTATGATAAAAGCACTTCATGGACCCAATGCTGTGCAATTAGAAATCACAGGTGAACTAATGAACAAACACCCAACTTTCCCTGTAAGTCTGATAAAACCTTACAGTTCAAGTGACAAGGAATTATTTCCACTAAGAAATAAACCCCCACTTGAAATTCCCCCCTTGGAGGAAGGAGAGGAAAAGAGAATAGTAAAAGTCCTTAAAGAAAGAAGGACAAGAAACAAAAAAGAAAGGGAATACCTTGTAAGGTATAGAAATTCAACTCGAGAAGATGAATGGCTACTTGAGAAAGATATAACAAATGCTGATAAATTACTAAGAAGGTTCAGACATGAAAGAAAACCTGAAAAATAAAAAGTTAAGCATTATTGAGCTTCAAGACTAACAAAAGTCTATTGAAGAGGTAGGACAGTGGATGATACCCTAATCACATATATCAGATTGTGGTACAATCTTTTTTGGTGGTAGGGAATGTGAGCCTTTGAGATATGACCACATATCCAATAAGGTCACAAAAAAGATTAATAATAATTATACCTTTAATATAATTATATTAAAATTAATTAGAATAATTATACACTAAAAATAATTACTCAAATATACAAAAAATACCATAAATTGGTACTAAAATTGGTTTAACTTAAAAACCAATGAATGAACATGTGAAATAAATTATACCATTGGATTCCCCATGGAAAAATACACATATACCACTTTTATGGCATATCTGTAAAGTCAATATTTAAGGAATTATAAGGTATAATACCTTATAAAAATCATGAAACCTTATTTATCTCAGAAACTAATGAAACAACATGTGAAATAAATTGTACCAGTGGATTCCTCACAAAAATCCACATATAAAACAATTAATAAGCTAATTCCCAAAATCAATACTTAAGGAATTATCCTGAATATATGCACTTTTTTGGTCAACGCATATATTCAGTGATCATAGCTAATATCTTCTAAACTATACATGCTAGAATGATGAACCAAAAATAAAGTTACCACGTAATTACTGTAAGAACACAGATATGAATTTTATTTTGCAAATTATAAACAAGGTTAAGACTTATGAGGAAATATTGATAAAAATCAACAGAGCTGTTGACCACTTTGTTGTGAAAGTAGTCCAAACTTAAAAAAAAGTATACAGTTGGATTCTACTAGTTTATTCGAGAAGAATGACGTAATTTTTATTGTTAAATTCAGGGTATAACCCCCTGAAATCAAGGTTTGAAGTTTAAAATATTAAATTTCAACAGAAAAAATGAGTTACAAGAAAAATCATCAAAATTAGAGTTTTGATGATGTAATGAAAAGCTCTTGGCAGCATAATAAGGTTATGTCAGGCTATCAGAATTCACTCTCTGAATTGCTGTAGCGTGAAAACCTTAAAAGTTATTGAGGATCAAAGTTTGAGCTTAAATTGAGCTGTTATGATCACATACTGTAACCTTAAATTAAGTTTAACAGTCTTAATAGTGATAAAATTGGTGAATACTATTAGTTTATGATTAAAACTAATAAAATCCACGAAATTTGGGGTTCTGCCAAGCCTCTGATGTCATCACACTTAGAGTTATAGTGATAACTCTAAATAATGGTGTAATAATGATGTAATATGGTTTGATCATGATGTAATAACCCTCAAACCTTAAAATATTGATCAATTCCAGTGGATATGATCAGTACACGTCTACTAGAAGCCTGTTGGACTCTAGGAGGGAGGTATTTACTATAAATAGAGCTCTTTTTACTCTGTTTTCCCCTAAGACGCATCAAAAACATTAAATCAATTAAATCAAAGGTAATTTCTTTATTCTTTATATATAAAACTGTTATATTATTAAAGACCAAAGACCACCTTGCTATAATCATCTATTTTGACGTGATTAAATCATTTATTTAATTGGTTTTGTTAAAAATCTCTCTAAAACTCATTTCCACATAAAAATACTGAATAATTTGTAATTTTCTTTATTTTTATTGTAAATACAATTTGAAAAGGTTGTATTTATATTTTTTGGCGTAAAATAATTCAAAATTATTATATTAAGTGTTAAAAGTAGGTTATTTTCTCTTATTATAATAATTTCTCTATTATTACTCTATTAATAATTCTTTAATTAATATAAATAGTATTTATATTAATTCATAACTTTAATATTAGTAATATTATTGTTATTAATTGTTTTTTATTAATAAAAAACAATTTTTTACGCCTTTATTATTTGTTGGTAACAATAATAAAGAGCTTTATAATATATTAATTATTTTATATTAATATATTATTTATAATATTATAATTTCATATAATATTAATTATATTATTATATTTATTTAATAATATAATATTTTTACGCCATAATAATAATATTTCTTTATTATTATTATTATTATTATTTTAATCTTATTTATTTCAATTATAAGGACATTCAGAGTACAATAAGTAATAAATTAGTAATTTTTACTTACTGTTTCATAGTCAAACCTTACAATTTGTTTGGCCAAAATTTAAAATTGAGATGTTCTTGCTTGGTGGGGATCTTGATAAAAGAAACAGATGGATTCTCCTTTACACTGCTTTAGTCAGCTTGCACAGCCTTGAGAAATTAATTCTGTTGAGTAAATGATGAAGATGGTGTTATGTGAATAAGCCCTTGCATAATTTGTTTGTAATATTTTCTTAGTTCCAGGTGATCATTCTGTGAAATGTGGGGATTTCTTCTTGAGTTTTAATTTTTGATTAATGTGATTTCTGTGTAATTTAAGGTTTAGTGTATTTTACTTGCATGCAGCTAGTTGAAATGGATGATCCTGTGGCTGTGTCATGTACAGATTTCATGCATGTGGATTGCCAACCTTATTTGGGTGCCTTTATTGTTATTTAATTTAACATTTTTAGTAGATTTTTCATGCATTAAGTGGGATTTGATACTTCCAGGTGAATCTTGTGTTTCATATACTTTATTTTTTATGTTTCTATTCCTAGTAATATAATCTTGCAGGTGGATTTAGGGTGGATATAATTCTATACTGCTACTTTGTACATGTAAATTTGTGTTCTCTGTATGTATTAAGATTATATTGTTGATGATGTAAAGCTTGTATTCAAGTTTTGTTGTATAAATCCATAAGATTTTATTCATTTATTATTCATTCAATTATGGAAATATGCTGGTTATTTCTATTCTGAAGGCTAGAATATTCAATTTATTCATGCTCTTGATGTTATTCCTGGGTCTGTGTGATTGTGATAATGTTTTCTGAGTGGTGGGTTCCTAAATTAGTCCTTTAAATCTTCATTTATCCATATTTTAATCTGTAAAAGAATTTCTGAAACCTGGGGAAAAAGGTATGGAATACCACAGCATTAGGCACAAAAAATAAGCCTACAATAATGAGCTCTTTTCCAGGGAGTTCTTCATCTATCTCAATATCAAATAAAAATTTCTCCCCATCAATACCCTTGGGTAAACAACCAGAAAACCTGAGCATAACCAAAGAGGAGCTTGAATTTCTACATGAAAGTATCCAGAATATTATTATTCCATTATGGATACCCCATAGGCCCAAAAATATGAGAATTTCTTCATGTGGAACTTCAAAGGTAGCTTATTGGTTGCTTTCATATACAGTACACATTGTGTTACTGCTCATCCCAAAATGGAATTTTGAAAAGATTCAAAATCCCTCCAAAGGAATCCTCCTTTCAGCCACAGAAGCTTTAGTATCTTTGGTTGATATTTCAATTTCTCACTCCATTTCAAAGTATCAACTAACTCTGTATGAAAAATTATTAGCTTGCTATTGCCAGAGATTATTAAGAAATTGGGACCCAAATCTAAGGCCAAAACCCACTATTCACATTTCTCAACATTTATCAGAAATTATTTTCAACTATGGTCTACCTTCTGTTTTTTTCCAGCTGGGCAGGAGAAAGAATCAATCACCTTGTGACACTAGGAAATAAAGATAAAACACAGGTGTGATTATTTTTTGCTATTAAGTATTGGTTATTGTTTAGATGTATTAATATTCCTACCAAATTTTAGCCCACCCTGACAAGTCCATCTTCCACAAATTTCTCTAAGAATATGTTTAAGAGAGATTGTGGAAGGGTTAGGTGAGAAAATCCCAAAATCCAGCATTAGATTTTCCAGATTTAAATTTCCTACCATATGGTCAAAATACAAAAGTCTCAGAAAAAGTAGATTCAATTACATTCACCACACTAGATCATTTGAAAACCTATTTAAAAAATCATCAAAAATGACTAATCTCCCTGAATTTGAATCTTGTGAATGGACCTTGTGTTCCTCCATGAAGTTTAAGGGGGATACCATTTCCCCTGACTCATCACACCTCGGAAACTCCCAGATCACATTTATGGAAGAATCTGATACCAAATCATTGGAATTTGCCACTGGGAAGGAAATAGTGTGGGAGGGGGCATAAAAAAATTATTTCTTATTTTCACAAATACTCACTCAACTTCCAGATTCTGAGTGACATAAAAGGAATTACAGAAACTTCAGTTAATTGAATGCCAAAGTTTTGTTCTACTTCTGATAGGTGTCTAATAATAACTCAAGACCAAATTTGTGGACATTTTGCAAGTTACAAGAGATAATTAAGAACTCATGACTCTGATGATGAATTAATTTTTTTCTGTTTCAATAAATCCAGATTTAAATATTGAGTGATTATTCAAATTACCATATAAGCTTCACTAAAATATATTGTTTGTTTAAAAATTGGATAATATTCCTTCCTAAATTGTATGCAACTTTAATCTCAAGCTATGAGACAAACTGCCTCTTGAAAATGATTTTGGGGACTGAAATCCCCATATTTTTGGGATATATATGTTTCTATCAGCAAATATTGATAAAAATATATTAAGGATAAAAATTTTGAAACAAAGAATGTCAGCCTGTTACTCAAAACCAGAGCACAAGCATAACTGCCAGAATACCATAAACCAATGGTAGAGCAAAATACCATGAGAACATGGAGCTGAGCCAAACAGGCTCAAAAGAAATCAAAAGGAAGAGGAAACTCACCTCTTTACAAATATGTAAATCCCATAATCGTAGGAAAAAGAATAACAAAGTTATTTAAGCTCAAAGCAGTTGCTGAGCATAAACCTTAATTTTTACCTCTCATCTAAAATCCAGAGAATGAGTCTGAACCACATCAAAATGGTATTCAAATTAAATCTCTGAATCAGGGCTATCCAATGGTACTAGCTAAATTGAGCTAGCACAAAAACTATAGAAGGTATGGCCAAAATAAGGTCAAATGAGGGTGAATAAAATATTCACCTCTCATCCAAATTCTACAGTTTTAGTTTGAGATACCAAAGGGGGGGTCTCTTTGGAAAGAGAACAATCAGGGATATCTGATGGTACCATTAACTTCCCCATATCTCATCCAGAAAAAAGGTTATGGGGAAAACAAGTTCCATACAGATTTTGAGATAATCATATATCTGGATAACTAAAATTGAACATGGCATACCTTTGCCACATTTAATGTTAACCATAAAAAATGTGGTACAATTGTTTATATCTCATTCAGGGCTACACAATGAACCAAAATTGAGCTCAATATCTTAAAAACTGACAAAGTTATAGCAACTTCAAGGTAAAATTCCCACACTTAGACCAATACAGTTTCACTGTGGGATACTATCCCATAAGTATGATTATGAGGTGTCAAATATACAAATCAGCTTGTTAATAATTCAATAAATCATAGTTCAGTCAAACACAGGGGTCCATACAGGTTCTGTACAGATTTTGACGCATCAGAAGCACCAGAACACACCTGTAAACTCCATTGGTGAAACCTTTCACCCTGTATAGGGTAAAAATGACAACTTGTGGTTCTAAAACCCCATTTACACCTAATACCAGTCTATATTGAGTGTGTAGAACCACAAACCAGCCCACATTAGTGAAACCTTTCACTTTGTGGTTGTGTGCAGAGGTAAACAACCTCCCACTACCCCAGAACAAGAAAAAAGGAGGCCTTTCCTCACCAGAAGGCCAATCCATCATCCTGTTCTTGGTATTCTTACGTGGTATAGCTTCTTGAAGAAGTGGTAACCTTATATTTGAACAGGTATAATTCTAAATTGTAGCTATTGTAGGGTTTGATATTTTAAACCAACAGGTAGACACTGCACCCAGGGATATCAATAGCACTCACCACAACTAAATTCTTTTAATATATCCCTTTCAACCATCTCATCATTGATTAATAATCATTATTTTTGTGTGGCACTCAGAGTTATACCTTTTATTATCATCTTGAAGCTATATCATGGAGTCAACCTGAAAAAATATTCCCAAGTGATCTTACTCAATCCCATTTACTCTAATCAAATTATTCTGGGAAGATGAATGATGAGTATCCTGACTTTAAAAGTGCAATAATGTTTGAGAATTAGTGCCATTTTCAATAATTGTAAAGCCCAAACTGAAACATTGGTGAAACAAAAAAATTTAAGACTCACAGGCTCCCATTTTTCACTATCAATGGGATGAATTTCCCTAATTCACCCCTTCAATTTTTCAGAGAATATTTATCATATCTTTAGATTAAATGTTTTGAATGAGGATTATGATATTGATAATTATTTTCCAAGATATTATGAGTAAATTAATATAAATACAAAGAAATCATCAAAGTAATAGTTATGAATGATGTACAAATATAATTTGCAGGTCATTAATTGATATCACTAATATGAATTTCTCATGGAATCATTGTAGATTATGAAAAGAATATTCAAAAATATGGCTTATTAGAATTATACAAAGGTAACTCTCAATTTAGGTAAATGAGACCAGATATCCAAATTGAGCTTATGAGTTAAAATTCAATGTTCTTTATCAAGCTTCTTGAGTAAATATGTATTGACAGTCCAACATAGTTTCAAAATTATAAATTGCATACTAATTTCAATTATCACCAAAAAAGATTCATTTGACTCCCTTTGTGCAAATTATTATTAAAATATGCCAAAACTAATAGCTGCTCTGGTGTGGTATTTTTAAAGGATAGTATTTTTTAAGAGCTCCTTTTGATGAAGGAACTGAATTTATAACTTCAGAATTCAGAATAAAATATTTTTTCCTACAATAAATAATAATACTTTTTATTATAAATATATCAATATATAAGTCCAGAAATATCATGAATATATGACCTGGGAAGATCAAAAATTATGATATAAGCTTATGTTTTGAGGTTAATGATTGCATCCTGCTAGTGTCATTAATCTGTAATAAATATTTTTATACCAATATTTTTCTGAATATTTATTAAAAAAATATGCATTAAATTCTTTACTAGAATATATTACTTGAGATTACCTCCATATTGAGCTAAAATATCCCATTCAGTAATGGCAATGATTTCTTTTAGAACCTCCCTTTTAAATATAAAATGAGGGATATTTCTATCTTCAAACGAAAAAATCCTCTTCAGACATGTTTCAATTGGATAACCTATAGAAATTCACAATCAAATTTTTACTAAAAAGGCAAAAAAACCCAATATAAATTTCCAGGAAAATACTCATAAAGTTTGAGTAAGGGAATACAAAAAAATCCAAGAGTTCTAGGTTGAATTGGAGTTTTCTCTGAGCTTGGTGAGCTTCTATTGTAGCTTCATATTAGTATCAAAAGGAAGAATGCTGGATTGAGAGACTAACTATGGGCCAATAATATGTCATCATTAAAAAAAGCATGAAATGGTGCTTAAAATTGAAGATGTTTATAATACCTATGTTGTTATTTTGATATATTGAGGTCAGATATATAAAATTTTACCTAAGGCTTTTAAACATCATTTATTGATAGATGTATTTCCTGATATTCTAAATTACCAATAATGCCAAAATATTCCCCAGGGTTTTCAATTGAAATAATGTGGCTTGCAATTCTTCCAAATCTTCCATTTTTTAGCTTCAATTTCAATTTGGGGAAAGACCTATTTCCCATCTAATTCCTATTTTATGTTCCAAATGGAACACCTGCTGTCAGGTGTAGCCATTTTGCTCACAGTGAATAATATAAGAAATTGATAAATATTTAAGGGTGAAAGGTATTTCAGTGATTATAAAGCTTAATTTTGAAATAATATATGAATTGCGATCTTTTAATAAGGATAATATTAAGTTTATAGCCAATTTTCATATTTTAAGGAGGCTCTTATTAAAAAATAGAGGTAATAAATTGGATAAAGGTATGCTGTTCTCCTCAAGAAATATTTATAATTCCGAAATTAATCACAAATTATTAATAAGGGATATTTTTCCAATTGAGATTTTTTTTATTCAAATTTAATAATATCACAAAAAGAATGCTTAATATTTTTAAAAATGGATGTCTTATCAAAAATTAGGGTTCTACACCTAACAGAAAACTAGAGGTTCATAATTTTTCCTTATGGGTAAATTGATTGTTTTTTTTAATTTATTGATTATTATTATAAGTAAAGCTTTTGAATAGATACTTGTAAAGATGAAAATTAATAAATTATGATAATTCAAAGTTCTTGAATGTGGTTATAATTTTATCTAGGAATTTATCATAGAGGTGTTAGGTTGTTTTTGTGTTTTTTCCAACTTTTTTTACTATGACTTTGATTGAATAAAAATCCTTATATAAAATAAAAAAAGGCCAATATTTATCAATAGGAATAGGTTAGCTAAAATGGGATATTCAAAACTTATATCAGTAGCTATTTTATCATAATGAAACACAAAATACAGCTTAAGTTGAGCCAATTTTAAGTTAAAGTGAGTCTATATCTTAGTTTTTATGAGATAAGATGTTTTCCACATGTTTTAGATTTATTTTTTGAATTTAGGAGCTTAATTAAATTATACTTCATTCAACTTTCAAGCTAGAAAAACTGAGAATTTTGAATTGAAAATAAATGAAATAAAATGGAGGAATATTTTCTTTTTGGTAAACTTACGGTCTCTGATTTTTTATTCATAATCCTATAAGTAAAAGATAAAAAACTTTGTCATTAAGCTTAGCATAAATCGATAATTTATTAGCTTTTTTATCCTGGAGCCAATTATCAACTGATAGGATTTATTTTTTAAAAAATTCCAAACCACGGCGCTCTCACTAATAGAGGAAGTCTTAAACGTTTTTCAGAAAGCTATAACTTGAAATAACCATTATATTCTCAAATTTAATAATTATTAAAATTATCCTTGTATGAAAATTTTAGCTTTAATAAATGAATCATAATATCAAATAAAACTATGATTAATATATCAATTGATATTTTAAGATAAAAATACAATTGATCTCTGGTATTATTATGGAAATGTTAGCTCAGTTATTACTCCGATTTACTAAGGTATGTTTCTATGAACCAATTTAACATCACTTTGTCTGTCATTCTTATTACACTTATTTATGTATTTACTATTTTGTTCTTAAAATCTGATCCTGGAGTTATACATCATTAACCTTTCAAATGAATCTTATTATGGGATATGTAAAATGCTAGATATATATTAAGCTAACTTTAAATGGTTCTTAATGTAGTGATTACTGAAAATTTATTTTTGTAGCACCAAAACAAGTATCATTCTGAAGTCAATTTCCTCATTAATAAGAGAAACTCTTCATTCTATATTTTTTAAGTCTTTTATTACTGAACTAGCTTGTAATATTAATTTTTCATATTCAATATTTATTGATATCTTATGCGATATTTAAAGCTTTTCTTCTGAAATCATTTGATTTTTTGAGCTACTATATAAATCAAAATATGTATTATACTATTAGTATCTTAAATGTTTTGAATTTGGTCATTCATAAAAAACTTTTATAGAGTATATTGGTACTTTATTCAATATTGAGAATGCAACCATTTTAATGATTATTCATATTATTACTGTTATTAATTGATAAATGGAATATAGATTTACTCAGATTCAATTTTCCTATTGCTAAAAGATCAAAATAGGGGGTGTCAAAGTTACCAAATCCCACACTCAAAATCCCAAGTTTTTTTTTGCCAAAATCCAGAATTAATTTTTTGGGATTTGGGAAATCCCACACCTCAAGAGATGAGGTATTTTCAGGTACAAAAACACAGGTTTTTTGGTACCAAATACCGTGTTTAAATACCAAAATCACGCCTTTAGCTTCCCATAAAGGCACGTTTTTCAAACACACAACTCAGTAAGGGAATGTTAAATTGCATAAAAATTTCCTTCTCTTGCATAAAATCTAAATACACTCATCATTTATTAAGTTATTTGATTTCAAATTGCATTTAATACCAGCCTTTTCTTCATTTACCATGCCCAAGGCATCGCAAAGGCTACCTTTACTTCAGACCTTGAACTCACTTCAGTTCATCAATGCTCTCAGCTCTGATAGTGATTCTGATATCCAGGAAGATATAATCTTATTAGATATGATAACCTCACAAAGATACATCAATCCTTGTAGAAGATATCCATCTCATTACATGTATACAATCAATGATTTACAGACATTATCATCTGAAAAGTTTTTACAGCTATGTAGGACCACACATGAATCATTTTGAAAATTGGTTTCACAAATTCAAGATGATGAAACCTTTCAAAACTCATCACAAAACAAACAATGCAATCCTGCCATCCAATTGGCTGTGGCATTATCAAGGCTAGGATCAAATGGAAATGGGGCCGCTTTGGGAAAGATTGGAATGTTGTTTGGAATTAGCCATGGGGCTATTGTGTTGTACACTCAAAGAGTCATCCAGATATTAATGAAGTTGAAGTGCAAAGTGATTGTGTGGCCAACAATAGAACAACGCAGAGAGATGTCTCAAGTAGTGCAAGCAGAAGGCTTCCCTGGGTGCATTGGGTTTATTGATGGGAGTCTCATACCATTATCACAACGTCCTCCCAATGATGGTGAAGCGTATTTTGATTGCAAAAAAAGGTAAGCTGTTGAATTTTTATTCTTTATTTCAATCTTACTGATGGTTTACATATAAGGTATTCTATGTCAATACAACTGGTTTGCAATATCAACAAACAGTTCACTGCTCTGCATGTTGGTCTGAATACTATTATTAAAAATAACAATTTGAAATTCCTTTTTTGTTTGAGGAAAAAATAAGATAACAATATATTCCAATTATTATTGTAATTATCTAATTACTTAGTTATATTTTATTGAGTCTGCGGTGTAAATTTGGGTAATTTGATGTATCTTGAGGTTCATTTCATATAAGATAAGGTCCTCCAGGGTGAAACAGAGCTCCAACATTTATTTTAAAACCCATAATAATTTAAATCGATTAAATTTCTATTTTGACACTGAAATAACACTGAATTGAATCTTAATGAATAGTTTAATTATAATTTTAAAGAATTATGAATCCAAGAGAGTGATTAATGATAATATAAGCGAGCTGATAGTATTAACTAATCATTATTATAGATCAATTGAGCTTATAATAGCTCTTTAAACCAATTTAAATTTAACTTATAACCTCATCCTTTAATATTTGGTGAGGTTTCAGATTAAATTTTCATATTCACCATGAGGAAGAATTTTACAGTCTTCTATAAAATTACCCAAAAAATTGCTCAATTATAGTTATATACTCTACCTAAAATTAGAAAAAATATGATGTATTTAAATAAGTTACTCAAAAGCTATTACTTTTGAAATAATTCAAATCTTAATTTTACAATATAAGGAAAAGATGTTATTTTCAGTATAAGTAGAACTCATTCAGTTTTCCATTATTATAGTGAAAAACTTCAAAAATTAAGTTTCAGCAGGTAAAACTGAATATAATCAAGTTTTATCAGAATAAATATCTAAATAAGTTCTTTAACTATGGGTTAATTTGATGTTTTTGCTCAAAATTTTCACTTTGGTGGTTTTTTGAGTTTAAATCCTAATTTGAAAACAAATATTATTTAATTTAAGCTCATTTATGAGGCTCTAGCTTTAAATAAAATTTGAAAACTCATTAGAACCTTAACTAAGGTTAACCAATTCCAAAAACCACTCCTTGCAGATCCAAAAAAGCTAGATACCTTGGCACATTTTCCAAGAATTTT
Organism: Austropuccinia psidii; assembly: GCA_023105745.1. Taxonomy (NCBI): domain Eukaryota; kingdom Fungi; phylum Basidiomycota; class Pucciniomycetes; order Pucciniales; family Sphaerophragmiaceae; genus Austropuccinia; species Austropuccinia psidii. The sequence continues at coordinate 1,166,325 of JALGQZ010000012.1, forward strand.
GTTGTGCCATTATTTCTTATTTACTTTATAAAATTTTTTATTTAAATCCAAAGATATTTTTCTTTTATTATTGACAAACATACTGCAATATTTAACATCTGTATAGTAAATTCAAGGCCAACTTTAAAACTGCACACCACACCTCAATTTTACTATTTTTCTGTAATTTAAGCTATATATAGTATGATTTTTTTTATTTTAACCTTAATAAGGTTTGATTAAAATAAAAAATGTCAAATCTACACTAAATTCTTATCTTAGAAAATAGAGGATTTATGGCAAAATACCCTATTTTAAGACAATTTATAAAATTGGAAGGACAATTCAAAGATTCAATATAAAATTACTTAGATATTTTTAAATTTAAATTGAATTTTTATTCATTATTTTTGAATTTGAGTAAAATAACTTTCAAAGGAAAATTTTGTTAATTCTATGGGAATGTTAGATACTCCTCAGTGATAATGGATTAATTGCCCATGTAAGTTAGTTTTTTTATTTTATCATAGATTTTGAAAATTTATACTTTGACTTCAAAAATTCTCATTTAAAATTTCCCAACTCAAGCTAAACCAACTTTAGTCACTATCCATACTTTTTAAAATCATGAAAACAATTTTACCTATCTTTTACAGCCATTAATATGGGTTATTGGTAAATTTATGTGATAAGCAACATTTTTTCCCACCAAAATTAATTTTTATAAATCTTTTAATTTTCAAAGTACTTTTGTCCTGAAAGATCCCCAAAATAACTTGAATTTTATTTTTAAAAATCAATTTGACCAAAATAGCCATTTGGGACAATTAAAACAAAGCATATCATGATTATTTTTATTGAATTGGAATTTTTTATTTTGAATTTTCACAAGAAAAAAAATTTGGAGTGACGCTTTTGGATACCAATATCCATGGTCAAAAATGTACTCTGGTTTTGACCAAAAAATGGTACACATTTTCCAATAGATATTGGTACCAAGATTTTTCACCAAAAAATAGTTGTTTTATGAATTCCTTGTATCAAGGAGCTTCTTTGAAAGGATATTTTAAGATTGATTAAATAAAATCTCTATTGGTCTTTTTTTCTATGAGACTGGAAAAGTTTGAAGCTTTTTTCAAAAAAAAGAAATGAGAAAATCATTAAGGCTTCTGTAGATCTCAATTTGGGGCCAAAAGAGAATAAAAAAATGATAAATTTGGAAATTATATGTTAAAATTCTTAACAAAACTCATTTTAATTTACTAAGAAATTCCATGAATTTACCACTCCCTTTATTGTAATCGTAAATTTTGGCGGTTATAATTATTCAAGATTCTTCCTATCTCTTCAAGATCTCTTATAAAGTGATAAGAACCAAATAAATAATAAAATAAAAATCAAACTTCCCTTACTGAGTGCCTTAGGTACTTCAGAAAATTCATAAATCTGAAATTGTATATTTTATGTATAATATATAGTGAAAAATATTATTCAATTGATAGCTATATACTCTTGAGGAAATGATGAGAAAATAGGAAAAATTAACTCAATTTCATTCAATTAAGTAATAAAATTGAAAATTGAAAATTGCATAGAAAAGCTATAAATTGTATCAAGTGAGTTGGATTTTGTACAAGGTGTGAATGGCTTAACAGACGAAAATTCTTCAAGCTAAGCTATGAGAATAATTTACTGATTGATATTTTACTTTCAAGGAGAAATATCCAAGCTTTATTAAATTAATTTTCTAATTAATCTCAATTTTAGATATTACTCAGTAAGATATTTAATCTTTATTGGGATTGTTTTTTGGATAAATAAAAGTGAAATCCAACAAAAATTCATCCTTTATTGGTATATTGAAAAAACTCTTTACAAATATATATAGTAATTCTATCAAAGTTAGAAATTGATAATTGTTTCAGTATGAACTTCGTAAACCCACTTCATTAACCATATTTTGGATATTTATTATAAAAATTCCCTTCTAGAGGGTATATTTTGGTTTTGATAAGAGAACCGCATGAGATTGAATCTCATATATACTTAGATAATTTTTCATAATGTATAATTTTGAATGGAATGACTGAAGAAATTGGGTACCAAGATATCTTATTTTATTCAGAAATAAATTCAATAAGTTTTTTATAGTTTTTAATTTAAATTAGAAAGAATTTTATTCAAAAAGATTTGAAATCATATCAATTATACCTTCAAAATTAATGATAGTTTCATTCACTAAAACAAATTCAATAAATTCACAATTATTTCAAATATAATGAGCTTGGAAAAACTAATAATAACAAACCTCATTGTGAAAATTGAAATTTATATTTTGATCATCTATGGGATAGAAAGCTTCATAAAGTTACCTATGAAAAATGAAACATACTAAGAGAAGAAATATTTTTATAAATTTTACTCAAATAATACTCAGTTCAATTTCAATGCATGCATGAAGTGATACACTTCCATTTTACTTGTTATATAAATTATAAGAATTCCAACTATAATTTGAAACAATATGAATATCTTAGTATTAAACTTAGTTTATGTTATGAAGGAATTGGTCTTTTTTTAAAGATATAATTTAAATAGTAGTTATAAATATAAAAATTATCTGAAAAATTGAAATAAATATAGAGGTATTTATATTATTGTTAGGCCCATTTAGAGAAAACAATTAACACATTGATATTTTAGGTATATCAAAATAAAAGAAATACCAAAAGAATGTATTCAGATGAAGTTCATAATTAATTCTCCTTTCAGCTACTGTATTTTCCAAAAGAAAACATCCAGGAAATTTCACTATCAGAAAATATTCAACAATCATGAATATACCTTAATTCAGAAGGAAATTTTTTGGTGTTGGTAAACACATGTAAGCCCTTATGTGTTTTTACCAATTTATGGCAAAAACACATAAGTGACCTCATTTTTAAAAAACAATTCCTCAGGATCATCTTTGAGGTTTTTTTAATTTTTTTTGCCATATTTTTTCTGACATGAGATTTCAATATCCACAAATTCTTTTATATTTTTTTGTCCAAATTTGTCAAATTTGGCCAATTTGGCAAAATGGCCTATTTTTTCAAAAAGATTCATTATATATGTTCCCACTTATAAATTTCCATATTTTTTTTTAAAAATAAAGCGAAAAATCTTTAGAATAAAAAACCAGAAGCCAAAAATTTGGCAATTTTTTTTTGCCAGGATAATTGTAGGCCCAAAAAGTCCCTTTTGTATGTTTTTTGTTCATGTTTGTAATTAACTTGAAAATTCCATTTATGAAGTCAATTTAATTGAAAATTTAACTTATGAGGGGTTGAATTTGAAAGTGCCATAAATGGCATCACAAATAACATAATAATGCCATAAATGGCATCAAGAATGACATATAGATGCCATTTATGGCCATAGTATTGGCATAATTGGAATTGAAAAAATGCCATAAATGTAATTGTATGGCCTTAAAAATTCCATATATGGCATTGTTAATGTCATTTTTGGCCTTCAAAATGCCATTAATGGCCTCAACAATGGCTTGAATGGCCTTAACAATACCATAAATTGCATTAAAAATCCCATTTATGGCATTAATAATGCCATTTGTGGCATTGTTAAGGCCAAAAATGATATTAACACTGCTGCCATTTATGTCTTTTTAAGGCCATTCATTCCATTATCAATCGCCTTAAAAATGGCATGAATGGCCTTAAATTATTGATTAAATAAATTGCATCGTTAATGCCATTTATGGAATTAATAATTTCATTTGTGGAATTAAAAATTCCATTTGTGGAATTAAAAATTCCATTTTTGGCATTAACAATGCAATTTATGGAATCAATAATGCCATTTATGGCATGAATAATGCCCTTTATTGCATTGATAATACCATTAATAGCCTTCAAAATGCCATTAATGGCATTAATAATTCCCTTTATTGCATTGATAATGGCATTAATGGCATCAGAAATGCCATAAATAGCCAGATTTCATTTAAAAACCACCCCTACGTTTTTTACCATAAAATTACGTGTTTTTATCAATTTGCTTACGTGTTTTTACCAATAACAAATATTTTTGGTTTTTGATCCTCTTGATTTAAGTGATTTGGATGTACTTTTATATCAAATAAATAGGGAGTTCAATCAATGTCTAATTCCATAATGAAAAATTAAAAAAATCATTTAATCTCGCAGCTCAAATATTTCTGAATGATATGATCTTATTGAAATGAAAAATTGGAGATTTTTCAAAGGGCATCCTCACAGTCATAAAAAACATAGATAATTTCTTAAAATTCAATAAAAAAATTGATAATTTTACTTAATAATACTCCAAACATAAGACAAGTGATAACCTGCAAGAATACCCATTGTAAGTCCTGTGATCCAATAAAATAAAAGTAATTTCCTATAAGAAATTAGGTATTCTCAAAATATTTATTTTACACATGAAAACCTGAAATTATTGATTAAAGTATCGTTATTAAATTAAGAATTCAATGAGAAAAAAATCTAAAAGGAAAAGTCTTAAAGAATGATTCTTCTTGATATTCTCAAAATATAAAAATCAGATAGAGATAATTTTGAATTCATATAATTGATAGGAATTCTGCATATTTCCAATATCCCTTCCCCTCTATTGATATAAAGATATTTATTTCACATCTGATTTTATTTTGAATTGATGCAGCTATACTCATAAATATCTGTGAGTAATTAATCGTTTATTGTAGAGCAATATTCAAATTTGAAAAGAAATTATCTCAACACAATTGATGAAGATTTTTAGCCATGAAGAAGTGAAATACGCAGATTCCAGACTTTCGCCCAACAGAAGATAATTTCAATTGTGTACCCTCTTATTATTTATTATCAAATCAATTCTTAGAGTGTAATATTTTTAAATTATGAAAGAATCCTCAAAAGGATTATCACACATATATCTTAACAATAGTATTTATTGCAATTAGAAAAGGGAAATTAGTTTGGAAATAATTGAAAAAGAATAAAAAATGAGGAAACAATACCCACCTTGAACAGTTTGGAATAATGAAGCAAATAAAAATGTATATTTACTAGTAGGAAGAAAAAAATAATTGGGATTACAATAAAAAACAATAAATTGAAAACATCATTTTGACTAATATAAAGTCAATATTGAAAGAAAAGTGATAAGGATAACAGAATTTGAGTCGAAAGTTGAATTTTGACATGAAATTTATCCTCAATGGATTTGGGAAATATCATGAAAAAAATTGTATTTTTGGAAATCCTTTTGTTTGGGATTAATGAGACAAAGCCTGGAGGATAGAAGCATATGTAAAAGCTTGTTTGGTTTTCGGAAGAGGATACTTAAGCAAAGGTTTAAAGTTTTGTTTTCGGGGTCCCATATCATAATTTAATATGGGTAAGTGGCTTAAAAACTAGCAAATGATATGCTAAAATGTCCTTATAAGAAATATGAATACTTAACAAAGTCAAAAATAAATGGTAAGGTTATTTTCAAATAAAAAGGGTTTGGGGTGATTTTGGGTTGTAATTTTGATTTTTGAGATATTTATTTTATGCAATAGTATAATTAAATAAAATGGAAATAATATTCATTTTTAGAGGAATTTTATTTCATTTTTGAGGTATTTGGCCTAATAATATAATATGATAGTAATTTAGTTTTGAAAAAATATTTTAAAATGTTGTTTATTTTCTTGTAAAGGATATAGGAAGGGTAAGAAGTATTATATAAGGGGCGATTAGGGTGAGTATATAGGGAATAATTCCCAATATTATTATAATATACCTATTGTAAGATGTGACTATGAAACTGATGATAATATTACTATTAATCAACAGTACTATGTCTGTTCTTATGAAATATAATAATAAAAAATTATTATAACCACAATTAAATAATTATAAAATTATTTCTTTCACGTGTTATACACTACTAGTGATTATAACAGTGAGTAGTAATTGTCTACAAGAATCAATTACAAGAAGAATTTAATAATAAAAACTTCTTTTATTAAAATAATAAAATTATTTTAATATTTAATTATCTTTTACAAGAATAATTATAAAGATAATTGTTGAAGAAAACTATTACTAGAGAAAAACTTTAAGAATTAAAGATAAATGACTCACTAATGCTCCAAAGAACTTATTGATAGATAAAAGTAGAGAAATTTGACGTGGAATTGTGGATTTAAGGGATCAAAAGGATTTATAACAGTATTACAACAATATATAGTTGGATTCTATGATTTCACGTCTTTCTGGTTGATTCTGAAAGATTTAAAACACTTAAGAATAGCTTGTAACTAATACTTACTTGTTGGTAATAATGATTTAATAAATTGATAAGATGATGATGCAGAAAAAACAGCAAGAAGAGGCTTCTTTTAAGTCAACAACAGCTCACAGAGGCGTGCCATGGAGCAAACTGAAAAACCAGTGAGTGAGAAAACAATAAACCTTTTTGGATTATTGATTGCATCATTTGTTGTCACGTAAGATTATCATAATTACATAATTGATGCTTTTATGTGACTACCAACCCCAATATGGTTAAGAATAAAAGGAGTAACATCAGTAAATCTTCTTTTATTCCAAAATAATAATTGATTTCTCAAAGTTATCAATGTTATTTCCAATTTCATCACAGGTTTTAATTACTGTGAATTTTTGAAGATTCAGTGTTTCACATAGAATGGTCAAAAATGGACTGTAAGTAAAACTTTTAATTTTACTAGTAAAACTGTGATTTTTTTGGTTGTACCATAGATAATACAGTTCTTCATTGGTCCTGAAAGTTTCAGAAGGATTCATTAAGAATTGTATTTTTAATGAATTTTTGAAGTTTTTACCTCATTTCTACGTAGAATTGCAAATATCAGTGTTTGACTGGTTTCTATGAGGTAAATCAATGGATACAAGTCCAAAAAGGGTTTTAATTACTCTTTTGGGGTTTATCCATGGAAAGTCATTAAGAATTGACGTGGTTACAGGAGTCTAAGTAGCTCTTTACCTCCTTGGCACATCAAAAATAGCAGGTTATTTGCTATTTTCTTATGATTACAGTAGGTGTAACTTGGTAACCAAGTTCCCAAAGAGTTTTAGTTTACCAATTGGGCCAAGATGAGCCATGGATCCATGCTCTGGAGCTATCCACGCCTCTGAGGCCTCAGAAGTTGGGTACCCTGGCTCTCTTTGATGTCTTTTGTCCCCCTTGCTTATTTTTCACGTAAAAATAGAAATTTAAGCTTAAAGTGAGATATCCACTATGGGTGTACCAAAAGTCCATGTAAGAATACCATGATATTAAGTGCTCAAAACATGCTTAACACTATTCTTAGTGTATATGTAACATGGGATTTCTCACTTTCCCATTATTTTGGCTTAAAATCAAAAAAAACAAAAATTTTCACGGATCTTTTATGTGGTATTAATGATGTGGTATTGAAGTATTTTCCATTTTACCACCTCAAATACTTAAATTGAGCTTATTCACTCTATGGGGCTACCCTAGGTGAATTTTTGTGTAGAATCCAAATCTGGTCTCAAATCCATGGATTTACTTACTCAATAAAAAGTTATTCATCTTTTCTGAAATTGAAAATGATGAATTTTGGATATATGCATGACTTATGAGTTATGCATAATTCAAAATTTCTTTTTAAGATAATTGTGGCCTATTTGGGTATGTAAAATATACCTCAAGGCTCACACCTATAGTTATTCATATGAAATATTCAATACTGACTATAACTCTTTGTCAATGATACTATACCGGTGAGAATTACTACTTATTATTGTATAAATAACCCTGATATCAGATTAATTCCTCGTAAGATCATCGATTCAATGAAACATAAGGGTAAAATATCAAAAGCGCCCTTTTTATATACCTACCAGAAATTCAGAATCCAGGTCTTATTGGGGAAAGAGTTTGGGTACAAATTATCCTTTTTGATATTGAGGTATGATTTGAATCTTAGTGAGTTTCTTTTATGCAGTAAAATGACAAATCTTAAATAAAATATTACCTCTGAGAGTAAACCATAAATTATGGTAACTGTGACTTACAGGAAAGCTTTTAAAAACTCATATGTGTTAAAATATGGAATATTTTAGCTTTACAAGGTAAAAACCATAAAAGTAGCTAATTGATTCAATCATGAACTATATATTCTACAAGGGACTTATTCTTACAACTATTAGGGGCCTGAGAGTCAAGAAAACAAACAAAATACTCCAAGATTTCGCTTAAGTGATCAGTATCCCTTGAAGAGAAAGAAGGTATTTATTTCATAATTCAATTTATTGAATTTTGAACCTAAGATCAATGGGGTATTGGTATTGATGCTTTCTCACAGTAAAGTTCATCCTAATATTGAGTAAAAGAATCTTTTTGATAAAAATCTCAGCTGTAGATAATATTTCATATTTATTTTCAAGTTATGGATTGAGAAGCTCTGAAATTGACATTTGGTTTTGATATGTAATTAGACCCAGGGATTCCAATCTCTGATTTTCTGCATTAAGAAACTCTTCATCTTGATTTATTCCAGTATCAATGAGGATCGAATCAGGTTCACAAATAATCTCTGTATGAGACCAAAAAAAGGGATTGTTGAGTTGATGATTTCATTACATTGAATATGACAAAGGTGCATTGCACTTAGTTGATCTATTTTATATATTTGGTTTCCTTTCATATTGGTGCTGAAATCTCATATAGATAATTAGATAAACCTTTTGAGGTAATGAGCTTTTAATCCTCTTATTATTCCTGCATCCAGGGTCTGAACATGTGCTGTAAGGTTTCGACCAAAGAAGATCATTTGAATGTTTGATAGAGGGATTTTTGGTGGCTCATCCCCTTTGAAATATTTAATAGAAGGGAAATGCTTCACCTATTTTCATTTAGCTCCACATTTCTGAAATATCTCCGAGTTCCCCTGTGCCTTGGCATTGTGATAGTATTGGTATCCAAGTTAAAACCCATAATTTTCCTGAAATCATCAGGGCCATTTCTACTTTCTAATTAAAAGGAGGGGTAGACCTTCAGTTCCTTCTGATTTACACGTAAATTCAATTGCAATGTGAGTTTTTTTGACTTGATTCCATTTGCTTGAGTATAAGCTAAGCCTTTATCAGGTGGAATTCTAAACAAGATATTTTAGTAATCTTTTTTAAGAAATATCTTTTTAAATTACTTAAGCATATCAGAGCCCAGCTTTATCCATATTAAAAATCTATTCAAGCTTTAAATTTGATATAATTGGAATTAAACAGTTAACTTCATTTGTAACCTCAATTTTGTGGTTTGAAGCTTCTTGTCCATGCTTCCTATAATTATGTAAATCTTTCAATTATTGAATTCATATAAGCCACCCATTGGAAATACTGAGACAACTAGCTCTGGGTATATCACATAATTTTGGAAAGAACTTCTATTTTTCACAGAGGACATCACCAGTTAACACAAAATTGTTCTTGAATGCTTTCTGCACCCGTTCCTCCAACATCTCATCCACCTTTGCATGCTTGACAAAAACAATTCTTCAATTCTTTTGGAAATATTATTATGAGATCAAGTTCAATTTTTGATCTCATCCTGTAACAAGACAGATATATGGGCTGTTTTAGCTTTAGGTTTGGATATTTCTCATTCAACTGAATTTATGTCACCCACTTTTTCTTCCCATTCTTGTGAGGCAAATCCAAGATATCAATTTTCGGGGACAATTTTGCAGCACATAAGCTTGAATCATTCGCACCAATGTCTTGAGATTTCTATTCATTGTCATTTATTCAAGGGGGTTTTTGTGGCTTTGATTGAAGATTTAATTTAGCATGATCAAAGATGTTACTCAATCAAATTAATGAATTCTTGGTGATGATAATTAACTCCTTGAAGTTCTGATTCATTTCAAAGAACTTTCTGATGATTATATAATCCAAGAAATATTTTCTTATTGATTTAGCCACTTTTCTTCTTCAGCTTTCAGTCCTCCATTTTGTTTTTTGTTCTGAAGCTTTTTTTGTTTTCAACTTATTGATCAAGTTCATGAAGACTGGAATCCAACTGATCAAGTGCAAATTTTTCACGCATATTTGAAATAAGTGAAGAGCTTAGAAAATCCAATGAATTAAGAAAAAAATTGTGTTTCGACATCTTGTGGCAAAGACTCCCGATTCAGGTAGAAGTTTAATATTGAGAAATGGCATTTGGGCAGGAGAGCAGAAAAAAAGGGATTGGATAAGAAATTGATGGTTCTGAAGAACTGCAGTGATTATTTTTCAAATTTTTGACTATAAACTCTGCATGGACCAAAATTTTAGCAAGTTTATGGGTTTAAGGATTTTAATCAGGAACCATGTCAGTGGACCCAAACATCCATGGGTCTTGAGAGGTATGGATCTTGACAAGCTCTACTGTATGTGTTTTGTTGATATTTTAGGTTTTATTTGTTTGGAAGTATATAAAGAGAATCAATTGGGATCCTGAAAAATCAGGTATTCTTTGTTGACTTCAGCTTATTTTGGAAATTCTTCTTTCTATCTTCCAAGCTTAAAATGAAATTGAAAAGATCATTTTTAAGGTTTATGCTAAATATGCTGGTTTGATCAAGATGAGGTTAGTGTTTTTGTGGGCTTATAGTAGCTTTTGATTAATTTGTCTTATTTATTATAGTTCTATTCCAGACAGTAGGAGTAAAATTGACTTACAGAGTGCTAACATATTTATAACTAAAGGTGTGATTATCGATGTAAAGGATTTATTTGGTTTTTAATTGTGAATATTAAAAATTTAGAATTGGTGAAAAATGTGATTTTATATTACAGTATCTATCAACTCCTTTTTCAATATTATCCAAGATTTTGGATCTTAAATGATTCCATAATTTAAATCAAAGATATTCCTACCCAGTATCTATTAGCTCAAGAAATGGATAATCAAATGATGTGTATCTTCTATTTGGAGTGTGTAAATATTATCAGGAGTCTTAATATCATATCAAAAGAGCTTTATCTTCAATAATATAGGATAAGTTTATTCCAGAGTGTCAACAAATTGCAAATTTTTGCAAACTTTTTCTAATCAGTGTTAATGAAGACTAATAATGTCATGTGTAGTAATCTTTATCAGACCTATTTATAAGAACGAGACAAAATATTCAGTACATGTATAGCTTTGTGTTCAAAATATATGAAAAATTATATCTAAAAGCTATTCCAGGTAAGTAATAATTTCAATTAGGCTCAACATCATGAAAAAACTAAATTTTGGAATCCTTTTTGAAGCTACTTAATATTTATAGTATCCACCAATAGACGAGTACTACTGTAAAATTATTTTTCTTCTAAAAATGATTTTCCTTACATCATTTTATTAAGAATAATGAATATAAAAGTGACTTCAAGGAAAGATAAAGCTTTAATGAATTGTATTATGAACGGGTTTGGTATATTTCATCCAGAAAGAAGCTTCTGATATTCATTTTTCAAATTATCAAGGATGTTTTTGTGAAATCTTACAAGCATTAAATATCATTATCTATTGTGATTTTCAATATTTTCATGATAAGGGATCTTCAAATAAGGAATTTGATTGTTTTGAAATTTTTGATCCTATTCAGTAAAAAATCACCCTAATTTTTGCTGAAATATTCTTCAAAGATTAATTTCAACTCTATCAGATTTTGGTCAGGAATTATTCCCATGATTCCTGGCGGCACCATAGATCTAAGTTATTTTAACTTTGGTGGTTTATTTTCACAATAAAAAAAGACAAATGTCTTGATATCAAATTTGAAAGATAAGAGTAACAGCTAAGGAATATTTTTTTCATAAAAATCTTGCATTATGGGATCAGGTTCATATAATAATACTTGTAAATTGTTTTGAAATTGAAGCAGACGCTTCAATTGGATGAGAGCTTAAATATAATAATAAAGAAGGTTTCAGTGAGAATATAGAGTATAAAAATCATTATGAATTTTGGGAAAACAAATATTCATATGGTTTAAGTTTGAAATGGATATAAGTTAAGATATTTGGACTTTCATAAATAGTTGTGAAAGAATTTTTTCAATGGTGTGTTTTATAAATCAGAAGCAGAATCATTGGTATTATTTTTTGCGAATGTTACACTAAGATCCTTGTGTGGATAATCTTTTATGAAAGCAAAAATAAAAAATAACTATATATTTTTACCTACTTTGAGAATATTCAAATTCCTTGATAAGCCTACTTTATAAAATAGTGAGAAGCACATACTTTTCTATTTTGGGTATATCACACATTGACAAACCTATGAAGGCCAGAAATAGTGATGAGATTATTTGGCATTTTGGGTTTTGCTTATAATTGAAAAATGATGTGAAATTAAATTAAATTTTTATATTTTCTTTCTTAAAAATATTTATCCAACCTTTCATCATGTTTTTTGATCTGATATTGAATTCTTCAGTAAAAAATGAATAATTACTTGTTGAAAAAGATCCTAAGTCGCACATTTATTCGGTTCAACAATTCAAAATATTCCCATTTTTCATAACCCTACTTTTTTGATTAGAAATATCTTGGTTTCCTAACTGAGTCATCGGGAATTTGATCAAAACTCTACATGTTTTGAAAACTAAGGAGCAAATTTTTCTTCTTATCAAACCTAACCCAATCTTATTTTAATTAATCAATTAAACTCTCCCAATCTCCTGATTTTTATCTTATTTTACTGTTAGTACTAGACTAAACTTAGTATACTGTAATTTCTTTCAGGATAATTGTTCACAAAAATAATAATAGGTAAATATCAAGCTCCATTGTTAAATTTTTTTGAGGTTGAGAAAGTGAATGAAAAAGGAAATTTGATCCAAATATATCCATCATTTTCAAAGAAAATTATTAATAAATTAAAAAAATTGGTTCTAGATTGATTCAATACCTTTGGAATATTTAAGGTTTTTAAAAATAATTATTCAAAAATAGATTTAATTAATCATTACATTCTGAAACAATGAGAATATGCAATAATGAAGATCAAATTTGGCTTTAAGATCTTTTAAGTTATCATCTATTAGATATTCTTGAAGAATAACTTTATTCATATATCTTTTGATAATTTGAAAAAAGGTTCAATTTGTTTAAGTACCTTTTTGATTGAAAATGCTTCAGATATTCAACTATTTTCGTTTGAAATTTACCAACAGGAAGTTCATGTGAAAAAGATAACATAATTACTTTAAAGAACTTGGAGGTTGAACAATATAATTTTTGAAATATTTTTATTTTCTTAGTAAGCTATGTAGAAAGTGAGATTGACTTGAAACCATAACTTAAGCAATTTGAAAGGGGAAAATCAGTATTTAGTCCCAAAAACTATAATTTTATTGCACCCAAAATCCCACAGTTATTAAGGTGTAGTATTTTAAAAATTCCAAAAATCAAAAATGGGAATTTAGGGGGAAAATAATTATTCTCAATTTTATATTTTTGGGCTTTGACACCCACTATGAATAAGCATATTCAAGGCTTGGATATCAATCTGAAATATATTATAAGTGTATCATCAGATAAATAGCAGAATGAAAGCTACTAATATTTATGATTAAAGACCTAAATGTATTGAAATAAATATCAAGAAATTGATGTGTGAGTTTATGAATATAAAATATCTTTATAGTTATTATTAATAATAAAGTACATTTAGAAGAATGAATCACTTCATTTTTTGAAAAAATATGTTGTTGATAGAACTGTAAAAATATAAATGAAAGTTGCTATGATTTTGAAATTCATTCCTACTCTTAACTTGAGGAGGGTGTAAATTTATTGATAATTGTTTTTGGAAAAAAATTTCAAGAATTTAATTGACTTGAAGTTAGTTTTGGAATATGGAAAATATAAAATGAAAATTTTGAGTAATATTGTCATGTGTTAATATTCAAGTTAGATAAGGATTGTGAGGCTTGAGGTATATTTTACATACCCAAATGGGAATAAGTATCAAAATAAATTCTGAACTGTGCATAAACAATAAGTCATGCATATATCCAATATTTATCAATTTTTATTTAAGAAAAGATGGATAAATTTTTGTGAGTAGGTAAATCCATGTATTTAAGTCCATATTTGGATTCTTCACAAAACTTCACCTAGGGTATCTCCATAGAGTCAATAAGCTTAAATTAACTCTATGTGGTGGTAATATGGAAAATAATTCAATACCACATAATCAATAACACATAAAAGAATTGTGAAATTTTTTTTTTCTCAATTTCATGCCAAAATAATGGGAATGTGAGAAATCCCATATTACATATACACTAAGACTAGTGTAATGCCTGTTTTTGGAACTTAAAAATACAGTCTTGGTACACCCATAGTTAATATCAGTCTTGAAGCCTAAATTACTATTCTTGACATGAAAATAGCTAAGGGGGACAAAAGACATCAAAGAGAGCCAGGGTAGCCAACTTCTGAGGCCTCTGTGGCATGGAAATATCTAAAGCTTGGATCCATTGCTCATCATAGCCCAATTAGTATACTGAAACCCTTTGGGAACATTTCTACCAAGCTAAAGTCCCATTAAATCATAAGAAAATGGCAAATAAATTGCTATTTTGACAGGACAAGGATGTAATGAGCTACTCTGACTCCTGTAAAAATTTCAGTTCTTAATAACTTTCCATGAAAAAAATCTTAAAGGATTAATTAAAACCTTTTTGGACTAGTATCCTGCCTTTACCTCATGGAAACCAGCTACAACTTAGCTATCTGCAATTCTATGTAGAAATGAGGTAAAGAATTCAAAAATTCATTAAAAGTAAAATTCTCAATGAACCTTGCTTAAACCTTAAGTACCAATAGAGAAAAGGATAATAACTATATAAAACCAAACAGAATCATTACTTAATAATTAAAATTAAAAGTTTCACATATATTCCATTTTTGATGATTCTGCATGAAACACTGAATCTTCAAAAATTCACAGAAAATGAAATCTGTGATTAAATTTTGAATAAGATTGATAAATTTGAGAAATTCTTTATTCTTTTGAAAGAAAAGCAGATTGAAAGCTGGCACTCCTTTATTAATTAACCATCAATGGGCTGGTAGTCATGTAAAATGACTGAATTAAGTAATCATGACAATCTTATGTGACAATAAATGATGTAACCCATTATTCAAAAATAATTAATAGCTTTTACCCATTGGATTTTCAGTTTGCTCCATATCACGCCTCTTTGAGCTGTTATTGACTTAAAAGAGTCCTCTTTTTGCTTTTTTTCACATCATCTTATTATCCAATTATATCTTTAGTACCAACAAGTAAGTATTACTTAGTCCTTTTCTTAAGTGTTCTAATTCCTCAAGAATTAATCATAGAGACCTTAAATCATGGAAATATACTACTTGAAATAGTATCTAACTATCATATTGTTGTATTACTGTTTTAATACCATTCTTCTCCTTTAAATCCAAGATTAATCCATCAAATCACTCTGCCAATTCTTTACAAGGTATTATTGGAGTATGAGTGAGTTTTTTATTCAATTCTTAAGTTTTTTTATCTATTAATTGTTTTCTTCAAACATTATCTTTATAGTTATTCTTGCAAAAGATAATTATATATTGAAATCATTTTGTTATTCTAATAAAGAATTTTTATTATTAAATACTTCTTGTAATTGATTCTTGTACACAATTACTGCTTACTGTTATATCCACCAGTAGTGTATAACAAGTAAAAGAAATAATAAAGTAAATAATTATTTAATTGTGTATATAATGAATTTATTTCATATATTTCATAAGAGCAGTAATATTACTGTTGATTAATAATAATAATATCAACAGTCTCATAGACACATCTTACAATTATAGATAAAGCTATGAATGAATATTCAATTGGAACAACTCAGATTTTACAATAATTTTTTACTAAATTAAAAAGTTATTATGAGATTGAATAAATGGGATTTTAATTTAAAGTAACTAAGATATGCAAGTTTAATAGAATTCACAAGTAAATTGTTGCTTTTAAGATTGAGTGAAGCTGAAGTAATAATGAAAATTAAAATAAAAACCAATTTCTCAATATTTATATTTGTTTAGGTTTTGAAAGCTCTAATCAATTTTGACTTCATTAGGGGGTGTCAAAGTTACCAAATACCACACTCAAAATCCTGAGTTTTCTTTTCTGAATCCCGCATTAACTTTTTGGGATTTGGGCAATCCCACACCTCAAAAGCTGAGGTATTTTGAGGTAAAAAAACCCAGGTTTTTTGGTACCGAATCTCATGTTTATATACTGAAATCCTGCCTTTAGCTTCACTTAAAGGCTCAGTTTTACAACACACAACTCAGTAAGGGCATGTTAAATTGAATAAAAATTCCCTTCTCTTGCATAAAATCTGAATATACCAGTGATTTATTAAATTATTTGATTTCAAACTGCATTTTCTAAAGATCTTTTCTTCATTTACCATGCCAAAGGCATCACAAAGGCTACCTTTACTTCAGACCTTAAACTCACTGCAGTTCATTGATGCTCAGCTCTGATAGTGATTATAATATCCAGGAGGATATAATCTTATTAGATATGATAACATCACAAAGATACATAAATCCTTGTAGAAAATATTCATCACATTACATGTATAAAATGGATGATTCACAAACATTATCATCTGAAAAGTTTCACCAGCTATGTAGGACCACACATGAATCATTTGAAAAATTGGTTGCACAAATTCAAGATGATAAAACCTTCCAAGACTAATCACAAAATAAACAGTGCAATTCTTCTATCCAATTGGCTGTGACACTTTCAAGGCTAGCATCAAATGGCAATGGAGCTTCTTTGGAAAAGATTGGGATTTTATTTGGAATTAGCCATGGGGCTATTGTTTTTTACACTAAAAGATTGATCCAGATATTAATGAAGTTGAAGCAAAAAATGATTGTGTGGCCAACAATAGAATACCACAGACTTACTTACTGATTAAGCATATTCAAGCTCTCCTTGGGCTGTTCCAGAATATACGGGAGTTATAGCAAAAAATGAAGACAACTGTTCTTTAAATGACTGTCTAGCAAAATAATGGGTTTGAATCAAGCATGCAATTGGAATTTTGAAGGGGAAGTGGTTTTCTCTAAGGGAAATGTGGAATCAAATGAGGGATAATCATTAAATTGAATACTTTGTTAGCTGGGTTGTTTCTTACACGATTTTACATAATATTCTAGCAAAAATTGGAGATTGATAGTTTGATTCATATGAAGATGATGATCCACTGCATGCGGAAAATATGTCCAATAACAACATTGGGGACAATGTGGTAAATATTCATGAAAAACCTAAACCAATTACTTTGGCATGGAAAGATAATCAATTGAGAATTTCATCAGGACCATTGGTTTATGTACCTAGTTTAATGGCATACAACAGAGTGAAGATGTTATTGGTAAAATAAAAATTTAGAACTAATACTTTTTACTTCTTTTTTGGTCCTGCACATTTCTTCCAAAGTACCCATTGACTTTTGAATTAATTTTGGTGGGAATAATTTTCAAGAATTTGTCACCTACATTAAATAATTTATGGTTGATTTGAAAGCAACATCCAAAATGAGCTATTTTGTCATGATTGATAATTTCTGGAGGTGGTTTTGTTGTATGATGAACCATTTTTTATGTCTTCCAAAGGATTTCCATGATGCCAGGTTTTCTTAAAAAATCAATCTTCATTTTCAATTCAGGAAAGTGCAAGCCATGTCCAGAGATGGTGAAGACAGTTGGAAGGGGATGAAAATTTTTTTTTGATACAAAAAATATATACCACAAGTTCAGGAATTGTGATCATGTAAATCTTGATTCAGCTTATAAAAAAAACCATCTTGAGTAACAATGACATTTGTAAAAAATTTCAATCATTCCTTTTGATTGGCAGAAGTCCATTCAAGTTGACTGAAGTTTGGTAATTTTGCTGCTTCCATTGATGACTGACTTTCATTTGCACCTAATTTTGAAAAGTGTGATACTCTTGAGTAAATGAATTTGTTATATTGTCAAAGCTTGTTCCATTTCATATTATCTGATTCAATTTGGTGAGGAGTCAAAACTGGTTTTCTGGATTAAACACCTAAATAATTTGAAATTACTTAGTAATTATTAAAATTATCAGAAAAAAAACTCAAACCTGCAGATTTTCCAGAATCTGGACAAGGAAAAAAGCCAATACCTTTCATAATTCCACCTAGGAGTTGTTTATTGGTTTTAACTTCTTGGAGATTTTGATATAAGGATATTAATGTCACAATAAGCTCCTTTAGGATCTGATAGTGGCCAGAAGAATGTTCAAAAGGGGTGATTTAATAAATGATGACAGGTAAAAATGGCTTTTTTGTTTTATAAATGAGTACATAAGGGTGTGGTAAAGTGTTGATTGATGGAAGCTTTACCATGAGCCATTGGCTGATTTCTTGTCAATTGAAATGGTTGAAGAGTTCTTATATGCTGTGTCAAATGGCCAAGGTGAGACATGATTTGTTTGGAATCATTGATATGTTGTCTATGGCATTTGGTGAGTTTTCTTTTATGATTTGTTTTGGTATTATTATCCTCATGATGTTCTAAATTTGATTGAGTCCTAACCATGACATCAAGAAGAGGAATAATAGTTTCATCATCATTCAAATCATTCTGATGATGTGCTGAGTCTGGTTTAGTCCTAAACATGACATCATCAGAATGATTTGAAGAATAGAAAAATAAGCAAAAAAAGGTTATTAATTAGTTTCATCATCAAGAACAAAAAAACAATTATCATCAGTGATCATCAACATGAAAGAAAAAAAAGTTAGTAATTAATTTCCTCATTATTATTAAACAAGAACCAAAATAAATGGGCAACAATCATTAGTGATGATCACCATAAAAGAAGAAAAAAGGTTAATAATTAGTTTCATCATCAAGAACAAAAAAATAAAAAAAAATCAAGAAAAAATAATTGAACATCAGTGAAGATTGATAGAAAAGAAAAAAAAGAGTCAGTAATTATGTTCATCATAATTGTGAATAAAGAAGTACAAAAAAATTGATCATTAGTAATGATAAACAGATAATAAGATAAAAAACACAAAAAAAATGTTGGTCATAATGACTCATCTATAGATGAGTTCATTTTAAAAAAAAGAAAAAAATTAATGGCCTCTTGCAGGCCATTAATATGCTAAAAAATTAAAAACCTCCCCAATCCCAAATTAATTCCAAATTTATTGGAGCGAAATAGATAAAAAAAGCCCTGGAACCTCCCAGGAGCCTTTTTGGGAGGTTCCAGGGTGACTGGAGGGTGGAAGGTGATGGGTAGGATGAGGTTTGAGGTGGATGAATGGAACTGGCAGGTGGGTAGATGGGAGGTTGAACCTGTTAAAAAATAAAAATAAAATAAAATTACCTATAATAAAAAAAAGAATTTTGTTTTGAATGAGCTAAAAAAAATCAGTTTGAAATAGAGAGTAGGGAGTGAAGGAGTGAGAGGTTGAGCCTGTTTAAAAAAATACAAATAAAAAAATCACCTGAGTCAAAAAAAGTAATTTTTTTTGAATAATCTAAAAAAAAATTAAGTTTGAATTGAAGAGTTGGGGGTGAATGTGTGAAATTCAAAAAGAAGTTTTTAAAAAAAAGCAAGAAAAGTGAAACAAAAGAAAAAAAAGCAGTTCAACTAAAGGAAAAAAGACCAATAAAAATATATAAAAATAAATTAAAAAAATTAAAAAGAAAATTCAAAAATTTAACACAAATAAAATAAAATAAAATAAAACAAAAATAAGAAGAAAATTAGAATAAATTAAAGAAACATATAGAAAAACAAGAAAAAATAAAGAAATAAACAAAAATAAATAAAATTCAACCACAATAGAATGACATAAAATGAAACCTTAAGAAAAATAATAAAAAATAAAAAAATAGAAAAAGTAAAAAAAATAGAAAAAAAGGGGCAATCCCCTAATATTTGAAAAAAATCCAAAAGGAATTGAAATTCGGAGGGCTCCTTGAAATTCAATTGGAACAAACATGGACATTTGTCTGTGGCACATAAAAGCATGATGCAAAACCTGCCCAAATTTTCAATGTTGTAATAAATTGCAATTCAATTTTGACAACATAAGATAAATTGCAAATTGGTGGCCAATTGTGCATAAACAACAATCTTATTTAACAGATCACCACATATAAAAAGATCACATGATGCATACCTAATATGTTATTTCTTTATTTATTAATGTCAGAATGCATTCCAGCTCCACAATTGGCCTGCTTGATGACAATACCACTATAGTGAGAACCATCTGGAATCGCTTTTCCATAAATTCCAATTTCTGATTCCACTTTTCTTTTTCAAATTCATATTTCTTGGTGTGTTCCTTCTCATCAAACTCCATTTGCTTTTGTAACTTTACTTCTTCAAGCCATTTCTTTTCAATGTTGCTCACATTCTCTTAATTCCACCTCTCCCTGTCCCACTCCAAACAAACATTTTCACTGGTTTTAAGGTCTAAGAGTCATGACTTCTGTCAGTGGGATTGATCAGAGTAACCATAAATTCAAAAAATACCCTTTTTCCTTGATTAAAGAAAATTTGCATATGTAGGTGCAAAAATATCCATCAACCTTTTCCTAGAGCCACTCTTGTCATTCAAGTTGGGTACCAATGCTTGATTACCTTTTGTGTTGTATGTGTTATAGATTTACTTTTCTGGTAAAAGGAGAAATAATCAACAATTTATTTCATAAGTATCAGGCTTAAAAATACTTACTGATTCATCTTGAAGGTTTTCTGCTTGAGCCAAGTCATCTTCATTATGAAGCAAAGGAACAACATTGAGAGGTGATTCCAAACTATCATTCTCCTTCAAAAAGCAAATGAGCTTTGTTTATCACAGGTAAAAAGAGAAAGAGATGATAACTTACCTTATCAAGAAAAATATCATCATCATCACCATTGAAGCTGTCTTTTTCTTGTGAATCATAGCTTTCAATGGAAGTGACATTTGGCTTGTGGTCAAAGAGGGAATCCATTTCAGCATAGAAAGGACACATACTTTCAAGCTTTTAACTCATTGATCTTATTCATTTACCCTCATCTGCTTTGGTGAGTCCAGCCCCAGTTGAATATTCAAATTTGTTTGCTACCATATACTTCTTTTTATATTTTTGCCACCAATCTCGGATCCTTCTTGATCTAAGGTTTAGGAAATTTTGTGATTTTTTGTTAAGCTCAATGGCCATAAGCTGAAATCCCTGCTGCTTTGATGAATGAGGCCATCCAATTGATGTTGAACCACTAGTACCAAAACATGACTCAAAATTGGATTTGAGTGAAAGCCAATTAATTGTGGTTAAATAATCATGCATATTAAGTGACTGAATGGATGAGGAAGGCCAGAGGTAATTTTGATATCTGACTTGACATGTTTTGCGTTGGAGAAAGGCATTATTATATGGATGAAGAAGTATAAATGGACTGTAAGCTTTTCAATCAGATTGTCCAAAATGGAGTGTGGAAGAATATTTTGTACAGTTAGGAATTGTCAATACTCATTTGGGTTAGGTCTCAAACTGAAATCCCAGATGCATGGGATTTGGTCAAAATACCATGTGATTTACAAATAAAAAACCCGGGATTTAGTGTTGGGATTTGGGTTACAAATCCCACATTATTTTAAGGCGGGATTTGGTGACTTTGACACCTCCTATTATTGAAAATATGAAATGAATGAAAGAAAAAATCAGTTAAAAGACATTGCAAATACTCCATAAAATTGTTTTTCCTGAAAAAATGAAAACATTATAATTTTTGAATACTTTTATTATAGATTTTCTTCAAATGAATAAAAATATCCAAATTCAAACCCAAAAAAAATGAAAAAATATTACCCATACTAAATTCAAAAAATATGTATGGGTAAATCTTATTTTTTCCCAGATTCATTATGAATTTAAATGAAAATTTGTAAAAAGGATCTAATTTTGGAAGTGTTTTTGGGGGCAAATAGGGTGTCCAAGTAGGGGTCTTAATATGAATATCCCAAAAGATGTGGCTTACTAATTCTTCTGAATTATGAAGTTTCGATATCTTTAACAAAAAGATTCTTGTGTTTTGATTATGAATAATGTAAAAGGAAGCTGACTTAGTGAGTATTTTATGGAAAAACAAAGAAAAAAATACTGTGAATGGAGATGCCACATTTTATGAATATTAGTATGAATCAATATCCAATACAGTGGATTTACTTTGAAGAGGTGGAAGGTTGGACTAATATACAGAATTGTGCTTCTGGAATTTCCCTGCCTACCCCATGGCTTGGGGATTATCATTAAAATACCAATTGACATTAAGGGTGGAACAGGAAAAGTTCTAGAAATAATAATGTCCAAGGGTACAAAATGACAGAATCTGTCTAAGAAGAGGAATATTTGTTGATTATTATTTGGGGGACATGAATGAGGGTAAAATTAAATTGATTGTACTGTGGAATAGAAAAAACATGTATTTCAAAATTATTTGCAATTGGATTTCCCATGTCAGGCATGGACATCCACTTTCTCTTTGGTTCTTAGCCAATGCATTCATACCATTCTAGTCTGTCCAAATGAGTTTCTGATTATGCTACTAAGGTATTCATGAATTAAGAAAATTATCAATTTCTTTTAATTTCTTCAATGAGGTCCCCTCTGACATCAGCCCATTGTTCTCTAGTCTTGTACATGTAATGAGAGACTGTTCTGTAGCCACAATTTACATCACCTTGGAAATTGAGTTCCTTTGAATTTTATTTTATAATGAATCTTGGAAAGTCTTCTGAGCCAGGTACCTTCATTAAATCATTCAATAATTGATTCAGCTGAGCAAATGATATCAATCTGCCATACATATTTCAAAAAACTCACAAATAAGCTGGAGAAATCATCACTTGTGTGATAATATCTTTGGAAATGCTCACAGGTATGATCAATTGCAGTGTAAATGTCCCAGTTTCTTGCATTTTTGTGTGTTTTCATTTTAAAATTTCTGATTCTGCTGTCAAATCTTCTTGAACGTCTCATGTTATCATCAAACCTTTGATGGTTATTCAAATCATTTATGGAGGGGAGGGATGATGATGATGATGAATCTTCAGAATATTAATGGAGTCAAATTACATGTTCTATTGAGTATAAGAAGGTAAAAGCTCCCTTGAGGCTGGTCTTCTTGTATTTTTTGAGCGGGGTGTTCCTATTCTTTTGGGTTTTTTGGGAAATAATTTCAAATTTTGATATATCCATATCATTTGTATTCTTTGAAGCTTGAGGTCTTCCATGTGTATTCTTTCATTGAAGAGGGTCTTCAAAATAATTGAAGTCCTCTTGGGTTTTGTGAATTTGTTCAAAGGCCACTTTTTGAGCTGAAATATCTTTCAAATGCTAAAAAATTGGAGTAATCTCCGCCATTGTGCTTTGAAAAATGTCTTCACCAATTTCTTCAAATATTCTCTTGGAATCATTTTTCCTTTATTTTTAAACAATTTAATCAATTTCCTCATATCAATCCTGTAAATAAAAGAATATTGAAAAAAAGAAAGAAATTCCATGTAAATCTAAAAGAGAAAAGAAAATCTTTCAAATACAACTTTAAATGCCATTTTGGATGGAAGTATAGTAAATCCATCCTGTGGTGGTTTTAAAATTCCCATTTGGTATTGTGTTTGAAAGGTATTCCTTGATAATTATTGTACTTTATCAAAAAATTCTCTTTGGGGGAGCTTTTTGGTTTTTAAACTCTCAAAATCCATTTCAAGGGGAGAATGAGAGACCTTTCCATTGTGTCAGCCTGTGACTCAAGCTTAGAGCACCAGAATAACATCTAAACATACCACATAAATTGTACACAAAAAAGAGTGAAATACACGCCTTAAACCTTTACTTAAACCACACAAAGTCACAATAAGGCCAAAAACACAGAAAACAGAAGCTAAAGAAGGTAGACTGTAAATTATACCATCTTTAAGAGGAATAATTTACATTAAGAAAAGATTATTCTCATTACCATGCAATAAGAATTATCCAATATATTAAGGTTATAAATTCTTTCAGGGAATAAACCTTGATATTAACCTCTCATTTAAGAAATATACTTTAGACCACACACTCACCAAGTGGGCTATTTTATTAAGTCTCTCAATGAGTACTATCCAATTATACTAATTCAAAGACTTTAGAGCTATTGGATCAGAAATTACCATTAAAATATTATTTGAACAACTCAGAAAAATAATACTATTTTTCCACCTCTCATCTATCTTCCAGATTTTTGATTAGAGACCTTTAAAATGGAATATTCTTTTGAGTGATATAAATTAGCTAAATAAAAATATAACCCTTATCCCTGTATCTTATACAGGTCAAAAACTATTGGCATTTTTCTCTTAAAATCAGAGGAATACCTTGAACCTTTATATGTTCTTAACACTTCATTCAAAGTAAAGGAAAATTATAGCCATATTCTAGAGCTAACTTGTGGATAAATTGGAGCAAATTTTGAGCCCTGTATCCCAAAAAATGACAAAGGTATTCAGGATTTAAAGCTATAATTCCACACCAAGTTGTATTGTGGGATACTATCCCATACAAGCAAATAATGAGCTTTGAGATCATCGAAAAGTATTTTAATTTTCTGATTACTGATAATACATGCTCTAAAGCTAAACTTGATCCTCTATGTATTAGAACTGTGGAAAAATATGACATACCATTGAATTATGAGGTGTAAAACCCATTTTACTGTTTCTTTATGTTGATTACTTGTAACCTGAGTAATAAGGGTCCCCTAGAAAGTCTTCTTATATCATTGGAAGCTTCCTGGCTTTTAAGACACACCATATCTTTATGTGGACACAAAAGGTTTAGATGTGGTTCTGACACCACATGAGCTTCAATAAAGGGTATATTGGATGTGTTGAACAACAAACCAACCACCTTTGTTAGAATTTTCACTACATCCATGTGGTAATAGCTTATCCCCCTATCTCTACCTTGATTTTAAATGAAAGGAGTCTTTTCCCCTAGGAAAAAACCCTCATAAACCTATTATCTTATTTTCCATGGTTAAACTGTCTTACACATAAGTAACACTTAGAATACATTAGATATAATAGAATTTCATTTATTATTTAAATTATTATTTTAAACCAACAGATAATTTTGAAAACCAGGGCTTTCAAAAAACTCATTCCCACATTTTGCAATAGTAGATCCCTTTCAATTAATCTTCAATACTATGCTACATGTCAAAGTCATATTTTAAGCTTGTCATTGATATTTTATATCTTCTTCCTAGACTCAAACTCAAAGGTTGAGAGAAAAGATTTGAGGTGGGAATTTCTTTGGGAATTTTGTTGATAATTTAAATAAATTTATTTTTTGAGGCCATGTGGAGGACCTTGACAGCCTCAGAGAGAGTCACAGTAGAATTTTGGAGCCGAATTTTCATAATTTAATGGGAACCTTCCACTCTTGCGGTAAAGTCAACACCCAAATGACAATGGTGATTGGTCTAGGCTGGAATTCCTTATGAGCGCTCCATGTATTGGCCAAATATTCAACTACTTCAGAATTCTTGATCTCATTTTGAGTTTCATTCCAGTTAGCCTTGAATGATTCCTCTCTAAAGAAGTAAATCACCTGAGAAACAAAGGCAAAAAAAACCAATGAATAATTGACAAAAATAGGATTCAAGGAGAGAAGATATACTTGATTCCAAAGTCTTATGAAATTTTCAAAATCTGGAACATGGCAAATATTTCTCATGCAATGGGTAGATAAATCTTTATTGATATGCCAAATTCAGAGCATAATCCTGGAATCTGTAAATAGCTTATGAAGACAATTTTTTGAAAGAAAAATGCCTATCAATAACAATAACTGGGGTTGGCACAATACTTGTGCTTTGGAGGACAGTGCCGATATATTGTTTGAATGACCTTGTGTAGACAGCTTATATTTCATATTTACTTCAGCAGAAAGCCCCACAAAAGGTCTTTTTGGTGGAGGTGAAACCAACAATATGAAAGTTAAGAATTCAGTACTTTTTTTATAAGTAAAATCAGTTAAACATAAATGAGGGAAGGCTTGGGTAAGTTTAACAACAAGTATATTAGAGAAGAATAATGAATTAATATAATTTTCTTCATTCTTTTGACTCTTCCAAACAAATTTTATTTCCTTGAGGGTTTCAATCAATGAAGCAATTGTTTTTCTTTGTTTAATTTTTTTAATTTTCTTTATTTTATTATACATATATTGCATGATTACAGGTCTATGATATGCCGTTTGGATGCATACTTGGGCCTTAATTTTCCTTGGAAAAAGAAGTGATTCAGAAATTTGAGCAATTTGTGATTTTTCTTACTTATGAAACTTCCTAAAATCAGGGTGAGCCCTGATATTTTCAGTGGGATCATGGTATTTTGTGTTTTTGACAAAAAGTGTCCAGTTGGTACTCTTAGAGTACTTTCTTGCATAAATCCTAAAACAGAAATAAATTGTCCTTAAAATAATGGTTCTGGTATCAGGTTTATGAGTATTGGAAATACCGGACCTGTCACACCCTATATCAATTTGTTTGAGGGAATTTTTTGACCTCAAGGTGGTAAAAGAATTCCCTTCTGCTATTGAGACAGCATGAGAACGCTTAAAGAGGTCCTCAAAAGTCTGTTTTTCACCAGAAGTGGAAGTATTAAACATTTTGGGACAAAATAATTAAGCTATAATAAGTAGAGAATGTGTGGGAAAAGTAAATCTCAGGTGGTAAAAAATAATTATTGAAGAAAAATTCAAAATAACAGAGAAAAAATCAAAAAAATGGGATGGAAAGATTTTGGGAGAAAAACAACAAAAAAATAAAATGATATATGAACAAAAATGTGAAAAAATTATTTCAGGGTAAATTGTAGGATTTATGGAGGAAATGGTCCAAAAACAAATATTTAATGGTCAAAGTAAAAAAGGGAGAGTTTATTTGATGAAAGATTGAGGGTGGCTGAAAAATATATGAAAAAAACATTATTTTTGGGTGGGGTGGAAGGTCATGTTTATCAGGTTTTTTATGTATTTTCTATGGAAAAGGGGCCCAGGGAAAAGCTTATATTTTTTAACCAATTCCCTAAAATGAAACAAACCTGAGAACCCTTGATATTGAATTACTTGAGACAATCCTATTTGTTAGTTATTCTCCAGAAATGTCAAAAAAACTGTTCCAAAAGTATTGGAATGATACATTTGCTATATATATTATGAAACAATCCCCTCCCCCATTCCAAAAAATTGAGCAGATACTTTCCAGTCTTAAAAGTTCCACTTTCAAGTAAATGGTAATGTGTATTACACCCCTTGATATTTTTTTATCCTTGCATACTTTTTGAAATTTCTGTGAATATTGATTAATTTTTAAAAACAGATATCATTTTTTTCTACATAATTGTTAAAAATTTGGAGGTTAAATAGGTTTCAAAAATTCCATGTTTTCTAAATATAAGGAGGGTTATCAAGTCAATGGAGCTCCAAATATTGATTTTAATAAGATTAATAATAAAATTACTTCTCCGAAATTAAGAACATACTTTAATTGAGATAAAGCTAAATAAAAATCAATTCATTGCAATTTTTATCTCTTGAGGAATGATGAAATCATAATTTTGAATTGTTGAAGAAGAAAATGGAATTTTTTTATTTTAAAAGGTCAGAAGATGTATCAATTTTTTGAGGTTTCAAAACTCATGATTAAAAAATAATTAAATTAATCAAATAATAATTGAATTTGAATAATAATTTATTTCTCCTCACATTGGTACAATATGAAATTATTATTTTGTTTCTTCAAATTTACAGTGGACACTGTCCCAAACCATACTTTTTTGGTGTACAGCCAAATGTATGAATTAGGAAAGAATATGGGTTATGAATCTCAACACTTATTTTTGGCACCATATGTACTTTACTTTACTCTAAATACTTCATAAACATTGTTTAAATGAATAATCACATGTTTTGCATTGCCATTATAACAGAAGAAATACTATCATTGTATTTTACAAAATAAGAAAAAGAAAAAAATTAAAAACAAAATAATATACTAAGTAGTTTTTAGAAGCTCTACATCAGAAAGATCATGGATTGATGCTTGCTGAAATTTTTTTCAAATTAAATAATACAATTGATGAGGATATGACTCTAGTGAGTAATGTAATCTGTCATTAACCTTTGAGTTGTCAGCTGAGAAGTATCTCATTAGCAAAGAGATTGCTTTTTGAGGTTGGTTTTCATTTTACTTCCTGATATTCATATTTTTTAAACCTCTGCTGAATTGGGTACACCAACTTTAGATAATAGATTTATGTATTAAACCATTTGATTAAAGCTTTCTTCTGCTAACCATTGCTCAAAACCACCCTCAAGATGGGTATTGAGAATCCTGTCATAACTCTTCATGTTTTTGGAGTGGAAAATACCTAAGTTGAAAAGATAATTTAATTTCTTTTCTACCTTCCTTTCAGCTTCAGATATTTCATTGTCCAAATAAAGTGTTAGTTTACTTTGATCCTGGGTAGGTGTAACAATCATTTTATGGGAACAGAAGTTTTGAACTGTTGAGGTGGTGACAGATGGCAAAGATATTCTGGAAATTTGCATTTATTACAGCTAATTAATTTTATAAGTCACTGGAATCAGAGTATTTTCATGGTAGTTTTGTATGGCAAAGGATAGGAATACACGTTGGTAATGTGCTTTAAATGTAAATATAATCCCCACATCCAGTGGCTGTACATGTGTTTTTTAGGTA
This sequence comes from Austropuccinia psidii, assembly GCA_023105745.1. Lineage (NCBI taxonomy): Eukaryota > Fungi > Basidiomycota > Pucciniomycetes > Pucciniales > Sphaerophragmiaceae > Austropuccinia > Austropuccinia psidii. Next base: position 1,195,206 of record JALGQZ010000012.1, read on the forward strand.
TGGTTGAAATAATTCTAACTTTATACTTATGATTACCTCTGTCATAATGTGACCTTTGAATTTATTCAAAAGGAAGATAATTCATTTTTCTTCAGGCAATAAAGCTCGATCCCAGCCTACAACTCATTTATGTAATATTTCTGAAGTCATCCAGGCCTTTCTGTTGTGATAATATTTGCATAATGTGTCTATGAAGCCCTTAATAATATTACTATTAATCAAGAGGGCTATGACTATTCTTGTGAAATATAACAAATAAATAAAGAATTAATTAATTATTTCTTTTGATTTTTATACACTGCTAGTCATTATAACATTAAGCAGTAATTGTCTACTAGAATCAACTACAAGAAGTTTAAATGAGAAAACTTCTTTATTGTCAGCCTGTGACTCAAAACCAGAGCACAAGCATGACAGCCAATATACCATAAATCAATGGTATAGCCAAGATACCACCAAAACATGGAACTGAGCAAAATCAGCTCAAAAGGTATCAAAAGAAGGAGGAAAATCACCCCTTTATGAAAATATAAGTCCCATCACCATAGGACAAGAAATAACAAAGTTATTCCTGCTCAAAGTTATTGCTGAGCATAAACCTTAATTTTCACCTCCCATCTAAAATCTAGAAGGAGAGGCTTAACCCCACCAAATGGGTACTCAAAATGAAACTCTAAGCCAGGGCTATCCAATGGTACCAGCCAAACTGAGCTAGCACCAGTATTACTTGAGTTATGGTCAAATTCAGGACAAATAAGGGTGAACAAAACATTCACCTCTCATCTAACTTCTACAGTTTTAGTGTGGGATACTTGAAGTGGGGTCTCTTTGGAAATAGCACAATCAGGGCTATCTGATGGTGCCATTCACTTCTTCATATCTCAACTATAACAGAAGTTATGAGGCAAACAAGCTCAATACAGCTTTTTGCCCAAACCACGCCTATGTACAAAAAACCTTGTACATGGGATAACTTTGTCATATTTAATGATAACCATACCAAATTGGGTATCATTGTGTAGAGCTCATACAGGGCTATCTAATGAACCAACGTTGAGCATTATATCTCAAGAACTGACAGAGTTATGGCTGTTTGAAGGTTATAATCCCACAATATGGCCAATACAGCTGTATTATGACAGGATACAGTTGTACTCTGATTATGAGGTGTCAAACAGATGCTGAAGCTTCTTTATACTTCAATACCTCATAACTAAGTCAAATACAGAGGTCCATACCGGTTCTGTACAGTTTCTGACGCGTCAGGAGCACCAGAATACACCTGTAAAGTCCATTGGTGAAAATTTTCACCCTGTATAGCGTAAAACTGACTACTTGTGGTTCTAAAACCACATTTCAACCCAATACTAGCCTGTATTGAGTGTATGGAACCACAAACCAGCCCACAGTAGTGAAAATTTTCACTCTGTGGTCGTGTGCAGAGGTAAACCACCTCCCACTACCCCAGAACAAGATAAAAGGAGGCTTTGCCTCACCAGGAAGCAAATTAAGCATCCTGTTCTTGATATTCTTACGTGGTATAACTTTATAAAAAGGAAGTGATACTCTTAGAATTTAACAGGTATACTTTAAAGTAAGTATTGTAGGGTTTGCTATTGTAAACCAACAGGCAAACACTGCACCCAGGGCTATCAGTAGTACTCACCATCACTAAATTATTTTAGTATAGCCCTTTTCACTCATGTTCTCACTCTAAATATAATCATTATTTTCGTGTCACACTCAGAGTTATAGCTTCTATTATCTTTCTGAAGCTATATCATAGAGTCACCCTGACATTTATAAAATAATATGAAATTATTTGGATTTATAATTATCTTTAACAATAATAATTATAATTTTATTTCTTGAAGAAAACTACAAACTAGAAAGAAACTTTGATAATTAGGATAAAACACTCACAAATACTCCAATAATACCTAGGAAAGAATTGGTAGAGTGATTTGACAGATTATTTGTGAATTTAAAGGATCAAAATGGAGTTATAACAGTAATACAACATAACAGTTGAGAAATATTAAAAAGAATTCATTTATTTGATTTCACTTCTTTATTCTTGATTCTGCACAGATAAAAACACTTAATAAAAGATCTAACTAATACCTCCATGTTGGTACCAATGATATGATTGAATTATAAGATGAGTTGGAAAAACAGGAAGAGGAGGCCACTTTCAAGTCAACAAAATCTCACAGAGTCATTCCATTAAGTAAACTTCAAAACCAATTAGTAAAAAAACAAGTGTCCTCTCTGAATTATGGACTACATCACCAGTTGTCACATATGATTATCTTAATTATTTAATTAAGACATTTTACATGACTTCCAACCCAATTATTGTTAAGAAATAAGGCAGTGAAAACTTTAAATATTCTTTTTTTCAAGATAATCTTTTTTCTCAAAGCTATTAATGTTATTGGACATTTCATCAAAGTTTGTATTTTCTGTGAATTTTTGAAGATTTGGTGTTTCACAAGGAATCATCAAAAATGGACTTTAAGTAAAACATTTAGTTTGAATTATGAGATCATTATTATTTCCTTGTTTTTACATTTATTATCTCTTTCTACATTGGGCCTGAAAGCTTCAGAAGGATCAATTTATAATTGTACTTTTCATAAATTTTCAAAGTTTTACCTTATTTCTACATAGAAAACAAATAGTACATGAATAGCTGATTGCCATGAGGTAAATGCATGGGTAATAGTACCAAAAGGGTTTAAATTAACTTTTTAGGGCTTATCCATGGAAAATAATTATGAAATTTACATGGTTACAGGAGTCAGAGCTGCTCATTACCTCTTTTTCACATCAAAATTGCAGCTTATTTGCTATTTTCTTATGACTTAATGGGACTACAACTTGGTGACAATGTTCTCCAAATTTTTTAGTATATTAATTGGTTATTATCAGCCATATATCCAATCTTTAGAGCTGTCCATGCCTTGAAGGGCTCAGAATCTGGGTACCCTGGCTCTCATTGATATGTTTTGTCCCCTTAGCTATTTTCACATCAAAAATCATAATTCAGGCGTCAAGACTGATATCCGGCATGGGTGTATCAAAACTTGATGTATGAATACAGTAATTTTAAGCTCCACAAGCATGCATAACACTATTTGTAGTGCATATGTAACATGGGATTTCTCACATTCCCATCATTTTGGTGTGAAATTGAGAAAACAAAACCTTTCACAATTATTTTATGTGGTATTGAAGTATTTTCCATATTACCATCTCAAAGACTTATTTCAAGCTTATTCACTCTGTGGAGCTACCCAGAGTGAAATTTTGTGTAGAATCCAAATCTGGTCTTAAACCAAGGATTTATTTACTCACTAAAGGATTCTACATATTTCTTAAAATAAAAAATGATGGATTTTGAATATATGCATGAATTATGGGCTATTCATAGCTCATAAAGTATTTTAATATAAAATGTGGCATATTTGGGTATGTAAAATATACCTCAAGGCTCACATTCCCTCCCACCAAAAAAATAAAATTGTACTACAATTTTATCAATGAGCTAAAAAATAGAAAAGCCCCAAAGGGTGTTAATGTCCACTTTACAACCTCTTTAGATTACTAAGATCAACTGATTAAAGCACATTTATAGGAATATTCAGTATTGTGGCCTTTTTTCATGCCTAAAATTCTCAAAAGCTTATCTAAGTCAGGTATCTCAAATTCTGCCAGCCATTCATCTTCATGTACTTGATTTCCATATCTGTAAAGATATTTGCTTTGCTTTTTTCCCCTAAGTCTCCTTTCTTGAATGACTTTATTTATCTTTTTGTCTTCATTCTGTTCCACTGGTGTTAATTTTGAAGAAGTTGGGTTCCAATTCTTTATCAGCTGGTTTATGGGATTTTATCAAGCTGACTTGGAAGGTGAGGTGTTTATTTTCCAATTCATCCCTCAATTTCACTTGATCTGCATTGGTTCCATGTAATCCAGCATTGAAAAAAGGTCCTACATAAGAATATTTGAATTTCTTTGGGCTTTTTATATTATCAAAATGCAAGGTTTAAACTAGAGCTAAGTCACCTACTTTGAAGTCTGGTACTTTATGACTCTTTTCTCACTTCTGTTTTGCATATCCAAAATCATTGATTACTTTTTTGAATGGTATTTCACTTTATCAAGAATTATCTTGAAGCTGGAAGCTGTAGGATTATTTGCAATCAAGTCTTTCCTAAGTGTACCTACTGGGAGTCTTGAATTCCATCCTTTTTCTAGCATTGCAGGATTTTTACCTGTGGAAGAATGAACATATGTCTTATATGACAGTTCTAATTCATGTATTAAAGCGAAAAAGTCAGGGTTAAAGCCATATAAGTCTTTGAACTATAACTCATAGGCACAGAACCTTGTTATTATATCTTCTAAAGTTTGAATCAGTCTCTCTGCTAGCCCATCAGTTTGAGAATGGTATGCTTTAGAAAATGATAAATTGGTCCCAAATAATCTATGAAGATTGTTCTAAAGCTTATATTTGAAACTGGGGTCCCTGTCACTCATGATATTCTTAAATAACCCTGTCTGAGAAATAACTCTATTTCATAGAGGAAGAGCTGTATCCATAGCAGTGTCATCCTTATGACATGGTAATAATATGAATGTTTTTCTATATCTGTCTACAATTACTAAGGAAGAATTATAGCTCTTGTCATCATTTGGAAGAATTTCTGTGACCCAATCAATGTGAACAGCTTTACAAGGAGATTTTGGTTCTTGAATATGTATCATAAGTCCAAATTTCTGGCCTGTACTCCTGTTTGCTTTTTGGAATATATCAAAAGTATGGAAATACTCAATCATCTCTTTTCTCCAAGATGGCTACCATGCACAGTTTTTTACTTTCTCAATTTTTCTGTATTCTGACGGGTCTTCATAGTAGATTATATTAGGAAGTTAATGGGAAATGGTGCTGATAAGAGATATGCTGCATAATTTCATTACACAAGAAGGTTTTTTTCTGTGATATACCATGCTGTCAAACAAGTGAAATCTTCCTTCAGAATATGAATTTTCCCACATTTCATCCAGTTAATTGACCTGAGCTGTGTCTTCACAGTCTTTGACAAATATGGATTTCAAGATATAGCAATTTTTGTCCTTTTATGAGTCTCTTACTTCTTCCAAGAATTCACTTCCAATGTTAGTGATATTAATTCCTTCAATTGGGATATTCAGTTTTGCTTCTAAGAGCACATAATATGGGTCATCAGGTGTATTTCCTAATTCCCACCTGCTAAGTTTATTAGTATTATTATTTATATTCACGTCCTTATGAGCTATATTCATATCTCCTCTATATTATTGAATTGATATTTTTCATCTTAACATGTATCTGTTGGGTGTTTTCATGTTCATAAGTTATTTCACTGCATTGCAATCAGTTAGCACTTCAAAAATACTTCCATGAAGATAATAGTGTATCTTCTCAAGTTTCCATATCAAAACTAAGCATTCCAGTTGGATTTCACCATATCTAGCTTCTGTTTGTTTGATTTGTCTTTATATACAGCTAACTAGTCCTTATGTTGGTTCGAAATTAACAATTTTGACTTGGTGTAGGGCTGGCCCTAATCCATCTCCACATGCATCAATGTACAGCTTGAATGGTATATTCCAGTAAGAAATTAGAAGTAAAGGTTCTTCTGTGAGAGATTTATTTATCTTCTCATATTCTCTAATTATTTCTTCCGTCATCTCAAATACTGTCTGTTGATCACAGATTATGTAGAGCTACTTGGCTAGAATTTCGAAATATTTTAAATGTTGCTTGTATTAACTGCAATATCCAATAAAAGACATCATTTTTTTATTCTGGGGTATAGGATTAATTAACACTGCTTCTCCTTTATTTTTGTCAATACCTGAGCTTAATCCTGAAACTACATGTCCAAGTTCTTTGAGTAATTCAAATGAAAAATTTCATTTATTAAGTGAAATTTTATATTCAATTTCAAACCCTTCTCTAGTACTCTTTCAAGTTTACAAGGTCCAAAGAACATGAGTGTGGACATATGATTATATTATAAATATAAATAATGGGCCATCCTTCAGAAAATCCTGTAGGGAAGATGGTATTCATCACTCTTTAATAATGAGATGGAGCATTATTAATCCCAGAGAGAATTCTCTGATACTCATGAATACCACATTTAGTGATAATTCTAAGTAATTTTTTAGATTTATGCATGAAGAAATTCTGAATAAATCCTTTTAATGAATCTATTGAAGTTATGTATTTGGATTTGGATAACTGGGTCAAGGCTTCTTGGATTCTACGAATTGGATAGCTATCTGTAGCTGTGTAGGTATTCAATTCTCTAAAATATCCCAAAAATACTAGATTTATCATTATTCAAAGCAATAACGACAGGAGTTGTAACTTCAACTTCTTTGTTATGTCATGCTTTCCTCAGTAATCAAGGTTGTATTGCCTCTTCAATAGATTTTTCCAAGATTTATCTAGCTCCAGAGCTTTCTGGGTAAGCTGGTATTATAAGTACTGGAGGGTATGGTCTGTCAATATTAAGAGTAATATCCACTTCATTCCCTTTAATAGTGCCTAATGGTTCATTATCTGAATAAAAGGAATTCTTATATGTGTATAGAACATTAATAAGCTCTTGCCTCATTTTGAATGATAATTTTGGATTAATTTGTGCTTCACTAAGTTGATTTGACACAAATTCTTCTTTATGTGTATGTTTATTTGAAGATACTACTGAAATTGTTTTGGGCATATTGGAAAAACCAAATTTTTTTCTGATGTTCTCTCCAATTGTAATGTATTTCTCTTTATGGTTATTGATTTCAATACCAAAAATGTTCAAGTATTCATTTTGAATAATGATACATTGAGAAGTACAATTGTTAATAACTACAATCTATTTTTTCATTCTCATACTTCCTTCAGGGTGTGGAAATATAAGGTTAGTGTCTAATATAACCAAAGGGTACTTATTACTACTGGAGCTACTGAACTGTACACAATCCATTGCCAATGGATGATTCTTTCATTGGGAAGGTATGACTTGCAGGTAGTATTTGCCTATAAAAGTACAAAATGCTCCTGTCTCCAAGTTGACTTTGGCTTCAAGGTCATTAATAAGAATTGATTTGATATAAGATGTTACAGCAGTGTAACCTTTGCCTCTAGCAGGCTTTAGTATACACATTATGGCATCCTGAATATTCATCAGGCTGTAGAAATCCACACTATATAGTGGAAAGTGAGTATGGACTTCAGTGACTTACAAAAAAGGCCGTGATGTCCTCAATAGGCTACTCCTCTGCTGGTGTGTCATCAGAGATTGCAGACTCTTGGTCTGAATTTTCTTTCTCTTCAGCACACTGAAACTCTGCAATGACTTGAACTTCATAAAAGAATAAATAAACTAAGTAGTTCAATTAACAAACTAATCTCTCATAATAATGATATATGGAGAAACATTAAGTACCTAAGGGTGAACAATATACTACAACAATAGCCATCTTGTCACTAAGTAAGTAAAAAAAGGCAATTCATTCTATAGAACATGAACAATATTAGTATTACAGGATAAAGGTTGCAACTTATAACAGCGCATACCCAGCACTATCAAGTCTATACTCATAAGTAAAGAAACACTGAAAACTATTCTAATCACAGGTCAAATACCACTACAAAGAAAAGGTTAGTAAATGTTTTGACGAAACTTGAGGAATGGCAGTACCAACCATGAAAAATGCTTGTGCTCTTGTGGGTGGTTGATTTTCAGGGATTGAGAGGACAATGGTTATTTTCCTGTTATTGGCTGTTGAGCTAGGTGCTCTCATACTGTGTGATCTTGTATAGGCATGCATACATCTGAACTCAGAAGTCATTAATCCTGAGGTTGTGTCAATCATCTTTGGGCAATTTTTCTCTGGAGCTAGGTGTCTTTGTGTCATTTGCTCTCTCAGGGTGGGAGACAACTTCTTTAACACCCCCACTGTCTTCCATCCTGAGAAGGTGAAATTCATTTAATTCCTGCTGGATTGTTGGTTGACTTACAGCCTTAGTTAGGAAATTGGCTCACTTGTCAGTTGTCAGCCTGTGACTCAAAATCAGAGCATAAGCATGACAGCCAAGATACCACCAAAACATCAAGCTGAGCCAGATCAGCTCAAAAGGTATCAAATTGAAGAGGAAAATCATCCCTTTCCAAATATACAAGTCCCATCACCATAGGACAAAGAATAACAAAGTTATTCCTGCTCAAAGTTGTTTCTGAGCATAAACCTTAATTTTAACCTCTCATCTTAAAGAAAGAGTAAGAGGATTAACCCCATCAAATGGGTATTGAAAAGGAAGCTCTAAGTAAGGGCTATCTAATGGTACAGGCCAAACTGAGCTAGCATCAGTATTACAGAAGTTATGGCCAAATTCAGGCCAAATAAGGGTGAATAAAATATTCACCTCTCATCCAACTTCTACAGTTTTAGTGTGAGATACCTAAAGTGGGGTATTTTTGGAAAGAAAAAAATCAGGGCTATCTTATGGTGCCATTCATTTCCCCATATCTCATCTAGAACAAGAGCTATAAGGCAAACAAGCCCAATACAGCTTTTTGCCTAAAAAACGCGTATGTAAAAAGATTTTGTACATGGCATAGCTTTGCCATATTTGATGATAACCATATCAAATGAGGTACCATTTTGTAGAGAACATACAGAGCTACAAATGGAACCAATTTTGAGGTTGATATCCCAAAAACTGACAAAGGTATGGCTGTTTTAAGGTCAAAATCTCACAGTTTGGCCAATACAGGCTTACCATGGGATAATATCCCATAACTATGATTATGAGGTGTCAAACAGACAAAGAATCTTGTTTTTACTTCAATACCTCATAGTTCATTCAATACTGGGGTCCCATACAGGCTCGGTACAGCATTCTATGCGGCATACACATCAGAATCAAGCTGTGTGGTCCCCAGATGAAAGTATTCACCCTGTATTGGTAAAAACTGCCCAGATGTGGTCTCAAAACCACATCTGAGCCCAATACAGGCTATATAGGCCTGTCCTTGAGAGTGAAAAATCTTCACTTCCTCTATGTGAAAAGGTCTAGCAGCCTTTTCACCCCATTTCAGGATAAAAGGAGGCCTTTCCACTGCCAGAAAAGGAATCCCCATCCTGCTCTTGAATTCCAATTTAGTACAACTGTCAGAAACAGCTATACTCTTGGAAAATAAAAAGTTTATACTATAAATTTTAGTATTTTAGTCTTTATTATTGTAAACCAACAGGTAAATATACACCCAGAGCTTTCAATAGCGCTCACCACCACTAATCCACATTAGTAAAGCCCTTTATATCTTTAATCAAACCTTTTCTTAAATACTCTTATCCGTGTCACAGTCATAGTTAAAGCTTTAAATAGCTTTATTTCATCTTTATCATAGACTCAGCCTGACATCAGTTGTGGCTATGTATTGTAATTTGATTATCAATCTTTGTATTACTTCTCAAATGAAATGTAATTGAATTTCAATGTGTTTCATTCTCCTACCATTAGTATTACAGTTGCTGTTGGTAGTATCAATTCATACTTGGTTATCTTCATGCACAATTGTAGTTTTTGGATTTTCTAAGACACTGATTTCTTCTCCAAATTGTCAAATCCAAAGAAGCTCCTTGGTCAAATCAGTCAGTGCTCTGTATTCTGCTTCAGATAAGGATAATGAGACATTTGGCTGTTTACATGTTCTCCAGATTATAATTCCTCTGTTGAGAGTAACAATATATCCAGTGACCAAACTTCTTGTTGTTTGACAGCTTCCCCAATTGGCATCAGAGTAAGCTTCCAGAGGTTTGGTTATGCTCTTCTTGTAGGTAATCTGAATATTAGGATTTCCTTTCAAGTATTGTGATACATGAAGGAATGAACTCCAATTTGTGATTCCTGGTTTTTCCAGGAATTTTGACAAGGTACTAACAGCATAAGCCAAATAAGATTGTGTCGAAGTGCTTAAGCAGCTTAGGCTTCTAATTGCGCTCTGATAATTGCTGTTGAGCTTCAAGAATTCTTTTCTTTCAGAGTCTGCAGCTTCCTCTAAGTGTAGATGAGGCACCATTGGGGTTGCTGTTGGTCTACAATTAGTCATATCATAGAGTTCTAAGACAGAGTCAACATAATGGGCTTGGGACAAGGTAATTGAGTCAGAGAGATGAGATATCTTAATTTCTAACATTAGATCAGCAAATCCAAGAATCTTAGTGCTGAATTCCTCTTCTATTTCTTGCTTGAATAAGTTTAGGTTATCTCCAAGCACTCCTATATCATCAATTTGCAAGAATAACCATATTGGGTCTCTTCCTCCTCTTTAGAATACACAAGAGTCAGCATTAGAGGTCTTGAAGTTTTTACTTTTGAGCCATGTTGAGAGTGGTTGATACCAGGACAACAGGGCTTGTTTTAGCCCTTATATTGCTTTTTTCAGTGTAAGACATGTTTGTCTTTTGTCTTCATCAAGTCCTTGAAGAATGGACAAGTACATGTCTTCTTCTATTTTCGCATTCAGAAAAGCACTTTTGATATTGAATTTTGCAAATTTCAAGCTTCTTGATGCGGAAAAGGATATCAAAGCTCTGAGTTAGCTGAGCTGTCCAGTCAGAGAAAATGTTTTGGTGTAGTCTACCTCTTGAGTTTGTGGAAATCCTTGAGCACATAAGCATGCTTTGTACTCAATGATCTCATTATTGATTCCTCTCTTTGTTTTAAAAACCCATGTTGTTCTGATCAAATTTTACTTTTCTTTAATTGGGGTTACTTCCCAAACATTCCATTTTGTCATTGCATTAAGTTCTCTTTTTACTGTGGCAATCCAAAATTTGGAATTGGTTTATTTTACTGCTTGATTAAAGGAGTTTGGATTATTTGTGTGAGCTAAGAGAGCAACTGGTCTCCCATGGTGTGGTAGAATTTTATCCTGGCTTATATCTGAACGGATCAGTGTTGGGTGTCTAGGACCTATGACCCTGATCCTTTTTGGTGCTGGAGCTGACATTTTTTCATTGGCATGGCCTGTTCTATCTTCTACAATATTCTATTCTTCTTCAGGAATTGTGTCTTCTTCTGAGTTTTCTCCCTCATTGCATTCATAAAATTCCTCACTCTCATAGACTTCAAAAGGATCATTACTGAAGTGAAGAGAACATGGGTCAGAGTCTGGCTCTTGTACTAACTTTTGGATTTCATTCTCAAGGAAGGTCACATTCCTGCTTGTGTACACTTTCTTATTTCTAATTTTTAATATTCTGTATGCTGAATTATCATTCTCATACCCCAATAGTATTCCAATTTCACCAGGAGGAGCCGATTTCCATTTTGGTTGGTGCTTTGGTACAGAGAATATCACTTTACACCCAAAGGTTTGTAATATTTTGATTTTAGGAGAAATGTTCTTCCAGAGATAATATGGTGACAGATTGTTTTGTGATGCTGTTGGAATCATTTTTGAGAGGATAGTAGCAGTGTTTACTGCCTCTGCTCAATACTGATTGGGAAGTTTTGCAGTGAGTAACAAACATTGTACCTTTTTGAGAAGAGTTCTGTTTGCACATTTGGCAAATCCATTATGTTTGGGAGTGTATGAGGGAGAGAAAGTGTGCTGGATTCCTGTTTGTTCTTTGAGCTCTTTGAATTTGTGATTCATAAGTTCTCCTCCCCTATCTGACACTATCCTTTTAATTTTTCTTTCTTGAGATGTTTTGATGAGGTTTTTGACAATGATGAGCTCTGAGAAGGCATCTGATTTGTTTTAAAGGAAAAAAGTTATTTTGTAGGAGGTGAATTGATTGACAATTGTGAGCCTGTGAGGTATGTATAACATACCCATAAGGCCACAAATAACTTTATACACAGTTAAATTTGTCTTCAACAGACTTTTTAAGTGAATTTAAAATAAGAAATAACAAAAAATAAGTATAACTTTTTTTTGGATAAACAAAGTTATAGATATTATGTCATCTTTGGATTCTACACCAAAAATAACCTAGGGTACATACATAAGGTGTTATACCCAAAAACACTTATTTCTTATGTTATTGGAAGATTTAAGAATCTCACAGTACTAATGTAGTTTTTTTAACATTTTTTAAAATTGTTAAATTTGAGCTTAAATAATCTTAAATTTAAAGTTGCATAAGGTTTATGCAAACTTACCAAAATTTTAGTTAAAATTGAGGTGTGGTGTATATTTACTGAATTGGCTAAGTATTTGCCATACCAAATGCAAATCCTGCATGAGCTCAATTTAAAAGGGTTTAAGGCCATAGTATGGCTTTAAATAAATAAAAGGGAAAAATCCACGCAGAAAGGTGGGACAAAGGAAAAAGACCAAATAGAGCTGGGGTACCCAACTTTTTGGATCTGCAAGGATTCAATTAAGGTTTTCCACCTGTATTGGAGGATTTTCAACCTTATTTAAACTTTAAGATTAGAATTTGATCCAACATTAAAGTTTAAACTGGTTTCATCCTAATTTAGACAGGAATTTCAAGCTGCCAAAGGGTAAATCCCAATATGCAGGCTTGAATTTAAGGTTTTAAGAACTTTCAGGTTACAAGCATTAAAACCTTATCAAAACTTAAGGTTTGGTGTGTATTGCTATTTTACGTGGAAAAGTAGCAATAATTTCAAAAATTCATTAAAAATCCAATTCTTAATGGATTTGCTTGAAAATCTCACACAGATTACAATTAAATATTATCTGTATAGAAATCAAATTTTAAGTATCTTTTATAAATGAATTTCCTGGGTATTTAGCCTGGAAATTTACTCTTTTAATTAAAGCTCAAAGAAAATTATAATTTCTTTAAAAATTAATTAAAAATTGAGTTTAAGAGATTTCTGCTCAAAACTCTATTTTTAAGTTGTTCATGTGATGAATGTTAATATAAATAAGTTTATTTATATTAAACACTCAAAATAATTAGCTTAAATGAGGATTAAAGTTACATGGAGTTAAGAATAACACTGATAACTTTAAATTGGAATTAAAAATAAGTTACCTTAAGTTAAGAACTTTATTTTGAAGCATGGTTTTTCAGTTTTGACCTGAGCACGCCCTTTATATTCATTATGAATCATGAGAGCTTCTCTGAAGACATAAAAAGAGTCTTTTCATCACTGTTTCTGTCCATCATTCATTATCAATCCAATAATATTAGAAATTTAGACAGGTAAAGTTTTATTAAATGTAAGATCTTATTATTAAATTAATTCTTAAGTTATTTTATTCTTTATTAATTAAAACTAAAGAATTGGAATCATAGAATTTAGATTATTGCTTTAATCATCAATAATATCTTTTATTATATAAAATTATCATTCTTAAATATCTTCTAAAAAATCCACAAATTCCTCTTAAAAACTCTTTAATATTAATTTTTATTATAAAAAGTTCTTTTATCTTTAAAATTATTTATTTTTGGCATATATTTAACTTATAATTATTATTTTATATAATAGCTGTTGTTGTTTGACTTGTTGTATTAAATAAACATTATAAGTAAGTTTTCTCTAAAGTTCTATATCTTTTTTATCTAGTATTAATTTTTTTATATAGAATTTTATTCTATAAGAATTATTTCTGCACAGTGTGTGTTTTAATTCTTTTATGAATAATATTTATATTATTTATAAGTGGTTAATATTCATATTTTCCACATTTAATTGTCTCATTAAGAGCTTTACACTTATTATTGTTATAACTTTCAGTGACTATAACAATAATAGAATAATTATAATTTATTATAATTATTATTTTTTTATTATTATATTTTATAATAATAATTAAATTTATTTTTTTTATATATAATTATTTTTAATAATTATATTTAATTTTGTGGTTATAATATTTTGTTATATTATATATTTCTACTGAGGACAGTCATAGTACTCTTGATATTGCTACTATTATCAAGAGTTTCATAGACAAACCTTACAACAATGGTAAAAAAGTATCACTTTCCTGAGGCTGATTGTGGAGAGATCAGTCCTACTAGATCTAAGTGGACACAATCTAGTGATTTTTGAATGTCAGTGAAGGGTCATCTTGGCTCTGGTACAGGTGTCACATTTCTCTTTTTGGATGGGATGAAGGCCTAGGGATTTCAGAGCTTGGTTGCTGGTGTGTCCTAATTATAAGTTCCAGTTTTGTTGAGCTGTTTCTAGTTTTGATGCAGGTTGGTTGAAGGTGACTATCATCAAGAAATTGATTAAGTCACCTGTCATTAGGGTTTTACTTTCTTTAGTGAGTATGAATTTATCCTCCTGTCTTGTGATAGTGATAGGAGTTGTACAAAGGTCCAGAAGGCATACAAGTTTACTTGATATATCCACAACATATAAGCAATTTGCTAGTGTAAATTCTTTGTTATTTATTATTATATTCACAGTTCCTTGTCTTTTTGATACTAGATGACTTGTAGGGTCACTAGTTCTTATTATTTGGTTTTCAGGAGTAAATTTTGTAAAGATATTTTTATCATTGAACATGTGGTGTAAGGTGTGGATATGAAGCTTTGATTAAAAACCAAGTACTTTTCCTGTCCTCAAAATTTGTATATGGAAAAAAATGATTAAAAAAAGTATGAAATAGTATTTTTAAGAGAAAAAATGCCAATTTTATTGTTTTTTAACTTTATAATTATAAAGCAATCTTATTATAAAGATTTATTTTTTTACCAACAATAAAACTTTATACAAAAATACTCAGCAAGAGATATTTAAGGCTACAAAAGAATTCTCTTCAAAAGAAATTTCAATTGGAATTGATTGAGAAAGGAACTGCAAGAAATTAATTAAAGAACAAATTCTTCAAAAAGGTATTTAAAGAGAAAACACACCCAAAGTTTACTGGAGTTAATTTGGAAACAAAGTGACAAAGCTAACAGTGATGAAAGATGCTTTAATACACATATGGGGTGGTTCAAGGGGTAAAAATGATTATAAGAGTTACAAACAATTATTATAATGATTGTTTCACATGGTTAAAATGTTTAAAATTATATAAAAAGGCTGGTTGGAATCTTTTATTGATTGGTTTAACAGTGTTTAAACTAATTATAAAAGGAAAAGATTCTAGCATTAAGAGAAAAGTGGGGCAAAGAAGACATTCTTTTATATCTATCACTTTTCTTACTCCAAAAGTGAAATTTACTCTTGTCAGTCGTGGGAAACACTCTGAAAACAGAAAAGCCAATTATGGCATCATTGAACCCTGTTTTAGGCCAAACAAAGGGCTGGTTTTAGCCATTTTGGACCCTTAAATCAGCCATTACTATAGTAATACCTGGTCTAGAGCCTTCAAAGCACGTTGGAATGTGTGTACGAGATGTAAAAACCAGCTAAAGCTGTTTTTACTAAGATTGTTTTAGCTTAAGGGTAGTTTTACCCTCTTGGCAACAGTTAAAACTGCCCTGGTTGGTATCAAACCTCATCATCAATTGAGTCACAGACCGTGTGACTCAATTCCAGGCCAAAAGTGATTAATTTTTGCATTGATTTTGAAATCCCACGCCTATCAGCAAGGACTTTGGGGGTCTGGCTCCCCCTTGGAGCTAGAGTACCTTTTCCCCCCCAGAATTAATCTTTCCAATTTATTTTTTCTTTAATTCCTCATCATGTAATACACTTGTAATTCACACATACAGCTCAATTGAGTTTTTACAGTACACAAGTGTGATAATTGATACCTCATATGTAAATTACAGTTCACTTATGTAATACACGCACACATTGTGACATTTCAATTGAAAATACTTCAATCCCTGATAGCTTATAAACTACACACAACACCTTCATTTTAACACAAAATTTGATGGTTAACACCACATGTGGTGTGAATTGAGTTAAGGTTTTGGATTTTCAACCTTTGTACAGAAAATACTAAAAACTTAATTTAAGCTTATTTAGAGCTTAGTTACAGAAATTTTACCCAGAGGTGACCCCACCTTTTTGTTTATGAAGAATCCAATGGTGAAGTAATTTTCTTATGTTTATTTATTGTATGAAAATTTATAATATATCTTTTGTAACTTTTTACCAAAAATATTTTAATTTCATTAACTTTATTAAAACTTCATTTTTACTTAATTTTTTCAAGTAAAAATGCATTTTCATTTTTGTATATAAATTTGTATTTATATTTCAATTTATATTTTGATAATATAAATGAATTGATTTTCTTTATATTTGTATCTTATTTTGTTATTTGTGGTCTTTTGGCTATATTAAAATACCTCTAAGGCTCACATTCCCTCCCCCTAAAAAAAATATTACTTTGTAATATTTTTATTTCTAGTGTGTCTGAACCTTCTGAGAAGTTTAGTAGCTTCAGTTATTTCCTTTTCTGCTAACCATTTATCTTCACAAGCTGGGTCACTGTACCTAACAAGGTATTCCCTTACTTTATTGGTTCTCAACCTTCTTTCTTTGAGAAATGTGGTAATTTTCTTAATACCAGATGATTCAATAGGAGTTATAACTTGGGTAGCTCTATTACTCAAAGGAAATTATTCCACATCACTAGATTTATATGACTTTATCAAGCTCACTGGAAATGTAGGATTTTTATTGCTAAGTTCTTCAGATAATTCTACTTCAACAGCCTTTTCTCCATGGAGGGTTTTAATAAAAAAAGGTCCTGCAAAGGAGTCTTTGAGTTTTTTAAATCCTTTGATGTTATTGAAGTTAGTGGTGGATACAAGTACTAAATCCACCACTTTGAAATTGGGAGTGGCATGTGATTTGTCCTATTTGTCCTTAGCATATGCAAAAGAGTCTTCCATGCAACTAACTGCATTATTTCTAGTTTTGTCTAGCATTCCTTTGAAGTCAGCAGCTCTAGGATGCATCTCAACCAAATATTTCCTCAAGGAATATTGAGGTAATTTGGGATTCTATCTTTTTTCTAGAACAGCAGGAGTTTTATTGGTACTGGCACAAATGGATGTCTTATATGCCAATTCCAGTGCTGGTAAGAGAGTACACCAATCATGGTTAAATTCATCATGATCTTTGAATTCAAGCCCATATGCACAAATTCTTCTTACCATGTCTTCCAAGGTTTTGTTCATCCTTTCAGCCAGGCCATCAGTCTGTGGGTGGTAGGCTTTAGAGAAGGATAATTTTGTCCCAAATAGTTGGTAAAGATTTGTCCATAATGCTGAGGTTAATTTGGGATCTCTGTCACTAATGATTTTTGTGAATATTCCAGTCCATGATAGTACTCTATTCCATATCAGAAGAGCTGTATCCATTGCTGTATCATCCTTGTGACATGGTAGAAAAATTGGAGTCTTACTGGATCTGTCAACAATCACTAGGAAAGCATTATGACTTTTATCACCCCCTGGTGGCAGGCCAGTTACCCAATCCATATGGCCAATTTTCCAGGGTCTGCTGGATTCTTGGATCTTGATCATATTTCCAAGTCTTTTGCCAGTGGATTTATTTGCTTTTTGACATCTGTCACAGTTTTTTCAATACTCTGAAAGATTGTCTTTCCACATTGGCCACCATATGCATGTTTTTACTTTTTCTCTTCTTCTGTCTTCAGACAGATGTCCTGAGAAAGGGCTGTCATGGCATTCTTTAAGTACAAGATCCATTAAGGACCTGTCCACAACTGTCATGACACATTTATGTTTAGTGCTGTGTTAAATTATACCATCCAGTAAGTGGAATCTTCCTTCATCATTTTATTTTTTCCATATCTCATCCAAGGCATGTATCAAAGAATTGTCTTTACAGTCCTTAGTAAGTAATTTGAACAAAATGCTACAGTTCTTATCCTGAGTATAACTGTTTCTTACCCCTTCAAAGAAATTGGTGTTCAGGTCTGCAACACTGATTCCTTCTATGAAGATCTGTGGGGAAGCTTCTTCTGGCACATAAGCAGGATTATCAATATTATTTGGTAGTGGTCATCTGCTCAGTCCATCTGCATTTCTATGAATATTCCCATCTTTGTGAAAAATAGTCATATTTCCCCTATACTCTTTTATAGCTATTTGCCATCTGAGCATATGTCTGTTAGGTGTCTTCATTTTTAAAAGTGACTTAACAGTGGTACAATCTGTTATCACTTCAAAAACACATCCCTCCAGCAAGTAATTCAATTTTTCCAAGGCCCAGACAAGGCATAAACACTCCCTTTGACTTGCTCCATATCTGGCTTCAGCTGGTTTGATCTTCCTGGATATGAAACATATAGGTCCTTCCACAGGTTTATCATTTATAACCTGGACTTGATTAAGTGCAGCACCCAGCCCATCCCCTGATGCATCAATATACAGTTTCAAGGGCAGTTTAAAATCTGGCATCAGTAAGAGTGGAGCAATGGTCAAGGCTTGTCTCAAAGATTCAAAGTATTTGACTCTGTCAACAGTCATTTCAAATACTGTGTCTTTGTCACACAACTTCTAAAGAGGTCTTGCTATGGATGCAAAATCTTTAATATGTTTCCTGTAATATCCTGCAAACCCCAAAAATGACTGCATTTCTTTTTTGTTCTGAGGAATAGGTTTCAGCAATACTTCTGCAACCTTGCTTTTGTCAATTCCAAGGGATAAACCAGATACTACATGTCCCAGTGCTCTGATTTCTTCAAATTAAGCATGGCATTTCTTTAAACAAATTTTCATGTTCACAGATTGGATTTTTGTCAAAACTCTGGATAATCTGTATATTTTCTTCCCAAGTTTTGGAACAGACAATAA
This sequence comes from Austropuccinia psidii, assembly GCA_023105745.1. Taxonomy (NCBI): domain Eukaryota; kingdom Fungi; phylum Basidiomycota; class Pucciniomycetes; order Pucciniales; family Sphaerophragmiaceae; genus Austropuccinia; species Austropuccinia psidii. The sequence goes on from JALGQZ010000012.1 coordinate 1,213,998, forward strand.
TGTCATCAATGTAAATGATTAACCATCCTTCTGAAAGTTCTTCAGGGAATATTTCATTCATTGTTCTTTGGAAGTGTGAAGGTGCATTCTTGATACCAAAAGGCATCCTCAAATACTCATATACTCCACAATGAACAATAAGTCTCAAGTATTTTCTTGCCCTTGGTGTCACCAAATTTTGATTAGATGCTTTAAGGGCATCCGTAGTGGTTATATACACTGCTTGAGATATCTGGCTAAGGGAAATTTGGATTTTTGGTATTGGGTACCTGTCTGGAACAGTGTAAGTATTCAGAGCTCTAAAGTCCCCAACAATTCTAGATTTTCCATTATGCCATGCCAGTATGACTGGTGTAGTTATTTTTACTTCCTCATTATGGCCAACCTTTCTCATGACACCAAGGTCTAGAAGTTCTTTAATATGAATTTCCAGAGCTTCTCTTGATTTAGGACTTGCTGCATATGCAGGTCTTCTTAACAGTGGTGGGTAAGGTCTCTCAATATTAAGGATGATGTCAACTTCATGACCAATAATTTCCCCCAAACGTTCTTTTTCTGATGCAAATGCTTCTCTGTGGTCATATAAAAGGGCAGAAATTTAATTTGACTGTTTATCAGTCAGATGAAGGATTATTTCAGCTTCATTTGACTGTTCAGATTTGAATCTTTCCAAATCTAAGCTGACTGGTGCTACTTTGCTTACTTTAATTTGTCTTTTAAATGGTAAAAAGGCAAATTTCTGATGCTTATTGTCTCCAATAGTAAAGTATCTCTCTTTGTTGTTGTGTAGGTCTATTTCATACACGATCAGATAGTCATTTCCCAATATAAAATGGGTACTGAAGAAATTTTCCATAACAACAAATTCAACAGTGATTCTTAAATTTCCATTAATATGTGGAAAGATGACAGTGGTCTCAAACATTCCCAATTCTTTCATTGGATTGCTTGCACTATTGAATTTTATGCCATCAATTGGTAACAATTGGTCTTCAAACTTTGGTGCACAAGTTTTAATAAAAGACATGCCAACACAAGAGCAGAAGGCTCCTGGGCCAAGTAAAGGTTTAGTGGTCTTATTGTCAATTACCACTTCTGTTATACAGGAGTTACCATCTGTATAACCTTTTCGTCTGTTTGGTTTGGTCTTCATAAGTTGTGCAACTCAAAGTTTGGACAAATCAAGTTGACCATTGCTGAATTGTGGCTAGTGGGAATAATATTCCATGATGTCAAAGGTAGAATTTATATTTTCTATATCTTTTGAAGTTTCAGAAAATATTGATGACTTGCAATGTAAGGTTTGACTATGAAACAATAAGTAAAAATTACTAATATTTAACTTATTGTACTATGAATGTCCCTATAAATGAAATAAATAAGATAAAAATAATTATAATAATAAAAAATTATTATAATTATGGCGTAAAATAATTATATTATCAAATGAATATAATAATATAATTTATACTATAAAAAATAATATATATAAAATAAATATATTAATATAAGATAATTAATATATTTAAAAGGACTTTATTATTGTTACCAACAAATAATAAAGGCGTAAAAATGTTTTACTCATTAATAAAAAACAATTAATAACAATGATATTACCAATATCAAAGTTTTAAATTAATATAAATACTACTTATATCAATTATAGAATTATCAAAAATAATAATAGAGAAAAATTATTATACTGAGAGAAATAACCTACTTTTAATGCTTAATATGAAAATTTTGAATACTTTTATGCCTATAAATGTAAATACAACTCATTTAAATTGTAGTTACAATTAAATTTAAGAGAAATTACAAATTTTCTTGGTTTTACATGGAATTGAGGTTTTTAAGAGAAATTTAAACAAAAAAACTAAATAATTGCAATAATAAGGTCAAAGATGAAGATTATTATAAGATTATCTTTGGTCTTTAATAATATAAAAGTTTTATATATAAATAATAAAGAAATTACCTTTTTATTTAATGATTTAATGTTTTGTAAGCATCTGAGGGGGAAATAGAGTAAAAAGAGCTCTATTTATATTAAATTCCTTCCTCCTAGAGTCCAAAAGGCTTCTAGTAGAGGTGCACTGATTGGATCCACTGGAATTGATCAATATTCTAAGGTTTGGTGATGATTACATCATGATCAAACCATCTTATCTCATTATTATGCCATTATTTAGAGTTATCACTATAACTCTAAGTTTTGATGACGTCAAGGCTTGGCAGAACCCCAAAATTCGTGAATTTCATTAGTTTCAATCATAAACTAACATTATTCACCAATTTTATCACTCATATGACTGTTAAACTTAATTTAAGGTTACAGTTAGTGATCATAAATGATCAAATTAAGCTCAAACTTTGATCCTTAATAACTTTCAAGTTTTACACGCTAAAGCAATTCAGAGAGTGAATTCTAATAGCTTGCCATAACCTCATTATGCTTTCAAGAGCATCTCATTACATCATCAAAACTCTATTTCTGATGATTTTTCTTGTAACTCATCTTTTCTGTCAAAATTTAATATTTTAAACTTCAAACCATGATTTCAAGGGGTTATACCCTGAATTTTATAACAAAAATTACGTCATTCTTCACGAATGAGCTATTGTAATCTGACTGTCTACTTATTTTTTAGTTTGGACCACTTTTACAACAAAGTGGTCAACAGCTCTATTGATTTTAATCAATAATCTCTTACAGGTTTTAACCTTGTTTATATCTTGTGAAATAAAGTTCATTTCTGTATTCCTAAAGTAATTACGTGATGACTTCATTCTTTGGTTCATCACTCTATCATGCATATTTCAAAAGATATTAGCTAAAATCCTTGAATATATGCATTGACCAAAAAAGTGCATTTATTCAGCTTAACTCCTTAAGTATTGACTTTGGAGATTAGCTTATTAATTGTTTTATGTGTGGATTTCTATGGAGAATGCAATGGTACCATTTATTTCACATGTTGTTACATTGGTATTTGAAATAATTAAGGATTTATGTTTTTTATAAGGTATTATTACTTATAACTCATTAAATATTGACTTTACAGATATGCCATAAGATGGTATATGTGTATTTTACCATGGGGAATCCAATGGTATAATTTATTTCACATGTTTATTCATTGCTTTTAAGTTAAACCAAGTGTTATGCCAATTTATGGCATTTTTGTAGTTTTAAGGTAATTATTTCTAATGTATAATTATTTTAAATATTTCTTGTGACCTTTTTGGGTATGTGGTCATATTTCAAAGGTTCACATTCCCTACCACCAAACAAAAGATTGTACCACAATCTGATATGTGTAATTAGGGTATCATCCACTGTCCTACCTCTTCAATAGACTTTAGTCTTGAAGCTCAATAATGCTTAATTTTTCTATTCTTTAGGTTTTCTTTCATGTCTGAACCTTCTTAGTAGCTTATCAGCATTTGTTATATCTTTCTCAAATATCCATTCATCTTCTTGAGTTGAATTTCTATACCCTACAAGGTATTCTCTTTATTTTTTGTTTCTTGTCCTTCTTTCTTTAAGGACTTTTACAATTTTCTTTTCTTCTCCTTCTTCCAATGGGGGAATTTCAAGTGGGGGTTTATTTCTTAGTAGAAATAACTCCTTGTCACTTGAGCTGTAAGGTTTTATCAGACTTACAGGGAAAGTTGGGTGTTTTTTCATTAATTCACCTGTGAGTTCTAATTGCACAGCATTGGGTTCATGAAATGCTTTTATCATAAATGGTCCTGAAAAGAAATCTTTCAATTTCTTTGGACCTTTTATGTTATTTAAATTAAGGGTTGATACTAGGACCAAGTCTCCTATTTTGAAGTCAGGTGGCTTATGACTTTTATCCCATCTTTCTTTTGCATATTTGAAAGAATCTTGCATACATCTGTTGCATGTTGTCTTGCTTTCTCAAGCATTATCTTAAAACTGCTTGCTGTTGGATGTATTTCCACTAAGTTCTTTTTGAGGGTATCATAAGGAAGTCTTGGATTCCAACCTTTTTCTAGAATTGCTGATGTTTTGCCAGTAGTAGAATGGATTTATTTTTTATATGCCAGTTCAAGAGCTGGTATTAGTGTACACCAATCATGGGTAAAACCATCAGAATCTTTGAATTCTAGTCCATAAGCACAGAATCTTCTGATCATGTCCTCCAAGGTTTGTATCACTTTTTCTGCTAAGCCATCAGTTTGAGGATGGTAAGCTGTTGAGAATGATAATTTTGTCCCAAACAAGTTATGAAGATTTGTCCATAATGCTGAAGTGAATTTTGGGTCTCTGTCACTTATAATATGCTGGAATAAGCCTGTATGGCTGATGAATTTATTCCATATCATTATGGCTGTGTCCATAGCTGTGTCATCTTTGTGAAATGGTAGGAACATGGGAGTTTTGCTATACCTGTCAACTAATACTAGGCATGCATTATAGCTTCTGTCTCCTCCTGGAGGTAATTCTGTTACCCAATCCATATGAACTATTTCCCAAGGAGATTTTGGTTCTTGGATTTGGATCATCATTCCAAATTTCTTTTCTGTGGCTCTGTTGGCTTTTTTGACATCTGTCACAGTTTTGGAAGTATTCTGCAACATTTTTCTTCCAATTTGGCCACCAAGAGCAGGTTTTCACCCTCCCTAGTGTTCTGTCTTCTGAAAGGTGTCCAGCTGCAACACTATCATGACACTCATGTAAAATAGTGCTTATCATGGTTCTATCTGTTAAGGCCATAACACATGTGTGTTTTGTTCTATGGTAAATGATTCCATCAAGGAGGTGGAATCTTCCTTCATCATATGCCTTTTTCCATGTTTCATCTAATTTTGATGAAAGTGATGGATCTTTGCAGTCTTTCATTAGAAGTTGGCTCAAGATATGGCAATTCTTGTCTATCTTATAGCTTTCTTTAACTTGGTTGAAGAATTCTGTGCCAATGTCTGTAACACATATTCCATCTATATGGTGCTCTTCCTTTGGTAGCCATGCTGGATTGTCAGGGGTATTTTCTAGAGCCCATCTTCTGAGACCATCTGCATTTTTATGAATATTACCAGATTTATGAACAATAGTCATATTTCCCCTATATTATTGGATAGCAATTTGCCATGGCAGCATATGTCTATTTGGAGTTTTCATATTTAATTGAGATTTTACAGCATTACAGTCTGTAATCACATCAAATACTGTTCCATCCAAGTAATAATGTAATTTTTCTAATGCCCACACTAAGCAGAGGCATTCCATTTGGCTTGCTACATATCTTTCTTCTGTTGGCTTTATCTGTCTTGAAATAAAACAAACTGGTCCTTCCACTGGTTTATCATTGATAATTTGTGTCTGGTGTAGTGCAGAACCTAGTCCTCCTCCACAAGCATCAATGTACAGTTTTAAGGGTAGTTTCCAATCTGGCATTAGAATAAATGGGGCATTTGTTAAGGAATTTCTCAATTCTTCATATGCCTTTACTCTTTCTTCTGTCATTTCATAGACTGTTTGTTGATCACATAGTTTATACAAGGATTTGGCAACTTTTCCAAAGTCCTTTATATGCTGTCTATAGTAACCAGAAAATCCTAGAAATGATTGCATTTTTTTTTGGCTTGAGGCATTGGCTTAAGTATTACTGCTGCTACTTTATTCTTGTCTATGCCTAGACTAAGTCCAGATACAACATGTCCTAGTGCCTTTAGTTCACTATATGCAAAATGACACTTTTTCAAGGAAATTTTCATATTCACTTGCACTATCTTTTGTAGTACCCTTTCTAGTCTTGTAAGGAAATTTTCCCAAGTTTCTGAGCAAACTATGATATCATCAAGATAGATAATTAAACATCCTTTTGTTAGTTCTTCAGGAAATATGGTATTCATCATCCTTTGATAATGGGAAGGTGCATTTTTTATGCCAAATGGCATTCTTAAGTATTCAAAAATTCCACAGTGGACTATTATCCTCAGTAGCTTCTTGGAATTGTCTGTTAAGAAATTTTGATGAAAACCTTTTAAAGCATCCATTGCTGTAATGAACTTAGCTTGTGACAATTTTGTCAATGTCTCATGAATTCTGGGTATTGGATATCTGTCTGGAATGGTATAGGTGTTCAGGGCTCTGAAGTCTCCTACCATTCTTGATTTTCCATTATGCCAAGTTATAATGACAGGTGTAGTGACTTCTACCTGTTCATTATGTCCTACTTTTCTTAATACTCCAAGATCCATTAATTCTTTAATGTGTACCTCCAAGGCCTCTATAGCCCTTGGAGTAGCTGGGTAAGCAGGTCTGCTTAGTAAAGGTGGGTAAGGCTTTTCCACATTAAGAATTATATCTACTTCATGCCCAATTATGGCACCTAGTGGTTCTTTGTCAGTTGCAAAGGAATTTTTGTACTTAAATGAGAGGTCAATCAATTTTTCTTTCATTTTTTCTTTTAATTCTTGATTGAATTCTGCCTCTTTGAGTTGTTCAGATATAAAAAGTTCCTTTTCTGGAATTTTCTCTTCATTCTTAATAACTGTGATTTGTTTTTTGTTATTTAAGAAGCCAAACTTTTGTCTTTTGTTGTCTCCTATGGTAAAATATCTATCTTTTTGGTTAGAGATATCTATACCATAAATTGATAATTAGTCATTTCCAAGTATGAAGTGATTACTAGTACAGTTGTCCATTACTAAAAACTCTACTTTAATTATGACACATTTTGAGGGGTGAGGAAAAATTAGTGTTAAATCAATTATTCCAAGGGGCTTAATGCTCTCACTTGCACTACTGAATTTGACACCTTGTATTGGCATACGTTTTTCTTGCCAGTCTGGGACAATTCTTTTTAAATAACTTTTACCAACACAGGTGCAATATGCTCCTGTATCCAAGTTCACTTTTCCTTCTTGGTTATCAACCATAACAATACTTATACTTGATTTTCCAGCTGTATATCCCATTCCTTTTGCAGGTTTGGTTCTGTACATTTTGGCATCTTGTATATTTGTCAAGTTTGTTTCAGATGTTCCAGCTTGTGGTAAGTTTGAGTTAACATCTAGTACTTCATAAATTATATCAATATTATTAATTTGTGCATTAATTATATTTATTTCATCACTTTCAGAACTTTCTGACTCTTCTGTTTCTTTTTCAGAGTCAGATTCCTCCTCTTTGTAATTTTGCTTTTCTGTTTCCACAATTTCATTAATCTTTGCCTTTTTGAGGCGATTATTGGCTAAGTGTCCAATACCTCTACATTTATGGCATTTTCTTTGCTCATTATTGTTGGATGTATTGGGCTTGAAAGCTTCTTTTGATTTATCTTTTTTTATAAATGGTTTATTTGGACTTTTAATGTCCAATTTTTTCCAAGTTCTGCCAATTTTTGTTCTTGTCACTATGTCTTCTAGTGGATTGATATACTCTTCTGTGGAACATGGTTCTATACACCTGCTTCTTAGGGCATGTTCTAGCTCTCCTCCACATTTCTTAATTATTTTCATGTGCACCATTTTTTGTGACATTTCTGGGTACAATGCATTGAGTCTTTCCACTTGTTTTAAGAACCAAGTTAAAGGTTTGTCTTTGTCTGGGTCAAAGAAAGAATTTCCAAATGCATTTTCTATCTTGTACCTCCAGGCATCATTAGCCCACTTGGTGATTTTTTTTGTTTCCACCAAGACCAGGTATTTTTGCCATTTGTTTGCCTTATTCTATAATACCATCTTTTTGCATATTTTTCAAACAATGAATGTAATCTTGCAGTGATTAATTCATCTGGTATGGAATAATCTTCTTGTAGCATGTCAATTGTTTTGATAAATGACATGTGGTCATATTCACCTTCTCCTGTGAATGTTGGCCATTCTTTTAATTGAGGTGCTTCCTTCATTAAGACTTGGTTATTGTCTTGGTGACTTAAGTCTGTTATCAATGGATTTTTTAATTCCTCTTTTGGTTTAACAGAGCTTCTTATGCGAGAAAATGGTGTTGATAACTTTGGCATATTTGAGTTAGCCTCATTAATTTTATCCACTTTATCAGTGATAGGCCTTATTTCATTTTGAATGTCATCCTTCAGATGAATTCTTGCTTCATCACTCTTTTCCATATGGTCCAAAAGTAATTATTGGTGTGATGAAGTCTTTTCTTCAAATGTTTCTACAGAAATGCTTAATTTGTTTAATTTTTCTGTAAGATTATCAATACTCATGTCATAATTGATTGTCAAAGTTTTTTCTTTGATATCACTTATGTATTTGTACAACTCTTGTTTTCCTTGTGTTAATTTCTGAGTATTATCAATTAATACTTTTGGTTTATTACTTTCAATCATAAATTTTATGTTATAAATTTCTTTTTTATTTTGTACAACAAGTTTTGTTAAGGATGATAAGCTATTATTTATTTCTTGGAAAGATAATCAACTATTTTTAATGTCTTTAAGAGGTAAAATACTATTTTTAAGCTCTGTTAAAGTATTTACAACATCAGGAGACAAGGTTATTTCTTTAGGAAATGGGGTTGTCTCATTAGTTACTCCTCTTTGTCTTTGAATTCCATCAAGGCTCTGGCCATGTTGAAGACATTGTCCATGGCATCTTTTTGGATTTTTGGGATCCTGTAGCTTGGGGAATATGGTTTCCTCCAATTCTTTTTCTTGTTCTTCCTCCCTTCTTGGGGAGGTTGGTTGACTTGAGGCTTGCTGGTAGAAGCTACTGGGGCTTCTTCCTTGCTTGCCTCTTTCTTTTTGGCATGGTACTCCTTGATATTCTTGATTTGAGGCTTGGATGATAGTGGATTCCATTCATTGGATTATTTCACTATTTCCTCCTCCTTGAGGAACCTTTTGAGGATGTGCCAGGAGCTCATCACTCCTTGGTGTATTTGGGGCAACATTTCCCAATCTTTGTCCTTGTACACTGTGTAGTACTGTTTGTACTGGCTCATGTAGATGTCTATCTGAGCCCTCTGAATGTGGTTTGTACCTGTTTGAGTTACTCATACTTAGTTCTAACTCTGGCTCAGATATCATGGGCATTTCTGGGACTTGCCTTTGGGATAAGGCACTTCCTTGTTTGTATTCTGTTCCACTGGGGATATTTCCCTTCCTTTTCCCTTTTGAGGAATCAATTCTACCTCTGAGTGCAGCTCCATCTGATTGGATGGAGTATTGTGAGCCTCTTCTGGTAGTAATGATTTAAGAAAAATAAGAAAATAAGAGGATTTCAGAACAGGAATTCTTCTTATGGCAATTTATAAATGTGGTACTCACCTTCAGAGTCCTGAATGGTAGGTCCTGGAAAGTCTAATTTCTTGGCTTTCTTTTTCTTGGTGACAATTGGTGTTGGAGAACTTGGGCAACTTTCTTCCACCAATCTTTCAACAGTGGTTTAGTTTTCCTCTGTTGGATTGTCTTCAAACACTAAAAAAGACAAATAAATATAAGTCTTTTATATAAGAAGTGTTATTTTTGGTAAGATATGGCAATTTTCCATGTACAAATTTCTTTTATATCTTTTTGAAAAGTGAAAATAATTAAAGAAATGAAATTAAAATGAATAAAATAACTGTTTTATTGGTTTTTAATATTTTTTAATATTTTTTATGTTTTTATTTTTTAAGAATAAGATTAAAATGAATATGATTCTTTTTAAGCTTAATTTATAATATAAAATTATTTTTAATTTATAAGATATGTTTTTTAATCACCAGAGTCACTCAAAGAAAGTTTTTGCAAGTCTAAGGATTTGAAAAACCATGTGTAAGACAGTACAATTGCTTTCCAAATGCCTCAATAGCTTTTAAAGTTAATAAAATATGAAATTACTATATAAATTTATGATTATAATTATGATTTATTATTGGATAAACCCAATTAGAATCTTTTTAAAGGTCTTTTTAGAGTAAATATCATGGCCAGGCCCCCAAATGTAAGGTTTGACTATTAAACAATAAGTAAAAATTACTAATATTTTACTTACTGAACTATGAATGTTCTTATAAATGAAATAAATAATTTTTATAATTATGGCGTAAAATAATTATATTATTACATAAATATAATAATATAATTTATATTATAAAAAATAATATATATAAAGTAAATATATTAATATAAGAGAATTAATATATTTAAAAGCACTTTATTATTCTTACCAAAAAAGAATAAAGGCGTAAAAAATTGTTTTTTATTAATAAAAAACAATTAATAACAATAATATTACCAATATTAAAGTTATAAATTAATATAAATACTATTTATATCAAGTATAGAATTATTAAAGGTAATAATAGAGAAAAATCATTATAATAAGAGAAATAACCTACTTTTAATGCTTAATATAATAATTTTGAATAATTTTACACCTAGAAATGTAAATACAACTTATTTAAACTGTAGTTACAGTAAAATTTAAGAGAAATTAACAACTTTCTTGGTTTTACGTGGAGCTGAGGTTTTTAAGAGAAATTTAAACAAAAAAATCAAATAATTGCAATAATCATGTCAAAGATGAAGATTAATAAAGATTATCTTTGCTCTTTAATAATATAAAATCTTTTATATATAAATAATAAAGAAATTACCTTCTTATTTAATGATTTAATGATTTGTAAGCGTCTGAGGGGGAAATAGAGTAAAAAGAGCTCTATTTATATTAAATTCCTTCCTCCTAGAGTCCAACAGGATTCTAGTAGACGTTCACTTATCATATCCACTGGAATTAATCAATAGTTTAAGGTTTGGTGATCATTACATCATGATCAAACCATCTTATCTCACTATTACACCATTATTTAGAGTTATCACTATAACTCTAAGTTTTGATGACGTCAAGGCTTGGCAGAACCCCAAAATTTGTGGATTTTATTAGTTTTAATCATAAACTAAGAGTATTCACCAATTTTATCACTAATATGACTGTTAAACTTAATTTAAGGTTACAGTGAGTGATCATAAATGATGAAATTAAGCTCAAACTTTGATCCTTCATAACTCCTGAGTTTTACATGCTACAGCAATTCAGAGAGTGAATTCTAATAGCTTGGAATAACCTTATCATTCTGCCAAGAGCATTTTATTACAGCATCAAAACTCTATTTTTGATGATTTTTCTTGTAACTCATCTTTTCTGTCAAAATTTAATATTTTAAACTTCAAACCATGATTTCAAGGGGTTACACCCTGAATTTTATAATAAAAATTACAAAATTCTTCACTAATGAACTAGTGTAATCTTAATGTCTACTTATTTTTGAGTTTGGACCACTTTTACAACAAAGTGGTCAACAGCTCTATTGATTTTAATCAATAATCTCTTACAGGTTTTAACCTTGTTTATAACTTGTGAAAGAAAGTTCATTTCTGTATTCCTAAAGGAATTACGTGAAGACTTTATTTTTTGGTTCATCACTCTATCATGCATATTTCAAAAGATATTAGCTAAAGTCATTGAATATATGCATTGACCAAAAAAGTGCATATATTCAGCTTAACTCCGTAAGTATTGACTTTGGAGATTAGCTTCTTAATTGTTTTGTGTGTGGACCTCTATGGAGAATCCAATGGGACCACTTTTTTTACATGTTGTTTCATTGGTATTTGAAATAATTAAGGATTTATGTTTTTTATAAGGTATTATTACTTATAACTCATTAAATATTGACTTTACAGATATACCATAAAAATGGTATATGTGTATTTTACCATGGGGAATCCAATGGTACAATTTATTTCACATGTTTATTCATTGGTTTTTAAGTTAAACCAAGTTTTATGCCAATTTATGGCATTTTTGTAGTTGTAAGGTAATTATTTTTAATGCATAATTATTTTAAATATTTCTTGTGACCTTTTTGGATATGTGTTCATAGCTCAAAGGTTCACATGTGATCTGAATTTTCCTCAGTTATATTATTATTTTTTCAACATCAGGTTTTTTTTCAATGTCAATTTCATTGATCTTTCACTTTTTTGGACATGTATTGGCTAAGTGGGTGGTGCTTTGGCAAATATGGAATTTTCTGATTATATCTGCATATTTATATTTTATATTATTAGAATTTTCTTTGGGACTTTTGTCCACATAATCTTTCCAAGGTGTATTAAACCTTGCTTTGAGATTCAACCTACTAGAACCAACTCTGGTTCTGGTTGTTACTTCTTCTAATATAATAATAATATCTTCTGCTGAAGATTGTTCAGTACTCCTACTTTTGACAGCATGCTCTAAGTCACCTCCACATTGTCTCAGAAATTTCCTGTGGATCATAAATTCTGACATGTCAGGATACAATTCTGTTAATCTGTCTTTTTGTTGGCAAAACCATGGTAAAGCTTTGTCTTTATCAGAATTAAATTTGGCATATTCAAAGGCTGTTTCCACTTTAAGCCTCCAAGGATCATTGGCGCATTTGTTGATAATTTGGGTTTTCCACCAAGTCCAACTTTGGTGTCCATGTGCTTGTCTCAATTTGATATACCATCTTTGGGCTGATCTGGTAAACAAGGTGTTAAATCTTGCTGTTACCAATCTGTCTGGTAATTCAAAATCTTCTTTAATCATGTCAATACCTTTGATGAATTCCATATGGTCATAATCTCTTTCACCACTGAAGTGAGGCCATTGTTTAAGTTTTGGTACTTCTTTTAAAAGTTCTTGTCCCATTGATGGTTCCAAGTTATGAAAAGAAGCTGAAAATTAATTTTTTAACTGTGAATTTTCAGCATCCAATACTTGTGGATTGGGAATTCTTGTACCCTCATTTTGATTCAGAGGTGTAGACATTCTTGGTAAGGTGTTTAGTATCTGTTCAATTTCATCTATTTTACTGTTGCTACACCTTTGGGAATTTCTGAATTCATGTTGGAAGGCTTGTAGTAAGTTTATCACTTCAATTTTATACATGTCTTCTTTATGTGTCAATTCTTTCCATAATTCTGTTTGTCTTGTATTATCAGCAGTTATCTGATTCAATTTCATCATTAATTTTGATACTTCTTCTTGTGAAGCATCAAAACACTTTTTCAAGGCAATTGTATATTTCTTTAATTCAGTAAATGAATTTGAAATGTCATCAAGGACTTTTTTGTTATCTGTATTGATAATATTTATGGCTTGTTTAATTCTTGTTTCAATTATGTCATCAATATTGAATTTAGAAGATCTGTCTGTTAATTCTTTGCTAATGGCAGATTTTTCATTTATCTTATTTGCAAAATAATTGTCATTACTAGAAATTCTAATTTTTCTTAAAGCTTTCTCAAAACACATAAGTGTTTCATTTCTTTGGCTCAGACTTACATTGCTTATTTTAATATTGTTACAAATGGATGAATGTTTATCAGAAAGAGGAGTTTTTACATCATTTATAGCTTCATACAACTCTGGGATAGAATCAAAAATGTCAGAAATCATTTCTGCTATTTTAATCTGGCCTCCTCCTTTTTCTGTAATTCCATCATTGTTCTGGCCATCTTAAATACATTTTCCATGGCATCCTTCTGAATCTTTGGGATGGTGTAACCCTGGCTGTAAGGTTTTGGGGCTAGTGCCTTTCCTTTGCCCTTGTTCTGAGCTTGTGGCTGCTTTTCCATGTTGGAATTGCTGCTGCTGGCTACTGGGGCTGTTTTTGGCACTTGCTTGGGTGGTGGAGGGTTGTTTTTCCTCCATTCTGCTATTAAAAGCATCATGTTCTTTTTTTTCCATCAATGGATGCCATCCATTGAGTAACTTTAAAGTGTTGGGATGGCCCAGGAATTTTCTCACAGTCAGGTGAGAATTAATGCAGTTTTTCCACATATCTACAAGGATCTGGTACTCTTTGTGCTGCAATGAATTTTTGTAAGCCTTCTGGCTGGCTTTTTATATGTCCACTAAGGCTTCTTGTGGCTGTGCCAGCTCTGTTTGAAGGTAGCACAGTATTATAAGCTTCAGAATGACATAATTCATTAATTTGGAAATCATCAACTGACCCTTGTCCTTCTGTAATTGATTGTCTTCTGCCATAATCATGTCTAGGACCTTTTTGGGAGCTGCTTGAGGGGCTATAGCTGGCTCCTGATCTGGTTTAAGGCATATTTTATTATTAAAAAGCTTAAAATAGTAATTTTATGTCAAAAAAACTTACTATTTTCCAAATTCTTTGCCTTCTGAAGGGTATTACTTATATCCAACTGAATTAATTCAGAAGAAATTGGTTCTGGTTGATTATTCTGAATTATAATGATTGTACTATTATGGTCAGAATTCACAGTACTTGCAGGAATAATTCTTGTTACTGTTGAGGCTGTTTCAATATTTTCTTGTCTTACCACGTTTTCAGACACTAAGGTTATTGAAAAAGCCAATTGATTAAGTAAAAAAACATTTTTCCAATACAGAAATGAAAAATAAAGCCTCACCTATAATATGAAAAAAATATTTTGTATATATTTTTTGAATTATAAGTATTTTTGATATGTTTTTAAATTTTTCAATATAAGAAAAAAGATTTAAAAAGAGTAAAAGATTATGTCACAGGTAAAATATCATGGCTGGGACCCCAAATGTAAGGTGTGGATATGAAATTTTGATTCAAAATCAAGTACTTTTCCTGTCCTCAAAATTTGTATAAGGTAAAAAAATGATTAAAAATAGTATAAAATAGTATTTTTATAAGAAAACACACCAATTTTGTTGTTTTTAACTTTATAAGTATAAAACAATAATCTTATAAAGATTTATTCCTTTACCAACAATAAAAATTTATCCAAAAAGACTCTACAAGAGATATTTAAGGCTACAAAAGGAAGTTCTTCAAGAGCAATTTCAATTGTAATTAATTGAGAAAGGAACTGAAATCAATTAATTAAAGAACAAATTCTTTAAAAGGGTATTTAAAGAGAAAACATGCCCAAAAGTGACCAGAGTGAATTTGGAAACAAAGTGACAAAGTTGACAGTGATGAAAGATGCTTTAATTCACATATGGGGTGGTTCAAGGGGTAAAAATGATTATAAGAGTTACAAAAAATGATTAGAGTTATTTTTCACATGGTTAAAAGTTTCAAAATGATATAAAAAGGGTGGTTGGAATCTTTTATTGATTGGTTTATCAGTGTTTAAACTAATTATAAAAGGAAAAGATTCTATCACGAAGAGAAAAGTTGGGCAAAGAAGACCTTCTTTTATAGCCATGACTTTTCTTACTCCAAAAGTATAATTTACTCTTGTTGGTTGTATAAAACACTCTGGAAACAGAAAATCCAATTATGGCATCAGTGAACCCTCGTTTAGGCCAAAAAGGGCTGGTTTTAGCCATTTTGGACCCTTAAATCAGCCATTACTATAGTAATACCTAGTCTAGAGGCTTAAAAGCACACCAGAATGTGTGTAAGAGATATATAAACCAGTTAAATCTGGTTTTACTAAGAGTTTTTTAACTTAAGGGTATCTTTACCCTCTTGGCAACAGTCAAAACTGCCCTGGTTGGTATCAAAACCTCATCATCAATTGAGTCACAGACCCTGTGACTCAATTCCAGGCCACAAGTGATGAGCTTTTGCGTGTATTTTGACATCCCATGCCTGTCAGCAAGGACTTTGGGGGTCTGGCTCCCCCTTGGAGCTAGAGTACCTTTTCCCCCACAATTAATCTTTCCAATTTATTTTTTCTTTAATTCCTTATCATGTAATACACTTGTAGTTTACACATACAATTCAATTGAGTTCTTAAAGTACACAAGTGTAATAATTGATACCTCATATTTAGATTACAGTTCACTTATGTAATACACACACACATTTTTACATTCCAATTGAAAATACTTCAATTCCTCATAACTTCTAAACTACAGACAACACCTTAATTTTAACACAAAATTTTATGGTTAACACCACATGTGGTGTGAATTAAATGGAGGTTTTGAGTATTCTCAACTTTTGTACAGAAAATACTAAAAACTTAATTCAAGATTATTTAGAGTTGAGTTACAGAAATTTTACCCAGAGGTGAACCTTATTTTTATGAAGAATCCAATGGTAAAGTAATTTTCTTATGTTTATTTATTTGATAAAAAGTTATAATATATTTTATGTAACATTTTACTAAGAATATTTTAATTTCATTAGTTTTATTAAAACTTCATTTTTACTTAATTTTTTCAAGTAAAAATGCATTTTCATAATTTTAAAATTTAATCTAATTTTTATTTTAAGCTATAATTAAATTTTTATTTGTGTATATAAATTTTTATTTATATTGTAATTTTTATTTGGATAATATAAATAAATTCATCTTATTTTGTTATTTGTGGTCTTTTGAGTATATGAAAATACCTCTAAGGCTCACATGTGGTGTGTGGCACCACAGTCAATGACTAGGCTCAAGCCAATGTCTTTGGTTATGGAAGCATCTGTGTGTAATTCTTCCATTCCATTTTGATGGTATTCAGATTCTTCTCCCCCTCTTCTTTGTTTGTTCCTAGGAGGTCTTAGTTTTGGGTGCAACGCCCAACACTTTTTGGCAGTGTGAGTTGTATTTTTTGGGTTGTGTTTACCATTTTTTCAGACATACAGGATTTTGAACAGGAAATCATTGTAATTGGTAATTAGGGCTGAATTTGTGTTGTCTTTGGTTTTGATTGGTTCTTTAAAATCCTCTTTGTTGTTTTGTGTCAAAGAAAGTTGGAAAGCTTATCAAGGACTTTTTGAGGATTTATTGTAGCATCTATTGATATAGCCATTGAGTCAATGATGTGATTGTAAGTAGTGCAATATCTGCTGAGTTTTCCTAATAGTGAATAGGCCATTATCTCAGGAGGCAAGTTAATTCCAATCCCTGATATCTCAAACATGATGTTGGTGCACCTATGAATGTATTCTTCTATATTTCCCATAAATCTTAGACTTTCCCATTGGACCCAAGTTCTTCCTCTATTTGTTACAGTATGAGAGGCAAATTTGTTTTTAATTCTATTCCATAGTGCTTTTGCATTTTTTTCACATAACTCCATCCATGATGTGGTATTCCATACCGGTTTCTCCAAGGTTCAAATCCACAATGTCAAATTTAAAACTTTAATCAATACTAATAATATATATATATAAGAAGAAAATATAAAGATAAAAAGTGAAATATAAAAATGAAAAAATTGCAAGAAAAAGGAAGAGAATTATATTAAAATAACAAAAAGAAGTATTTCACTGGAATTCACAACAAATTTTACCTATAGTCACATATTGCCTCAACCCCATAACATCAATAATTTTCTTGATATCATGGATTAAAGAAGAGAAATGATACTATACACTCTATACTAGGTACAATAATATGCTTAAAAATAATTCCGCTTGTTTAAATATTCAATATTAATAAACATGTGTAATATTACATAAGTGATACCACTACTCTTACAACATCATGTGTTACATCTCTTGACATAAAAAAACACTTACATATAAGTTAACATAGTGTTACATTACTCAATCCCCACTTAAACTCCCATAACCAGACATTACAAGTATTATTTACAAATTAAATTTTACATAAAAAAATACTCAACTAATTACAGATCAAGGCTGTGAAGAAGAAAAATAAGGTTGGTAGAGATAAGAATACAGTTTTAAAAAATGGTGCAATAAACCAAACATATGGTGCAATATCTGTATCAAATGACACCATTTCAAGTTTAACCACTAGCAAAAATGTCTCAAGGCTATGCATAATAAGAATAAAGTTTAGTTAAAATATCAGTATAATTCAAAAAGGATGGTGCAATCAACCAAACATATGGTGCAATATCCTGAACAAATGACACCATTTTTAATTTACCCACCAGCAAAAATGTCTCAAGGTGGTATTTTTCTAAGTCCCTTGTTTTTGGAAGGCTCTATGGAGGGCCCAAAAGGCATAAATAATGGGCCTCTCTCCCTGTTTTTCCCCCCATGCTTCTGATTCAGACAATAATCTTTAGGATCAATCCATCCCTTCTCTAGTAGGATAATCTAGTATTATATTGAAAAAGATAAGTAGCAAGGCTCAGTATCTTATAGTATTATTTATGATTAAGGGATGAAAGATATTTATCATATTAATGAAAGAGTATAATATTATTTAATATTCTGTCCATTATAGTAGTAGTGCTAAAGTAGTGTTTGAAGATATTATCATTAGTGATCTTATCTAATTTATCAAAAACCCTTATTTATAGAAGGGATATCATCTTATGCTTATACCTTATATTATAGCCCTTATAGATATATTGGATTATATATATATTCATCCTAATAGTATTGTATTACTATTATATTATTCATATCTAATCCTTATATCAAACAAAACACCATTATAAAATTATCTCACCCTTAAATTATTATAGCTATATTGATAGTATTATGAAATAACCTTTAAAAGTATTAATTAGCTATCAAGATCATTATTAATATCAAAAGTGATCTTAAAAAATATTCTTTGAATATCTCAGGTATTGAAAGAAGAAATCCTAAAAGAATTAATTAAAAATCATTATAATCAACAACAAGAAGTTAAGAAAACCTCAATTATTAAACAAATATTAACTATTACCATTATTGTCATAGTGATATTTTATTTACAGACTGATAAAGACTTCTGAAGAAAATTCTCTAATTGAAAAGCCACAAAACTAAATAATTGATTTGTGATCTCATCAAAAAAGGGTATCTTCTTCAGTATATTCAGAGGGGAAGCTAATACACCTTAGCACCCATGGTTATTGGCTAATTCTGAAATTGAAAACAGACTCACCAATAATTTCCCCCTCAAGGTACTGCCTATTATTTATCCCACAACAAGACTGAAAAGTAGGTTCTGATGTACTCTCCTGGGGATCAGATGTATAGCTTTGCCATTCATTAAATACCAGTCGTTTTTGGTGACGGTGTCAGCATTTGGTAGAAGCTCATAGTGGCATATTTCACAAAGTCCTCTGTCTGTATGTTTGACTTTCATCATGATGTTCCATACTGGATAGTTTTGGCAGTTGAGGATGGGAATGTTGTTGGCCTCTTTTAGCTGTGTGGTTTTGTTCCAAATTATTGTTCACCCTTGTGTTGTTAGTTCAGAGCTTTTTGAGACTGTAAATATAAAAGAATAAATAAACTAATTAATTTAATTAACAAACTAATCTATCATAATAATAATATACAGGGAAACATGAAGTACCTAAGGGTGAACAATGTACTACAACAATAGCTATCTTGTCACTAAGAAGGTAAAAAAAGGTAATTTATTCTATAGAACATGAATAATATTAGTATTACAGGATAAAGGTTGCAACTTATAACATCTCATACCTAGCACTATGGAGTCTATACTCCTCAATGAAGAAACACTGCAAAATATTTGAATCACAGGTGAATACCACTACAAAGAAAAGGTTAGTAAATGTTTGGACGAAACTTGAGGAATGACAGTACCAACCACAAACAATGCTTGCGCTCTTGTGGGTGGTTGAATGTTGGGGAGTGAGAGTTTAATTAGAATGAGAGGACACTGGTTTTTTTCCTGCTATTGGCTGTTGAGTTAGGTTCTCTTATACTGTGTGGTCTCATATAGGTGTGCATACATCTGAACTCAGAAGTTATTAATCCCAAGGTCATGTCAATCATTTTTGGTAAATTTTTCTCTGGAGCTAGTTTTCTTTGAGTTATTTCCTCTCTCAGGGTGGGAGACAAATTCTTTAACACTTCGTTTATTTTAGTCTTTTTGGTGCAGGTTTTGGCTAACTGTGTGGTGCTGTCACATTTATGACACTTTAAGACAGGTCTTTAAGGCCTTCAAGACTACCCTGTACTCCATAGGCTTTCTAGTCCAGGTTTCACCAATTCTTGTTCTAGTAATGATATCTTCCATTTCTTTAATATAGTCCTCTGTTGAACCAGGCTCTACACATCGTCACGTGATGGCATGTTCTAGTTCTCCTCCACATTTTCTTAATATTTCTATATTAATCATTGAGTAAGACATATCTGGGTGTAAAGCAGATAATTTGTCTTTTTGTTTGAGGAAACAAATAAGTGGTCTATCTTTTTCTGAGTTAAAAATGGAACTTTTTAAAGCATTTTCTATTTCAAATCTCCAGGAATCTTTGGCCCACTTGGTGATTATTGTGAAGCTAAGAGTAAAACAATAAATAAAAACACTGTCACATTGATAAATAAAGAAGTAATATAAAGGACTGCTGTTTATCCTTTATATCTATTCCTTTCTTGTTAAATTAAGTACAACAGAAAGGCTCCCTTAGCTCCAGAGGTGATCAAACTAAGGAATATTGAGCTATTTAGTATGATCACCAGGTTTGACCATGATTGAACATAGTAATTGTAACAAATTAGGATCTATTTACAAGTTAAAGAATAATTATCTTTACAGGCCCTCTTTCTCAATACTGCGATTATTCCCAACTGGGAACTAAAATATTGGTTTTTTGGTTTTCCTAAACCCTCAGTGAATATATCAGCCCACATCTGTGAAGTTGGAATGTACTTGAGACTGATTTCCCTACTCAGAAAATTATTGAAAATACAAATTATTCTGCTATCAATATTCCTTGTTTTATGATAATAAAGTGGGATTTGGAATAAGGAAATTGCCCCCTGATTATTGCACCACATGGCTGATGCAGGCTTTATACTGAATTCTTCCATAAGTTTCTTAATCCATGGTAGATCTTGAGTTAATTTGGATATTTATCATAGTTATTCTCCAGTTGATGAGAGAAAAACAACTGGTTTTTTCTTTGTTTTCAAAACTATAAGTCCTCCACATTGTAATTCATGTCCAGAGAGAGACTTGCCATCTAAATTACTTTCCCAATCTGAATCACAGTATCCCTCCAAGTTCTTCAGACCCTCTCTCCATCTAACATCAAACAGTACTCATTTGAAAGACATTACATGATCTTCTGGAGGTTTTTATAGAAAATTGGAAGGCTCTGTGGTTATAAATTCCAGGTCTGGCCTGCTGCACATGGTCAAATAGTTGAGGGACCCTATTACCTTTTGATAGTCAAAGTTGCTACATGTATTACTGTCTGTTTCAGGGTACAGATTCAAGTTAGGTATCATTGGAGTTGAAACAGGGTGGCATTGGGACATGCCATATACACAGAGAATCTTGTCTTCATACAAGCATTGCAACAAGGTTATCACTTTATTTACCCCATCCCTTTCAATCTTGATTCTCAGTATTTATTTTTCCTCTCCCATATGATCAAGCATGAATACCCTCTCCATTTCTTCTTTTACTTTTTTCCACATTTGCTTTGTTTCCTTCAACTATCATAATTTCTAAAAAAACAAAAAAAAACACAGGTTGTCTTCCTGTTTTTTGATAAATGGACAGGGATCCTCCTGACTTGGATTAAAGTTTTACTTCTTACAGGTGTCAGATGAATTCTTGTACCAACACCAAGGACCCTGTTTGAGACCATATAAGAACCTTTCCAGTTTGAGACAGGTATTCTCTTCTTTCTTATGTCGATACCTTAGGGGATAATGCATATAGAAATCTTATTTGGGTATGCCATTCAAAAAAGCTGTTTTGATGTCAACCTGATTTATCTACAAATCTTCTTTGGCACAATGGGTCCACACAAACCTGATACTGTTCATTCCACCAGTGGGTGCATAGGTTTTATTGAATTCTATTTTCTCTAAATATGAGAGAACTTGCACACAGAACCTTTCCTTGTGTCATAGAAAAATGCCATCTTTTTGTTCTTTTTCTTTAAACACCCATTTTTACCCAAGCAGGTTTGTTTCTTCAGCACAATCTACCTGTTTCCAAGCCTTATTATCCTCAATACTAGTTAATGCATTACTTATTGCTTCATTTCAATGCTTCATGGCTTGTTGATAGGTCTTAGGTATACCTTCCAATTTTACAAAAATATTAATTATTCTCCTCTTCCCACTAAAAATATTTCTTGTATCAATATTTCTTGAGATATTTTTAAGTGCTTTATAAGGAGCTAAGTCCAAAAACCACTCCTTAGGAGGTTAGTTCCATTCATTCTCTTGAGAGAAGCAGTTTCAGGAAGATATTCAACAGGAATATTGAAATTGTCCTGAAACAAGGCCAAGTCCTCTTCTTTATCTTAATCATATTCAGAATTCTCTTGAAGAGGCGAGGCCAATAACCTAGGAGTATTCCTACCAAAAATCGCTTCCAGATTGATGGAAACATTGGAAGAATTTCTGAGGTTGTAGAAAGATTTTCATTTGAATCATATGAAGCAGTTTTCATAACATGGTCACCACCTGGAAGAATATTTGACATAAATACCTCTTTCCTACATGGATGATCACTAGCCATGATGTCATTGAGAAACACACATTCATGTGAGAGCTCTAGCTTACTAGTTTCTAAGTTATACACCTTATAGTTTTTGTGCCCTTCAATTTAGCCCAGAAAAATCCTTTTCTTGCCCAGGATTCTAGTTTTGATTTCAAAAAGTCCTTCCCTTCGTTGATAAAGGTTAGATACCCAAGCAAGCCTAGATGAAAAAGCTTTGGTGACTATCCATAATACATCTCATGATGGTTTTCAAAGCTTATCAAGGTTATTTTTTTTTATTGAACAGATAGGCTTCTGTGGTATTCCATACCAATTAGACCAATTTCAAGCCCCCCAATAAGATAATTATGCAAAGCATATTCACATGTTACAGCTACAAGTTTCACACAGACATATACAATACACAGCCTCAATATCTTATCAAAACAGTACAAAATCACATGGTTTATCCATAGTAGGGAATCTTTATGCTCACAAGTATTTGAAAACATTCAAGCACACAGTTTTTTGAAGAAGTATTTCAATTCAAAAAGTATAGTATCAAAGAATTTCTCCACCTTCTTGCATAATCAATAACAAATTATGCAATTCAAAGGAGTTAATATAAATAAAGATATACAAAGATGGACCACAGAGTCAGAACTGTATTTTCCCTACCTTGATTAAATTGAAAGGATAAATATCTCAAGTCTATGCAGAAAATTAGAATATATCTTCCAACAACAAAGGATTTTTTAGTAATAATAAAACTTATTAAAATTGATAGAAATGATGCAATCTCCATATAAAATAATACAATCCTAAAATAAAATCACTAGAAAGTTTCCCTTAAAACTGAATATTAAAATTAAAATTATTAGTTAATTAAATACAGGAAAATGGAAGAAAAATACTTTCCCCAACCTTCAAGAAAATGTCACCAGCATAATTCTCTCAAATTATCATATGAAAAGAGAAAGTCCTACTTTGCAGAATCTGTATATTTCCTACCTCCTTGGCAATAATAAACTCTCACCAGCCAAATTATCTCAATGACATAACATGATTTTGATAAAAAAACATAACCAGCTAAAGTCTCTCAAAGATATTATATGACTAGAAGAAATTTCAATTTTCAGAAGCGGTATTTTCTCCACTTTCTTGGAGAAAACAAATACTCACCAGCAAAATTATTGCAAATACATCATATGATTTTGATAAGAAAAAGAATGAACAGCAGAATTCTCTCAGAAAACCCATTGCTATACCAAACTACGCATCTCACCAGATGAAAACCTCACAGCTATAATTCTTTCCAAGTACCCTGTTTTGAGAAGCTCTATGGAGGCCCACAAGTTATAAATAGAGGTCCTCTCTCCCTTATTCTTCCAATAATCATTGATAAAGTTCCCACTATCCAGGATCACAAGCATTCCTGAACTAGCAGGATATCTCAAGTAGGATTAGTGGGTTTTTGTCATGGAAAGCTCAGTAGTGTTTCTCAGTAGTTTAGTTTCATTAGAAGAAGGGTAGTATAGCCATAGTCAAAAGCTTAGTATTGTTAGGAAGTTAGTAGTATAATGGTAGCTAAAGCTTAGTATTATTCAAAAAAAGTGGTAGTTATTTACATTCAGTATTAACAAAATTGTTGAAGAAATATTATTAGAATAAAATCCAGTAGTTTTATTGCTAGTATTAATATCAAAAACATTTTTATAATAAACGTAAAGCCATACAAAATATATATTCTTACTACTCTTATTAAAATAACAGAAAATCTTAGTTTTTATTTGCCCAACAATTATAGTTTTAAATCAGATTTTGGATTGTAGCTTTATTGATAGTTCTGATTTAGAGACTACTTATAAGTCCTCTCCATCTGTTAAAGTCACAAATATATTTTCTTTTGTGATTGTCTTTAGGCTTACTATTCAGTATTATTTCAAGGGGAAGCTAATACACCTTAGCACCACTGGTTATTTTACAATTCTGAATTTTAAAACAGAATTACCAATAATTTCCCCCTCAAGGTACTTCCTTATTTCATCCCACATCTGGTGTCCCAACAGTGACCATACAGCTTTGAACATCAATAATCAGTTAATCACCAAGAAGATATTCAAATTGAATCAGTAAAAAAACCTTTACTGACCGGTTAAGCTCATAATCTATCAATTCAATCTGAAATCAGAGAACCCATAAAACTCTAAATCATTATTAACAAGAGGTTCTTCAAAAAAAATAATTTCATTATTAATATCCAGGAAGAGGAGAAAATCCACCTGGGGATGAATCACCCATAAATTACTTTATACCATTTTGTACACCCAGAACCAAGAAGAAAGACCAAAATACAGTTATATATTATTTCCAAAGAATACTCAAGGAGCTATTTGAAACAAAAAAACAAACAACATAAAAACAACATGAAAACAACATAAAAACAAAATAAAAACAACATAAAAACAACATAAAAACAACATAAAAACAACATAAAAACAACATAAAAACAACATAAAAACAACATCAAAACAACATCAAAACAACATAAAAACAACATAAAAACAACATAAAAACAACATAAAAACAACATAAAAACAACATAAAAACAACATAAAAACAACATAAAAACGGCATAAAAACAACATAAAAACAACATAAAAAACAAAGACAGTATCAATATGGAGTCAGAACCATAATCCTTATTAATTCAAAGAAGAAAATATGAATGAAGAAATCACTCAGGGAGAAGAATATATGTCTGAAGCAGAAAGCCTTTATCAAAAAATGTTGGAAATGCAGCAAGAATTAGTTTAACATCTTAAGAAGGAAGTAAAAGGAAAATAATCAATTTCCACTGCAGAACATGGCCCAATGGAAGAAACTACAACCATTGCAAGAGTGTTTAGAAAAAACCCATCCCCATTGTCATTTTAAAGGCCCATGGCCTTAAAATTCATTCACTGAACAAAGACCAGATATTCCACCAAATAGAGTTAATATTCATGCACAGGTTTCAAGCCCATTACAACAGGAAATTCCAATAAATAATACACCCATTTTCAATATTGGGCCAATAGATTAGAGCTTATGGTTTGATGGAAAAAAAGTAGAAATATTTATTAGAATAGCTGAAATATAGCAGAAGGTGAAGCAGACAGGGGAAGGGATATAGAAAGACAAATATCTCTTTTTTACTTAAGATAAAGATATTAGTTACCATATAGAAGAAATTCCTGGATATGAATCTGGGAATTGGGAACAATTGAAACTGGATATGAAAAGAAGATGGGGAACCTTATCACCTTAAATGAGATAAAAGCTGTCCCCAATAACTCAGTTATTAACAGATACCAACAAGAAGGAGAAATTAGAGATATTACCCAATGCAAAACATTAATTGGGGAATATTAATAAATTATCAATTATCTTGAAAGGTATCAATATATAAAAGGATATATTAATGACAACCAAGAAATTTTGGCTAGTATTTCTGCCATTGCTCAGGAATCTATTTAAAAAGAAATAATAAAATATAAAGCTATGGCGGAAGCTTTGGATGGTGATTATATCATACCAAGATTGGAAATATTAAAGCTATATATTGGACAAGACTTAGAATCCAAAGTCTTAATTCAACCAAGGGAATACAAACAAGTCAAGAAACAAGAAAAGAAAGCTAGTTTTGAAGAGGAAATCTGGGAAAAATTCTTAAATAAAATGACAGATCTTACTCAGAAAATTCAAAATCCTCAGCCACAAGAACACCTCTCACAGGATACTGGGGAGAAATCAGTAGAGGAAGTATTTAATCAGCTCAAAAACCTTTCTGGATCATTTGAATCCCAAAATAAAATCCAATTAATCAATAATCAAGATCAAAAAATTATGCAAACCTCACAGCCATTCAGCCCAAGGAATCCTGCACAACCCAAATCTTCAGGTTATAAACAATATTTTCCAGCTTAAATGGTTCCAAGATAGCCACTGAAGTGTTATTAATTCCTAGAGGAAGGATATCTTGAAATAAGATGTAATCATCTCCCAGAAAACTTGGAGAAACAAATTATCTTAAAGTGTTGAGGAACATATCTTTTTCCAAATTTTCAGATAATACCCACAGAAGTCCCTACATATGAAAAATAATTAATTAGACAGTTATCTTAAGAAAGGAAGTATTTTACAAAGAAAATTATGTAAAAATACAGTTAACCCCCAAAGAAGCAAGAAACAACAATAATTGAGGAAAGCAAAGGTGAGAGGGAAATGGCTATAGCTTAAATGGAAGAATGGGGAGACTGTAATCCTCCTCAAATATCACCAGAAAATTAAGATCTTCAAATAAATGTTGGCTTTAGGCAGAAAATACAGAGATCTGCAAGACCAGAAAGTCAAAATCAAACTCAGAAAGAGGATAAAAATTAAATACAAAAAGTACTTAAAAAGAAGATACCAGGTTCTTACCACAAGAAAGATGAGGAAGAAGAAGAAATAAGAGTTTTAATTACAAAAAAATACAATAAAACCCAAGAGGGAAATGGTACAGAAAATGTAAATATTGAAATCATCACTAAGGAAAAGAATAAGGAGATACAAAAGCAGTATTCACAAAAGATGGAATTAAAGAACAAAGTTAAATCTACATTCAATAATCCAAAGCCAATTATTTAACATGTGATGAAGAATATACTTGAGCAAAAGACAAATATTACTCTTGAAGAACAATTCTCTATTTCACCAAAATCTAGCTACCCAGGAGAAAGATATGATAAGATCAGTTGATACATGAAACATTCAATAAATACTAATTTCATTAAATCTTAGGGACTATGATACACAAAAATTACATTATTCATTCCAACTTGGGTTTATGGAAGAATATATTGGAAGAGAAGAATATCCTACAGTGGCATTGTTTATACTGAATCAGAAATTAAACTCAATATGAACCTTGGAGAAATTGGTGGAAATGAAAAATATTTGGTTGGAATCTCGGAATTTACACCAATTGCTATGATAACAGGGAAAGAAAAACAAATTAATCTATTCATTACAAAAGGAGCTGTACACCCATACTTTGAAGACCATTTGTAGTGGACAATAATTTTAAATTCAAAATTTAACACAAGCAAGGTAAAAGATTTAGTTATCCAGAGGAAGATGGAAGAATATTATTTTTACCAACATTTCATCCTCAAGCTATGGGTTGGAAAAATTTATCCACCAAGAGGGATGGAGCCTTTTGTTTCTTCAGAAATTTAAAAATACTCAATGAATCAAGGAGAATCCTCCAAAAGCAAAGATACAGAGAAAACAGAAAGTCAATCTTCAGAAAAACTGAAAACAATATTTCTTGGAACCAATAGAATACCTTTCTCAGTTATGTTTGATGCAAAAAACAATTTAAATATCATAACTCAGGAAATAGCCATGAAAGCAGAATTACACATCAAAATCAACAGATATCTCTTTGAATATTATTGGCCAAATTGAAAATCTGGAAGTCATGTTTGGTAATAAATAAGAATATACATGGACTTCTTATCATCTTAAAACCTTTATCAGATAATAGTTAAAGAAAATCCTAAAATATCATCATCAAAACAAAGTATTGCACCTGAGCCTGATAGAAAATCAAAAGGGAAGGATAGAGAAGAAGATAAAGTGAAGTTAGAAGAAATTTAAACAAGAACAAAAGTCAAAAAGGAGCTGAAGAATATAAGAAATAATTTTGACATGGCCATAGAAGATCCAGAGAAACAGCTAGAACTTGAGTTAAGTGTAATAAATAAAATATATGAAGGAGAAATTCCACAGAAGAAGTGTAAAATGTATCCCAAGCCACCTCAATTGAATTCCTCAGAGATTTCAGAAGGTTATTTCAATTTTTTTCAAGATGAAGCCAGGTCCATTAGAAATATTGAAAAATATTTAAGGAATCAAGAACCAAAAGATTACACAATCAAGCCATTTGAAAAAAGAAAAGTTAAATAATTAGAAAATGAATGTGCCATTATTATTTAAGATGGAATAGATCAAGTTGAGCATACACATATGAGAAATAGGATTAAAAAATGATGGAAAAAGTTTCAGAGGAAGGAAAATTGGTAGAAGAAAAATATTAATTGATTTTATATCAACAAAATAATGGAGATTGGGAAGATAAATATAAGCAAGGAAGAAGATTTGAATACCTAAAAGAATCAGAGTTAACAGAAAATATACAAGGTACAAGGGCTAGCTGGACTTACCATTCTAGATCCCAATAAGAAAGAATTTCATGATTCCTATGAGCAAATGTGCTGTTTTTCAAATGTTTTACTCTTAAGCTCAACTGATTTATTCAATCAAAATCAAGAGATTACAACCAGATTGAAAAATGAAATCCAGCATCAAAATAAAATACAGGAAGACCTCCCGGAGTATGAAGTAGAAGAATATTATGTAATACTTTCCATTATATCATTTCAAGAAATGTATTTTTATGAGCTATATTCACTAATAATTCAAAAAAATATCTTTCAGAACCACCTGGATCAGATCTTACAAATTTTTATCTCTTGTAACTACTAACCACTACTGGAATCAAAGAAAAGTTACAAAATTCTTACTGAAAGAAGCCTTATGGATATTATCAAATTACAATAGACAGACTGTATCACAACATGTTATGGGATCAAGAAGACTTGAATCTACATGGCTTGGAAATCTTGGGGAACTCTTTACTGGCATTATTTTGGGTATATGTTTCTTCATTAACTAAAAGGTTTTGATCCATAATGGAAAGGAAATACACAAAAAGAACAATGCAACAAGACATTTTGAGAGATATTGGAGGATATATGTCTTTCAGTAATTCACAACAGAAAGCAAAGGATTTCTCAATAATAGCTCAATTAATCCAGCTTCAATTACCAATCAAAAAACCCCATAAAAAGTAGTATAATAATGAAAAACGCCTGAAAAACATTTTCCTATCTGTATTAGTATTATGGCAGTGACCTCCAGCATTATACAAGAGGAATTCAAAATTATTCAAACTTCCCTATATAAAAATCCTTTTTTCAACACTCTTATCACTCAGGGAAGTTACCTCCTTCCTTATCAAAGAGGAATTTCAATTTATTTTAATTCCTACATTGAAAAAACCTTCATATAAAATAATCTCATCTTTCAGTGGTAGTGACTTCCTGCCTTATCAAATAGGAATCATTATTTTATCTTAAAACTCAATAATCTCAACAAAACTCAGAAAGAATTTAGAAATCCAAGGATTCCAAACTTACACATCAAAATAAATTGGAATGGAATCTTGGTTGGAATGAAGAAGGATAGAAAGATTTAAATTGAAAAATTGAAGAATTTGAAGAAGATTTCAGTTACTGGGGAAACCCAATTGTTGAATAATGAGGGAACTCATTTCAAATATGGATTCCATACTTATAATTTGAATCATCATTCAATTTTACAAAAAAACTTCAAGATATTAAAGAATCTTAAAATCAGAAAGAGCTTCCAGGATTCTCTCTTTTTCAAGATTATAATTTTTAGAATCACTTACATACAAAGTTATCAAAGGAAATCTAGGAAGAATTTACTGGGAAGAGGAGACATTAACAAATACATAATGGAGAAGAAATTTTATTTTGGAGATTTGGAAGTCTCAGGAGGACTTCCATTGGATTCATTGGAAATACAAGAAGGAATAATTTTATGGAAACATGGAAATGATGTGATTCAAAATACCAGTTGGGATGTTTTATAGGAAAATTTTTTTGTACCAGCAATTCTCAGGCCAAATTGTGATAATTATAGCATCAATAAAGAAGATTGTAATTTAATTTGGGAAGATTTTTTTTAAAAAAATTAAAAGGAGGAAAAAAAGATTAACCTCAATATTTTCAAAAAAAACCATTAAAATGATTGAGAAAAAGATTATAAAAAATAACTCAACTCAAAAAAAATGATTATAATGGTTATTAATTTTAAAGCTCTGGCTAAATTAATTGAAAAAGAAATGATAATGATAAAGTAAAGAAAAACCTTCAGGCTACAAAATAATATTCAGGACAATATTCCAAATTTAATATTCTCCAGTGTAGTTTTCAATGTATAAATATCATAATTTCATTTAAAAAACCATGGGTGGTTATCTGTTCTTATACCACCTCATACCAAAAACATTTCAAAGGTTTGGGGAAGTGTGGGCCCATAGGCCTTTAGAAATATTTTTTTCTCTTATTTTTTAATAAAATTTAGAAAAAAACAAAAAAAGGGGTTTTCAGATACAGAATTCTCAAAATGTCAAAATTGTGACCACTGGTAATAATTTGATCAACTCAATACAGAAAAAGAAAGAAAGCATTATCTGTATAGGCAAAAAAACTAACCAAACAAGAAAAGGTGTTTAGATAAAGTTAAAGAAGGTACAGTAATATCAAAATATCGAATTTCTCACTGAAAGTCATATTTTGGTCAGTCAAATACATTTTTCTTATAAAAAAAGTAGATAATCTCATTTATAAAAAAAAGGTGAAAATTATGACAGCTGGTCATAATTTGAACATTTATATACATATCAGTGGACTAAGTTTATTTTTAGGTAAAAACTGTATCCATCTCATTCAAGTTCAATCAGATAAAGGCTATTTTTTGAATAAAATACAACCCCAAATATAGGAAAAAGTAGAATTGTCAAATTGTTTTAATCAAATAAAAAACAAAAAAAATAATTGGTAGCCCAGCACATAATCAAGTGATAATAAAAAAAACTTATTACTTATATCGACAGAAAACTATTTCAAACAGAATATTTCAATTCATAGGAAAACAATCAAAAATTAAACACACACAAGGTATACTGGATAACATTATCCCAATATTTATTGGTTTAGCCACTCTTTAATGTACTTCCATAAATCCAGCCCAGAAATGTATAAAACAAACATGGTATTCATAGATATGAAAGATGGTGTGGGCTCCCCAAACATAGCCAGAATATAATTCAACTCCTCCTAAAAGATCACTATAGCTCAACAGATACTAGGACATCAATACACAGAACCCCCCACAGAGTGATGAATATAATGCAGGCATGATTTTAGCTTGACAAAACTTCTGCTAGAGGCAGTAATCAAACCTAGGACCTTGTTGAAAGCTAAAAGCAACCCGGAATCACTAATCACTACACCATTCCAAAACATAACATTACTCCTCAAAAAAAATTAAACTTAATAGAAACACAATAATTATTTTTTGAAAAAAAGGGTTCAAAATTATTATTTGTATTACTTTAATCTAAAGGGTAGCAATCTGAAGGCTAAAATTAGTCCTTTTATAGCTTTAAACTACGGGGTAGTTCCCAAATGGCCAAAACAAGTCTTTTTATGACTCAAACTACAGGTCTAGCACACCATAGGGCTGAAAAGGCAAGTAAAATCAAACAATGAAGATGTCAAGAGTAACAACAAAAGTTAATAATAGAATAATGAATACTTCAAGACAGTAAAATTTTCTATCTTGTAATTATGGACTAGGGTTCTCAAATTTACTTACATGAAATTAAACTGCAGGATTTTTTATACCTAATATACTTGGTTTTATCCACATAGAGGTAGATTCCTTGCATGACTCAAAACTAAAACTCAAATTTAATTATGAACAAAAGTAAAAAGCATATTGAAAAGATAAAGATAAATAATATTATTTACTGATACTTTAAACCAACTCAATAATCATGGAAGCTCAATCCAATGCAGAAAGATATAAGTCAGTACTCAAGAAGGTTAGACCAGTCAATGAAGCTATTCCTCAATATCTGAATCCAAATTTTCCAAGACCTTAATTATTTAAAGATCCATATGAAACACCTTCATCACCTACCCCACCTCTATTTATTGAAACATTAAAATTTACAGAAGAAATAATTTCAATGATAAATCTTAGACCATCTGGATGGTTGTCAGAAGAAGAGATGAATTTATTGAAAAATTTCATATTACTAAGGCAGAAAGGTATAGCATTCAGTGAAGAAAAAAGAGGCATGCTCAAAAAATCTTATGGAAAACATTATAAAATACCAGTCATACCACATGAACCATGGCAAAGAAACAAATATTAATGTCAAAATCAATCTTACTTCAATTTACTGAACTATTCAGATAAATAATACATACAGGAATCTATGAAAAAAAAACTTCAATCTATAAAAGTCTAGTATTTTTGTGGAAAAGCCAAATGTAAAACTTAGGATAGTTCATGATCTTCAACATCTCAATAAAGTCACAATAAAAGATGAAGGATTGCCACCAAATGTTGATGAATTTGTAAGATCATTTTAAGGAAGAGAACTCTATGAATTAGGAGATATTATGGGAGGGTAAAATGAAATAGAACTGTATATTACTACAAGGCCGTAGAAACTTTGAAAAAACACTTGAAAGACTTCATATTACCAGACTACCTCAAGGAAAAACAAACTCTGTGGCAGTTTATCAAGCAAAAGTTACTTGGATACTTCAGGAGGAAATACCAGAGCACCTTTAAATAATTAAAGATTATGGAGCAATTAAAGGACCCAGATCAACATATCAACACAAAGCATTGAAGGAGAATCCACCCATTAGAAGATTTTTTTAGGAGTATTAAGTAAAATTAAAAAGAATATTCTTTAGGATAGAAGAGGCAGGAATCACAATTTGAGGAAAAAAAATTAATTTTTTTTTCCAGACCTTGATATTGTAGGGCATGTTGTATCTTTCAGAGGAAGAAAGATTTCAAATCAGAAGATAAACAAGATACAAAACTGGCCTAGACCAACAACAAAGAAGGAAGTTAGAGGATTCTTAGGACTATGTGCATATTTCAGAATGTTTATCAAGGACTTTCCACAAGTTTCAGAACCATTGAGAAGATTTAAAAGGGAGGATTTATTTTGGAAATGGGCTGAAAAATGTGAAGAAGATTTTCTAAAACTAGGGAAGATATTAGGAGAAGAAATTACTTTGAAGACATTGAATAATGGTAAAGGGTCAGGGAAAAGAAAATTAACAATAGACTTAAGTTATATTGCAGCTGGTGTGGTTCTTATGAAGGGGGATGAGAATGGAAAGGATAAACTGGTACTCTATGAATCAGTATCATTTTCTTGACTAGAATCTAATTACTCTCAGCCTAAATTATAGTTTTGTGGCGTTGCAAGAATACTAAAAAAACGTCAAGCAATATTATGAGGTAAAAACTTTGAGCTTCAAGTAGATTCTAAAGCTTTGATAGAAATCATTAACATGCCTTGTTTAACAAATGCACCAAGGACAATATGGGTGGCATTTATTCAGCTTTTTTCATTTAATCTTTTACACAAATAAGGGAGAACATTTACTATTCCAGATGTATTTTTAAGAAGATAAAAGGGAACAATGAAGAAGAAAGTGAAAGGGATGATTTTTAGTAAGGGAAAGATTGTATCAAACCTCATCCAGGATTTTTCCTAAAAGAAATAAATACAAGCAAAGTGGAAAAATTATCAAGATATAACAGCAATATTGAGATTCCAATAAAGCAGGGAGGATGACAAAAACATATGCAGGAATACTTTAATACTTTGAAAAAAGCCACAAAGTATTGGATAAGAATGCTTCAAGAAAATTAAAATAATATCAGTAAATTTTCATCTAGAAGGAGGAAACCTTAAAGAAGAAATCAAGGACATCCTGTCACAGGGGCTCTTATGGAAGCAAGAGGGCCTGGCACTCAGGAATCAAGAACTCACTTGGAGGGCTCCAAAAGGTGATAAGAAATACTATGGAATATATTTCTTAAGCAGAAAATAGAGAAAAGACAAATATGCCAAAGATAACAAAGGGTAAGAAGAATGAAGCCAAAGGCCAAAATAAAAGAAGCCAAAAGCCAAGAAGCCAACCAAGTGAATCCTCAATTCACTGTTTCAACCTGCCAGAAAGAACAATGGAATTAGTAAAGGATATGACCACCAATATCCACTGACAGGCGAAGAAAGAAAAGAAGAAGGTGCTAATGACTGACTTAAGATTATCAGTATTAACTTTAATAATGTAAAAGAAAATAAGGATAAAAATAAATCCAATATATTAATTAACTGGGGAAAAAGTCCCCAGGTGATGAAAGGTGGCCGGTATATGTGAAAAGCTGAAAGATTGATCCTGGAAGGTGGATCAATGACTGTATTGTCCGAATTGGGAAATACAGTTCTGGACATCTTGAAATTTGAACTGTGTGATGGAATTCACACAGTGGAATAAGAAGGGGCCCAATTGGGCCAAGGCCATACAGGTTGATTGAATAAGGCCTGTACGGATGAATTGGGTTGTCCAAGGAGTATTGAATACTTGATGTCTTGACAACTGATTTAAATGATGTAATACCTCTTGAGAATTGACCTTAGAATAATCCTGAATGAATTGTACCAACCCAACTCCTGCAGATACAGGTGGTTGGGATCCTTGAATGATCTTCTGAATTGCCGCCATGGATTGCCAGACTGATGAGCTGAAAAGTCCTCCTTCGAAATGGGCGTTGGAATTATGGACCTTGAAATGGAAAGGTGGAATTGGATCCTGAAAACGTCACCATTGGATTGCTGAGCAAAAATGGTGCATAATGGTATATAATACCATATATGCACCACACCTGCAATCTTGGGTACGGAGTGCATGAAGGAAAGGAAGAAATTCCCCTTAAGTTGAGGGGAAGGCTTTGCTGAGCTGATCTGGTGGCCTCTGGTGGTTGCCAGAGGCCATGATGGAAATATTGATCCATGGTGGTCCATGGCCAAAATTGGGTCCTATGGGATTTATGGCCAAAAAGGTATCCAAGAGGGATTTGGTCATTTTTGGGTCCAAGGAAGTCATGGCCAAAATTAGCTCAGGTGGGCCTAGGTGGCTGGCCCCTTTGGCCTCATTGGATTAGGCCAAAAGGGGCCTAATTGGCCTACGGACCACGGTCCGTAGGGGGCCTAAATGGCCCAAAAAGGCCATTTAGGCCTAAACCCCCATAATGAAAGGGGTTGGCCAGGGGCCAATGATGATGGCTAGGGGGTCCAGAAACCCCTAGAAGATAAAAGGACCCCCCAGGCCCAAAATGAAAGATGAAGGCCTGGGGGTTGGTGAGGTGGAATTTGGCCAAGAACGCCAATGATGGCAGGATATGGCCTTAGGCCATAAATGATGGTTGAGAGGGGTTATGGTGTAAAAACCATAAAACACCCAAGGGGGCCAATTGGCCATAAAGGACATGACGTGACCAATTGGCCCCATCTGGGCTCCAGGTTGAATTGCCGCAGCCATCAAGGAGGAGGGCCAAAACTCGTGGTTGTGACAGTACCCCCCTACCTTGAATGGTGAGCTCCTGAGCACCAAGATAAGGTAGAAGCCTGTTGAGGCTATTAAGACAGATTGGACGGAGGGATTCTAGAGGTATTTGATCTTTGAAAAGAAAAATTTTGAACTGATAATAGTGTTGGCATATGAATTGAAGTTGACGTAGTCTTCTCTTGACATTTGGCTTTGAAAATGTTGAGGGATTGAATTGACGTAGAATTGGCATAAAGATTATAATAAAAGAGAATTGAAATGATAAAGAAAGAAAATAAAAGAAAATGAAACAAAACAGAAAAAGAAATAAAAAGAAAAATTTTGAGGGGGAGTCCAATCTTCATCGCGGATTTTGAGAATTGAATTGAGAGTGGCCAGGGTACCTGGAAAAGAGATTTGATGCCAGGTGCTCACAAAGTGGCCAAGGTGATGTTTTGGACAGATTGTAGACCCCTCAGGGAAGTGCACACCGGGAGAGGAACTTACTTTTGGTAGTTGCCAATCCCGCCAGTGCCATAAAAGAAAAAACAAACTTGTTAAGGATTGAATTGCATTGGGAAACTTGGAAAAGAAGTAAAAGGGTGAATGGTCCATTTGTCCAAGTGAAAATGGCCATAATTTTGGAATTGAATGTTGAAAAGCCAGGCCAAGATCTGTGTCCAAAATTGCAATGTGCTCACAGAGTGGCCAAGGTGATGCTTACAACAGATAAGGGTAGAATACCCCGAAAGGTGCATACCAGGAGTGGGACTTACTTTTGGTAATTCCTCTCCCCACCAAGCACCATAAGTGAATCAAGCTTTTGAAGAATTGGGGCCCGGCTTGTCAGGATATAAGGAATGAAAATCTTTGACAAGTTCAGGACAATTCTTGAGGTTTTCGGCTGGTTCCCAAGTGGATCTTTCTGGGTCTTGACTGAAACCTTTCCATTCCACCAGATACCATAATTTTCTTCTCTTGAGCTTTGAGTCCAGTATTTGAGAGACTTCCCATTCCTCTTCTTCTTCAATGATGATTGGAGGAGGAGGCTCTTGATGCCGCTCTGGGATTGTTGATGTCTTGACTGGTTCCAAAAGTGAGATATGGAAGACTGGGTGGATGGATTTCCATTGAGATGGAAGCTTGAGGTGGTAAGCATGAGAACTGACTTTCTTCAGGATTGGAAAAGGACCCAACCATCCTTCAGATAGTTTTTTGGTGGGTCTGGTTGATTTGATGTTCTTGGAAGAAAGCCATACCATGTCACCAGGATTGAAAACAGGTGGAATTGCTCTACCTTTATCTGCATACCTCTTAAACCAGTTTATGGCGATTTCAAGTTCTCTCTTGACATCTTGCTGTACTGATTGGATTTTTGTTGATAACTTTCCAGCAGGAGTATCTTGAGTGATGTGAACTGAATCAAATTGTGGATCTCTTCCATAAACAGTGAAAAACGGTGATTGCTTGGTTGAAGAGTGATCAGAATTATTGTAGGCAAATTCAGCCAGAGGGAGCCAGGTGTTCCAATCATCTTGATAATAACTGACATACATCCGAAGATACTTTTCTAGTATCTGATTTACCCTCTCTGTCTGTCCATCAGTTTCTGGGTGATAAGCAGTTGACAAGTCTCTTGAAATCTTGAGCTGCCGACAAAGATTGGTCCAGAAGGAAGAAACGAAGAGTGAACCTCTATCACTGACAATGCTTGATGGGAGGCCATGCTTTGAGAAAATATTCTTGATGAATAAATGGGCCAAATCCAGTGAAGTGACTGAAGACATTGTTGGAATAAAAACCGCCATTTTTGAGAATCTGTCCACTATGACAAGGATTGAATCAAAGGAATTGGACAGTGGCAGTTGAGTGATGAAATCCATTGAGAGGCAAATCCAAGGACCATTTGGAATTGGAAGAGGCTTGAGAAATCCAAACTTCTTATGATGAATATTCTTGTTTCTTGAACACTGTTGACAGGATGAAACATAATCCTTGATGAATTGAGTCATGCCGGACCAGTGGAAATCCCACTTGACAAGTTTGAGAGTCTTCTCTTGGCCAGGGTGTCCAGCTAGAGGAGAATCGTGACGCTTTTGAAGAATGCTGAGTTGAATTGTGGAGTCATTTGGGACTACCACCCGATCTTTGAAGAGAAGAAGTTGGGAGGAGGAATCAAGAGAATAATCTTGGACAGATTTACCTTCACCCAAATCTTCAAGGATACTTCGGTACTGAGGATCTTGCCATACTGCCTTCTGAATTGAGTCAATCAGATTTGAAAATGACTCCACCTTGACTGCAAAGAACTTTGAGGGTTGAACTTCATCTTGCTTAATGAGTTGCTGAAAATTCATTGGATTCTTGCTGATGAAATCCTCCCCCCTCTCCGGATAAACGACGTCCCGACGTGATAAAGCATCCGGAAGAGTAGCCAGGCGGCCAGGGCGGTAAGTGATTGAGAAATGAAATTCAGACAGGAATTCAGCCCAACGGGCTTGACGGCGAGTAAGGATCTTTGATGACATAAAGTACTGAAGAAAAGAATGATCGGTGAGAACTTCAAAAGGGGAAGAGAGAGAAAGAAGAAAAGCCCTCCAGCGCTTGAGACCCCAGACTATGCCAAGGAGTTCCTTGTCATGAATCTCATAGTTAAGCTCCGCTGGAATAAGCTTGCGGCTGTCGAATGCAATGGGATGTTTTCCTGAGTCAGAGACCTGACTCAGTACAGCACCCAAGGCATAATCGGATGCATCGGTCTCTACAATGGTGGGTAGAGAAGGATTGGAGCGGTGGTGAAAGCCTCTTTGAGTTGATGAAACTGACTACGAGCTTCCTCATTGAGGGGGAAACAGGAATCTTTCTTGAGGAAGCTGGTGAGTGAACTGATCTTCTTTGAATAATTCTTGATGAAACGGCGGTAAAAATTGGTAAAGCCAAGAAAGGATTGAAGTGCCTTGAGGTTTCTTGGAGGAGGCCAATTGAGAATCTGCTGGACTTTTGCTTGGTCCATCTTGAGGCCTTCAGAAGAAACAACATAACCAAGGTATTCAACACTAGAAACATGAAAAAAGGCATTTGGACGCCTTAGCAAAAAGATTATTGGCCCTAAGTCTGGAAAGAACAGTGGACACATGAGTGACATGCTCTTCCTCAGACTTGTAAAAGACCATAATATTGTCTAAATAAACCACAACATAAACATCAAGCAAATCTTGGAAGATATCATTGACAAGATTTTGAAAAGAAGCAGGAGCATTGGTGAGCCCAAACGGCATAACCAAGTACTCATAACTGCCATATTTAGTTCTAAAACAAGTCAAATGTTCATCACCCTCCTTGATTCTGAGCAGGTTATATGCACCACGCAAATCAATCTTGGAGAAGATAGAAGAACCATTAAAGACATTGAGAAGCTGATTCATAGGCGGAACAGGATACTTGTTCTTCCTAGTAACAGCATTGAGTTTGCGGTAATCAACACACAAACGGAGGCCACCATCTTTCTTTTTGACAAAAAGAACAGGTGCTCCTTTTGAAGAGGAGCTTGGCCGGATGAAACCTTTCTCTACATTCTCTGAAATGTAGGCCCTGAGTGTATCTGACTCTTGTTTGGATAAAGAGTAGATCACCCCAACTGGAGGTAGAGACCCCTCCAGCTCGATATGATGATCACAGGCACGGTGAGGAGGAAGTTTTTCTGCTTTCACCTTGGAGAATACATCCAGATATTGGTGATAGACAGAAGGAACAACCTTCATCATGGTTTCTACTTCTTCTGGCTCTTCCTCTTCATCCCACAACTCCTCCAGGGAGTCATGATAGGATGAAGGAGGAAGGTCCATATTCCCAAATAAGAGGTGAAGTGAAGATACAGAATTATCTTCTCCAACATCTTGAATCTCTTTGAAGACTTCAGCTCTAGGAGATAGTAATGACTGTGGGGAATTAAGGGAAGGAATATGGACAGAAGATGGAAATGATGGTGTTCTAGAATCACCAACCAGAGCTGCACAAGACTTGGCAGAAGAAAAGTCATTACGGACAGAATTAGAAGGATCAGAATAGTCCAAATGATCAGGATTAAAGGTGATCAGCCCTTGCCTCCAATCAATAGAAGGATTAAAATGATTGAGAAAGTCAAAGCCCAATATGAGGTCTTCTCCCTTGGGAGTATCAATGACTAAAAAGTCCCATTCAAAGCTTGGGAAGGAAGGGAGCTCAACCATATATTTAGTATGGCGAGTCACAAATAAGGAAGGGGACTCAGAGGAGTCCAAAATGATAAGAGGAATCTTCTCTGGAAGTTCTGACGTAGTCAATGAGTACTTGTGAACAAACTGCTTTGCAATAAATGAGTGTGTAGCAACAGAATCAATGAGAATACTGTAAAAAACATCAGAAAGAGAAGAAAAAACAAAAAAATTTAAGAGAATTTTTGACACCAGTATTCAGAATGCACAATTGTGCTCTGGAAGGAAAACTGTGAAGACCATTGAACACAACATGATCTTCACCCAGGCTTTTCCCTGGCTGGGAAAACTGCCTGACGGTTGGGTAAGCTTATTTTGAGGCCTTTTGACACAGGACTCAAGACTATGCTTCCCACCACAATAGGTATACAAGCCCTCTTTGATTCTTCTCTCTTTTTCAGAACCCTTCAACTTGAAGTCCTTACTCAACAAGGAAGAATGGGGCTTGTCCCGCTTTTGAGAATGAAATTTCTTCTTATGCCTTGAGCTTGAAGAAACTTGATGATGAGAAGAGTGAGACTTCGAGGCTTCAGGCTTCTTCTCTTGATGATGATTATTCTCCTTTTGCCTCTCATGGTACCTGGTATCAAGTTCCAGGCTGACGTCCATTAAGTCTTGAAGAGAATCAATATTTGAAGGATGGGAGGCTAATTGATCCAGAATTCTGGAGGCCAAGCCCTTCCTGAAATGATGAATGAGAGCCCTTTCACCCCAATCCCCAATTCTTGAAACCAAACTCCTGAAATCGGCAATATATAAAGCAACATGCCCACCTTCTTTCATCCTAAGGCCATCCAATTCTGCTTCAGCTTTTCTAACTTCATTTGGGTCTCCAAATAAAGTGAACAATTGGGATTCAAACAGTGGCCAGGAATTGAGAAGGTAACTTGAGTCTTGATTATTGAGATTGGAAAGATAAGGCTCAATCCATTTTGCATCCCTGCCAACTAAGAATGAAGTGGCATAAAGAACCTTCTTTCTATCTTGAGAGAAGTTTGCCAAATCATTATGAAAGATGAGTTGACAAGATTGAATGAAGCTTCTGACTTTGAAGGGTTGAGTCCCACCAAAGCATTCTGGAGTCTTGATGACTCAGAGGAAGAAGCTGCTTGAAGATTGGCCATAATTTGAGTCATCTGCTGCATGATGGCCAATAAAGATGGTTTGGACTGATGAGAGACAGGCTGATCAGACTGGGCTAGAGTTGGTGCTCTGGTGCCTTCAGATACTCCCACAGGAGCAGGAGCAGCCTCAGTGCCATTAGACTCTTCCTCTTCCACAGAATTCTCCTCCTCCTCTTCATCATCTTCACCTTGAACCTTGGGACTTGTTCTTGAAAGTCCTGGGAATCCGCCAACCACTCCTGATAATGAGATTGATCTCCTTGGCCCTCTTCCTTCCTTCCTGGATGGTGCTGCTCCTTCCAAAGTGGGTCCTCTGTCCAATCTGGCTCTCAGTTGAGAAACTGCTGGGGTACCGTCAAGGGGAGCCCTTGGAGTTGGAGTCAGAACAGCTTGAGTTCTGGCCTGAGATCTGGTCTGTCTTGCAGGAGGTGAATGTTCAACTGGCATTATTCAGGAATAATAAATCAAATAAATGAAAGGAATTCAAAATTATCTTGAAGTAAAGAATCAACAATCAAATCTTGAGGAAATAAAGGAATCAAGTGAAAATCTTCAAGTACGTCAATAAATCAAAATCAAATGAAGTCTTGAAGTCAAAAATAAAATCAATGTCTTGAAGTAAATCAATGAATCAAATCAATCACAATCAAATCAAATCAGAATCTTGCAGAAGGTCAATCAATCAAAATGAATTCTTGATGTGAATAATCAGCAAATCAATAAAATCTTCAGGTCAATCAATTATCTTGATGTCAATTTCAATTATGTCAAATCGGTCAATCAAATCAATTCCAAGTGAATTCTTCCAAAATCAAAACTCTTGAGGAATAAATCAAAATGAATCCTGATATGAAGAACGTGTCTGAATAATCTGATGAATAATTTGAGGATCAAAGATAACAACGCCTGAATTACGGATAAGAGTAAGATTGATGATAATGAAAAATGAGATTAAGATTGAAAAGATGAACAGAAAATAAAATTTGGGTCAGCTTTCAATTTTCAGAATGAAGAAATGAGTGAGAGAAAATTGAGAGATGACGAAGAATCATAAATTTTCATAAGCGTTAAAGAGTCATAATTTCGATGAATGAATGAATGAAATTGATGAAGAATGAATGAATAGAATGAAAAGAAATTATGAGTTAATTAATATAATGTCACAGGGGCGCTTATGGAAGCAAGAGGGCCTGGCACTCAGGAATCAAGAACTCACTTGGAGGGCTCCAAAAGGTGATAAGAAATACTATGGAATATATTTCTTAAGCAGGAAATAGAGAAAAGACAAATATGCCAAAGATAACAAAGGGTAAGAAGAATGAAGCCAAAGGCCAAAATAAAAGAAGCCAACCAAGTGAATCCTCAATTCACTGTTTCAACCTGCCAGAAAGAACAATGGAATTAGTAAAGGATATGACCACCAATATCCACTGACAGGCGAAGAAAGAAAAGAAGAAGGTTCTAATGACTGACTTAAGATTATCAGTATTAACTTTAATAATGTAAAAGAAAATAAGGATAAAAATAAATCCAATATATTAATTAACTGGGGAAAAAGTCCCCAGGTGATGAAAAGTGGCCGGTATATGTGAAAAGCTGAAAGATTGATCCTGGAAGGTGGATCAATGACTGTATTGTCCAAATCGGGAAATACAGTTCTGGCCATCTTGAAATTTGAACTGTGTGATGGAATTCACACAGTGGAATAAGAAATGGCCCAATTGGGCCACGGCCATACAGGTTGATTGAATAAGGCCTGTACGCATGAATTGGGTTGTCCAAGGAGTATTGAATACTTGATGTCTTGACAACTGATTTAAATGATGTAATACCTCTTGAGAATTGACCTGAGAATAATCCTGAATGAATTGTACCAACCCAACTCCTGCAGATACAGGTGGTTGGGATCCTTGAATGATCTTCTGAATTGCCGCCATGGATTGCCAGACTGATGAGCTGAAAAGTCCTCCTTCGAAATGGGCGTTGGAATTATGGACCTTGAAATGGAAA
Source organism: Austropuccinia psidii (assembly GCA_023105745.1). Lineage (NCBI taxonomy): Eukaryota > Fungi > Basidiomycota > Pucciniomycetes > Pucciniales > Sphaerophragmiaceae > Austropuccinia > Austropuccinia psidii. The sequence continues at coordinate 1,257,005 of JALGQZ010000012.1, forward strand.
GGTGGAATTGGATCCTGAAAACGTCACCATTGGATTGCTGAGCAAAAATGGTGCATAATGGTATATAATACCATATATGCACCACACCTGCAATCTTGGGTACGGAGTGCATGAAGGAAAGGAAGAAATTCCCCTTAAGTTGAGGGGAAGGCTTTTCTGAGCTGATCTGGTGGCCTCTGGTGGTTGCCAGAGGCCATGATGGAAATATTGATCCATGGTGGTCCATGGCCAAAATTGGGTCCTACGGGATTTATGGCCAAAAAGGTGTCCAAGAGGGATTTGGTCATTTTTGGGTCCAAGGAAGTCATGGCCAAAATTGGCTCAGGTGGGCCCAATTGTGGTTTGGGTCCTAGGTTGCTGGCCCCTTTGGCCCCTTTTGGCCTCATTGGATTAGGCCAAAAGGGGCCTAATTGGCCTACGGACCGCGGACCGCGGCCCACGGTCCGTACGGACCGTAGAAGCCGTAGGGGGCCTAAATGGCCCAAAAAGGCCATTTAGGCCTAAACCCCCATAATGAAAGGGGTTGGCCAGGGGCCAATGATGATGGCTAGGGGGTCCAGAAACCCCTAGAAGATAAAAGGACCCCCCAGGCCCAAAATGAAAGATGAAGGCCTGGGGGTTGGTGAGGTGGAATTTGGCCAAGAAGGCCAATGATGGCAGGATATGGCCTGAGGCCATAAATGATGGTTGAGAGGGGTTATGGCGTAAAAGCCATAAAACACCCAAGGGGGCCAATTGGCCATAAAGGACATGACGTGACCAATTGGCCCCATCTGGGCTCCAGGTTGAATTGCCGCAGCCATCAAGGAGGAGGGCCAAAACTCGTGGTTGTGACACATCCACAAATATCTATTTACAATTAAAAAGCTCAGAAACAGATACTAAACAAAATGCATGAAGAGTTTGGGCATAGAGGGTAAAATGAAATATACAAGAAAAACAAGAAAAGATATTTATGGGAAAGAATGAACAAGATAGTCAAGAAATGGGTTAAATCATGTCAAGGATGTCAGAAAAGGAGTCATTTTCAAAGAAAGAAGAATGGAAGATATCTTCAAAATATACTTTATTTGAAATAGTAAGAATTTATTCCGTTCATATTAAGGCAGGAAGATTGAAACACTTAGTAGTAGCAATATATTGCCTTTCAGGATGGCCAGAAACTGTGGCATTAGCAAGGCTAACTGAAAAATGAGTATCAGAATGGTTTACTTCGAAATGAAATTTTAATTATGGAGCTCCAACAGAAGTGAAAGTTGATGGGGGATCAGGATTTGGAAAATAACTACACAAAGAAGACAAAAGATAAGGATCAAGAATCAGAATAACTACACCTTACTACCCAGAATCACAAGGAATTTTTGAAAGAGGTAATAAGCAATTGAAATATGCACTTTTTAAGATGGATTCAAATGGAAAGAATACTTTCTGATTGTGACTTTGGAAGTTAAAATTTCAACAAAAATAACAAAAGGATGCTCACCATTTGGAATTCAATTTGGGCAGTGGGATTTCTTGCCAATTTATATTGAAACAAACACATATCTAGCCATAGAATGGAATAAAATATCAAAAACAGAAGAACTATTGAAAGCAAGAGACATAAATATTGTTGATAAAGAAGAAAAAATATCAAAAGTGGTAGAGAAATTAAGAGATTCAGGATGCAAATGAGTTCAATACTGGGACAAAAGGATGGCACATAAACAGAGAGAAATCCAAGTTAAATCAAGATTTTTTATCCCAGAGAAAGGATAGTTCAATCAATTTCAGATTCAGGAAAGTAAAGAAGTGAAGAAAGTGAAGCTGAATATTGAATATTGGAGGGAGAAGATATTGAACAACAAAATGAATATGATTGATATTGGCAAGCTTCTCAAATGGAATTTTGGGGACAGAATTAAATGGAGAGGGGGATGTGTTATTGCATACCCATTATACTGATTTCAAGCTTACCAATAAGGAAAATGATAATAAAAAACTTATGCAAAAAATATTTACATTTTACAACTACAAGCTTCACACAGACATATACAATACACAGCCTCAATATCTTATCAAGATAGTACAAAATCACATGGTTTCTCCATACTAGGGAATATTTATCCCCACAAGTATCTGAAAGCACTAAATCACATGGTTTTTTGCAGAATAATTCCAATTCAAACAGTATAGTGTCACAAACTTTTGGAACCTTATTGCATAATCAATAGAAAATTTTTCAATTCAAAGGAGTTAATCTAAATACGGATATATGAAGATGGACCACTGCATCAGAACTGTATTTTCCCCACCTTGATTCAATTAAAAGAAGAAACACCTCAAGTCTATGCAGAAAAGTATAATAGAAATCATACAATCTCCATATGAAATGATACAATCCTAAAATAAAATCACTAGTAAATTTTCCTTAAGACTGAATATCAAAATTTAATTTATTAATTGATTAAATATAGTAAAATACAAGAAAAGTAATTTCCCCCACCTTCAAGAAAATGTCACCAGCATGATTCTCTCAAAGTATCATATGACAAGAAAAACTGCTCCTTTGCAGAAGGTGTATTTTCTCCACTTTCTTGGCAAAAACAAAATCTCACCTGCCAAATTATCTCAAAGACATCACATGATTTTGATGATGAAAAGCACCACCAGAATAATTCTCTCAAAATAATTGTTGCTACAGCTACATCAAAGCTAAATGTCTCACCAGCTCAAACCTCTGAACTATGATTTTTGCTAAGTACCCTGTTTTCAGAAGCACTATGGAGGCCCAAAAGGTATAAATAGTGGTCCTCTCTCTGTTTTTTTCCAAAAATAATGGAGCAAGTTTCCACTCTCCAGGATTACAACCATCCCTGAGCTATCAAGATATCTAGAGTAGTATTAGTGTTTTTTAGTTGTGGAAATCTTAGTAGCCTTTCTCAGTAGCTTAGTTTGATTAAAGGAATAGTAGTATAGCCATAGTCCAAAGCTTATTATTATTAAGGAACGAGTAGTATAATGGTTTTTAAAGCTTAGTAGCCTTTCTCAGAAGCTTAGTATTATTCAAAAGAAAGTGGTAGTGATATAAGCTCATTATTAAAAGAATTATTGAACAAATACTATTAGAATCAAATTCAGTAGTTTTATTATTAATATCAATTTTAAAAAAAACATTCTAATCAACACAAAACCATGAAAAAAAATATTCTTATTAGTCTTATCAAAATAACAGGACATGTTATTCTTTAATTTCTCAAAAATTATAGTTTTCAATCAGAGCTCTGACTGTAGTTTTATTGATAGGTCTTCTTCAGAGACTACTGATAATTCCTCTCTATTTGTTGACAAATATTATTTTATTTTGTGATTTTCTGTAGACTTACTATTCAGTATTACTTAAAGGGGGAGCTAATACACCTTATCACCCATGGCTATTGGACAATTCTTAATTTTAAAACCAGCTTACCAATAATTTCCCCCTCAAGGTACTGCCTTATTTCATCCCACATCTAGTGTTCAAAAGTTTCTGTACAGATTTTAGAATCAATAATAAGTCAATCAAAAAGAAGATATTCAAATTTAATTGGTAAAAAAACCTTTTAACAACAAGTCAAACTTAAAAGTCTATCAATTCAATCTGAAATCAGAGAACCCGCAAGAATTCTAAATAATAATCAGAAACAAGTTCTTCAACAAAATTATTTCATTATTACTATCCAAAAATAGGAGAAGAATAACCCATAGATTATAGTATACCAGTTTGTACACCCAGAACCAAGAAGAAGGAGCAAAAGATAGTTATATATTATTTTCAAAGAATACTCAAGGAGCTATTTTAAATTAAAATAATAGTTAACAATGGAAAAGAAACAAAGAATATATTGATAAGGAGTTGGCACCATCATCAAAGATATAAAATAATCCTTATTAATCCAGAGAAGGAAATATGAATGAAGAAGCCATGCAGGGAGAACAAGATATGTCTTCATCAGAAAGACTTCATCAAAAAATGTTGAAAATGCAACAACAATTGATTGAACTTCTTAAGAAGGAAGACAAAAGAAAATAAGCAAGTTTCACATCAGAAAAAAACACAATGGAAGAAGCTATAGCCATGCCAAGAATTTTCAGACAACAAGGGTCACCATTATCATTTTGAAGGCCTGTGGCCTCATCAACACCATTCACTGAACAAAGACCAAATATTTCACAAAGGAGATTTAATATTCATGCACAGGCTTCAAGCTCATTGAAACAGGAATTCCCAAGAGATAATACACCCATTTTCAAGATTTGGCTAAAGGGTCATCATTTATGGTTTGATGGAAAGGAAGTAGAAATATCTATTGAAAGAGTGAAAAATATAGCATAAATGGAAGGACAAACTGGAAGGGATATAGTAAGAAAAATTTCCTTTTTCACTCAATATAAATATATTATTTACCATATATAAGGAATGCCTGGATAGAAAAATATTTAGGCTGGTTTTATTAAGTTAAGCCCTGATGATATTTTTAGATATTCTTCCTTGAATTAGGACATCTCCATCCATGGTTTGAAGATCAAAAAGGGAAAGGAAAAATAAATCAAGAATGTGTTAATAGATGGAGCCAAAAGGGAATTCCTGAGGTGCAAAGGCTCATTCAAATGTCTCATTATTACTTTTGTTCAAATTCCATCAGAATATATGCAACTTCCATCCTCTAGGGAAAGGGTAATTTGGGTCTTTTTGAAAGAGACAAACTGTGAAGAACTTTTAAAAAAGGAGTATTATGCCTCACTTTCAAGTATTTCTGAGCCCTCTTTTTACTCAGAAATAGTTTTCACTGCTTTGAAAAAAGAATCCCTGGGACTGGGATCCCTCCTACTTTCAGCCCTTTGCTTGTTGAAAGCCTTGCATTTGTACAAATACAATTGAGAAAATTCTTACTTGAGACATGGTACTAAAGGATTGTGTTTCCCATCAAATAGCTTCCTTGACTTTGGACCACCTCCCATAAACTTGAATGCCTATGTATCAGGAGAAATCTTTTCTTGTCTTCTAGCTATGGTTATTTCAATTTCTGCAGAAACTGAGTCTAGGAATGGAAATTTTCCAGATATCTTTGTCAGTTGATACAAATTTTTTTCAACAATGTGGAGTGATGGAGGGAGTATTTTCAAATAAAAGAAGTCAATAACTTGAATAAGAACATGCCCCTGAAACAGTTCAGGGCCTATTACCCTGAGCCGATTGACTAGGTGCCTGAGCTCAACAAGGGCTTCCTTAATTCTCCCTTTATCCATTTTAAGACTGAAAATTTTCAGAAACAGATTAGTTCAGTTTTCCGCAGTTTCAGCTGCATATTGTTGATTAATATTGGTCCAGAGTATTGTAGGATCATTCACTGGTGCATGTTATTTAAAGAATTTGTCAAGATGATAGTCAATACAGAAATATCTTTACTTGAATCTCTTGAAAAATGAAATGAGATCCTTGGGAGCTGTATCTTTGGTCAAAGAAGCCGTCCATTTAGTTTCAAGAAAAAATTCAAGATCCCTTACACTGAATTTCATAATTATGAAGCTCTCCCATTCAGGGAAGTTAGTTTAGGTGAGTTTTTTGATATTGGTGATATTCTCAAGATTCTTAGGAAGGGAGGGCTGAGTTGAGCATTCTAGAAGGTCAGGCTTCAGAAACTTCTGAGGCCTGGCTGTTTTGCTGTTATCGGAAGTTTGAGACTGAGTTTGGTTCAAGGATTCCATCCTTGAAGAATCTTTGAAGAAATTTATTTTTGATCTTGTTCATTCAGTAAAAAATGATTCTCTTTTCTCTTGACTAAAAAACTGGGCCCATAATCTGTGAAGTTAAGAGTAAAAAAATACAAAACCCACTTTCACAATAAGAGATTAAATTGCAGTAGCAGATCATAAAACATATCTGTGAAGTTAAGAGTAATACTGTAAGCTGGGGTCTCTTTTGTGACTTCCAGTTTATATAAAAGGAATTAATAAATTGATTAAAAATGGAATACTGCTAATAAGAGATAACAGAGACATCACTGTAGTTAAATTATAGTATTATTAGTAGTATTAGCTTCACTAATAATATTTAAGTAATATCAATTACTTTAGTAAAGGTTTAGAGAGCTTATATTTTCTAAATTAATAAATTCTTTTAATTTAAACTTTAAAGAATATATATATAATAGAGCTCTGAGGTATCATTCAAAGGTAAGAATGGTACTTTTAAATATTGTAAATACAAAAATATAAACGATGTTGTATTAAGATTTTATGACATCATTAAAAAAAATAATAATGATTTATTTGAAAAATTGAATTATGTCATCAGATTTGATGAAATCATCAAGATTTAAAATAATAAATTTAAGCTTTTTATGTTAAAGTTTGAACCTAATAACTTAATGAAAAAAAATCAAGATGGAGACGGTGTAGCAGGTAAGCCAGTACATGCTTCCAGGCACACAAAAACAATACAGAAAACACTTTCACAATAAGAGGTGAAGAAGGAATAAAAAGGACTGTTGTTTATCCTTTATATCTATTCCTTTCTTTTGAAAGTAGGTAAAACAGAAAGGTTCTCTTAACTCCATTGGTTATCAAAATGAGGAATATTGAGCTATTTATTAATATCACCAGGGGTTATCATAATTGAACATAGTAATATTAACTAATTAAGATCTATTTACAAGTTAATCAATAATTATCTTTACAATTATCTCAGATTTCCACCAAAGGAAATCATTTTTTCCATGTTTGTTGTCTCATCTTGTAATAAAAATTCTTTGCAGTTCTGGTAAACAAGGAGTGCAATTTGGCCACTATTATTTAATCAGGTATTTTGAATTCTTCCTGAAACATATAAATTGTCTTATGAGATCAATATGATTATATTCTCCTTCCCCAGAGAAATTTGGCTATTATTCTAGTTTGGTACTATCTCTTATAGTAATTGGATTTTCTCCTGAAAAAGGGGTCAAACTTTCTTTTACAGAGAGTTTTCCATCAGTTAAAGGTGTTGAATTTCTGAAAATATGTGAATCAGGTTCATAATTCTTATTAATTTGAGTCACCTGTGGAACTATTTCCTCCTTTAATTTTTTATCACTCCTCTGCAAATTTGAAGCAAAGAGTCTTTTTTTATGAAATATGTCTAAAAAACTTTCTTTCAAGTTTATGAGCTTGTAATTTATATTATTAATTGAAAGATTATCCAATTCATAATTTTTCACCTCACATTTACTCTCAATTCTGTCACATGTATTGAAAATTGACTCAAGCCTTTCATTTGTCACTTTGCACCATTCAGTGGAATTTCTGGCATTATTTCTTAGTTAATTGACATTTGGAGTTAATTTCTTTGATTCTTTGTCAAAGTTTTTAAATTCTACATAAAAAATAGACTGAATATATCTAATTTTATCAATAATTTGTGCTTAAAGGTCCTGTTCATCCTTTCTTGTTTTTTTTTCTGTGAGCTCCATGAGAGTCCTGGCCATTTCAAACACACTTTCCACAGCTGAAGGCTCCAATCTGGGAATTCTGTACCCTTGTTTTTAAGGTCTGTTCCAGTTGGATTTTCCTTTCCCCTTTCCTTGATTTTTATTGGGACCTCTCTTCTTCTTCTGAGGTCCTTTGGGTTTGTCTTTGGGAAGTTCTGGAGCTCTTTTGGAGCTTTTTGATTCTACTTTTCCTTCTTTCTCCAAAGCTGGGGTCATCTCCAGTTCCTTCTTTTGGTATACTAATAAAAGACTTTGGTTCTTAAACCAGTTCTTTATCTTTTTTACCTTGTCTTTGCATGATAATGGACTCCATCCTACTCAGATCTCTATGGTATTATCCTAACCCAGAAATCTCTTGATTTCTAAGTAAGAGTTCATAGCCCCCTTTCAAAGTCTTGGGCATATTTCCCACTCTTCTTCCATGGATTCTCTGTACCATTCTTTGTACTGGGACTAATTTATTTCTATTTCTGCCACTTGGAAGTGGTTTGGCCCTTAAAGCATTACCTTGAATCAGTTCAGGCTCAGAATTAATTTTGAAGTTTTTTAATAAAGACCTTTCTGAATGGGGGGAAACTCTGGAAGCCTCCAAATGTGTCTTTCTTGACAAAGGCCTTTCAGGTCTAGCCCTGGTCTTTCCTATTCCTTGCCCAGATCCATCTGGTTGTACCAAATAGCTTCTTCCATTTCTGGTATGCACAATTTTCATTTCACTTTAAGATAAAATAAAGAATAAAGACAAAGAACACACACATTTTAGTGGTTTTTTGAATAACTCTTATTTAAATAAATTGTCTCTTTTAGAAATTTTTACTTCAATACTCTCTTCAGAATCTGCTTCTGAATATTCTGGACAGGTAATATACCTCTTACAAAGCTTATTACCAGATGCAATATATTTGATTCAAGACACTAGAGAAAAATTATAAAAGGGAGAAAATTATTTTGATGCTTTTTGAAATATTTTGTAATATTTTTCATAATTTTATTATTTTTTATATTAAAAAAATAATTTATTTTAAATCAAAGAATCAAAATTTAGGATTTTGAATCAACAAATTAATTCATAGTAACTCAATGAAGAATTTATAAGTTTTTGAATGTGAAAAAGCCACATTTAAAACAATATAAAATTAATCCAAATTGTTCAATGAAAAAGAGTTTTGAGAAAATTTCAAAAAAAAAAACAATTTAACTTTGAAATAAAAGAGGAAATTTCTGAATTAATATATAATTTGGAGCTTAAAAAAATATATTAGTTAAGGGTTCAAGGTTCAAAAAACATGGACAGGCCCCCAAATGTAAGATATGTCTATGAAACTCTTGATAATATTACTAATAATGAAGAGTACTCTTACTTCTTTGATGAAATATAATGAATAAATATTAGTTAATTAATTATTTCTTTCACTTGTTATATACTACTAGTGATTATAACAATAAGCAGCAATTTTCTACTAGAATGAATTACAAAAAGGTTTCATGATAAGACTTCTTTATTAAAATAATATAAAATTATTTTGATTTTTAATGATCTTTTACAAGAATAATTATAATTATAATTCTTTAATAAAACTAACCACTAGGGAAAACCTTTAATAATTAATATCAAACACTCACTAATACTCTAATAATACCTTGAAAAGAACTGGTAGAGTGATTTGACAAATCTTTTGTTGATTTAAAGGATTAAAATAGATTTATGATATTTGAATATTATTAAGGGTAGTGTATTTCTTTTCATTAATGTCTTTATTATTTATTCTAAAAGAATTGAAACACTTAAGAAAAGATTAAACTAATACTTACTTTTTGGTACTGATTATTTGATTGAATTATAAGATGATTTGTAAAAAACAGCAAGAGAAGACCTCTTTTAAGTCAAGAACATCTAATAGAGGTGTACCATTGAGAAAACTAAAAAATAAATTAATTAGAAAGCAATTATCCTCTTTGGAGTATAAATTGCATCACTAGATAACCTGTAAGATTATCATCATTACTTAATTAAATCATTTTAAGTGACTACCAACCCAAATTATGGTTAAGAAATAAAGGATCAAAAACTTTGAATATTATTTTATTTAAAAAGAAATATTTTTCTCCTAAAATTTATCAATTTTATTGGAAATTTTATCACAGCTTTTATTTTCTGTGAATTTTTGAAGATTCAGTGTTTCACATGGAATTTCAAAAATGGACTGTAAGTAAAACTTTTAATTTTAATTATGAAGTCATAATTATTTTTTGGTTTTATATGGATTATAAATTTCTCCATTGGTCCTGATAGAAAATAGTTATTCATCAATAATTGTATTTTTAATGAATTTTTCACCTTATTTCCACATAGAAAAGAAAATAGCACAGTAATAGCTGTTTTCAATGAGGTAAATGCATGGATACTAGTACCAGAAGTGTTTTGATTACTCTTTTAGGGCTTATCCATGAAAAATAATTCATAATTTACATTGTTACAGGATTAAGAGTTGCTCATTACCTCTTTTTCATGTCAAAATAGCAGCTTATTTGCTATTTTCTCATTATTTAAGGGGACTTTAGCTTGGTAGCCAAGTTACCAAAAGGTTTTAATATACTAATTTGGCCATGCTCAGCCATAGATCCAATCTGTAGAGCTGATAATTCCTCAGAGGCCTCAGAATTTGGGTACCCTGGCTCTCTTTGTTGTCTTTTGTCCCCCTTAGCTATTTTAACATCAAAAATAGTAATTCAGGCTTCAAGATGGATACCCACTATGGGTTTTTCAAAAATTTATGTGATAATACAGTAATTTTAAGTGCCAAAAACACTAATAACACTATTCTTAGTGTATATGTGACATGGGATTTCTCACATTCCCATTACTTTGGTGTTAAATGGAGAAAAATAAGAAATTTCACAACTCTTCTATGTGGTGTTGAAGTATTTTCCATATTACCACCTCATAGAGTTAATTTAAGCTTATTCACTATATGAAGCTACCCTGTGTTTCTTTCTGTGTGAAATCCAAATATGGTCTTGAATCCATGGATTTACTTGCTAAAAAGTTATTCATCTTTTTCAAAATAAAAAATGATTAATTTTGAATACATGCATAGCTTATGGGTTATTCATAATCAGAACTTATTTTAATATTAATTGTGGCCTATTGGGGTATGCAAAATATATCTCAAGGCTCACAATAATTATAGCCCAATTGATGGGCATACCTTTTATTAAAGAGTAATGGTCATTCCAATATTCCAATATAGGGAGGTGGCAGGTTCTTGGTCCCTGTGGCATTGCATTTAAAGACTATTTTTAGTTGCTCCTTGTGTGCTTTAGGCCCTGATGTAGGAGAGACAAACAGCCCCTTTTCTGGTGGCATCTTACAAAAATAAAGAAATTGACATCTACAATGAGCTTAACATGTGAGAGCTTAGACTTATGAATCAAAAATCCCAGTTTTTTCCATGTTTAATATTCCCTTGGTGTCATAGGCTTTGAGTAATTCATTCAAATGATTTATCTCTATTAAAACATTATTGGATTCCTCCTCAGAAGCCTCACCATGCAAGCATATTTGTGAAAGGTTGTTATAATTTTTGTAATCATAAAGCCGGCCATTAATTAAGTAGAGCCACTCATCTGAAGGGATTCCAGAATGCCGAGAAAACCACTTCCACTTCTTATGCAATATGTTTCCAGTAATATTGATGTTTGAGACAAGGGCTTGTGTTGTCCATTCTTTGAGCATTTTGTTGATGTCAGAAAATTTGACTGTGTTGATTTGTTTTTTATTCAAAAAGGCCACTTGATATTTTTTTGAATATATTCACAATCTTCAATCCAGGCTGAAATATGTGGCTGCTTAAGGTCCATATGTGGATAGATTTTTGAGAAATGAGATGCCATATCAACTTGGCTCCTCTCTTTTGTATTTAGACTTTGCTTCTTCTCTTTGACAGTCAGTCTCTGATATTGTGTTTTACACTTATATTTATTGCTGGTATCTTCAGCTGGATCATCCACCAATTTTTGATGTTCTTTAGGCAACTTGCAAACAAGAGTTTTAGCATGTTGGAGTATGACAAAGTTGTTGTCAGTAATATTGAAGCCTTTGTCAGAGCTCTTGAATGCAGAAATAATCTTCTCAAACAACATGGTTTCCTCCATTATTGATCCACTCCTCTTCCTCTGGAGTGACATGGCTTTGCATCTTGAGGCAGCAAGTAATGTCATTCCCTTTTTGTAAAGTGATTGATTTCAGGTTGCAAAGATATTTTCCAAAATTGTCTATTAAGAGATGAAGTAAGACAGAACTACAATTATCTATTTCAGAAATAAGAATATTGTTTCCACTCAATCAAGCATAATAGACAGAATGGGGGGTGGTAGGAAGAATGAATGGGGTAACAGTTGTATAGAAGCTAGTAAAAAGGGGTGGGGTATTCATTGCAATGGTAAGAAGAAGGTTGAAATTCATTGCAAAGTGTGGAACTTTCTTTCAGAATTCCAGGGAAAAGTATGGGTTTCATACTTTTGGTGGACCCAAAATCTATGGGTTATGGGGTAAAGCGGGTTTATGGGCTTTTAACCCATTTTTGGCCCGCGCCCAATTTGTGGACCAAAAATCCTATGGGTTTGTGTGGGTATGGGTTAGGAAAGTTTCTACTGTAGTTTTTTTGAGTTGAACTTTTCTTTTCTTTTTTTATATAAAATTTAATGAATAATACAATAGGGGGATTCAGTCTTGAGCTGAAATGCCCTTTTTTTGTCTTAAACGCATTTCTGATTTGGGGCACTTTTTGGCTGTGGGATATGGCCATTTCAGACACCAAAATGCTCAAATCAGACATGACATGTAATGGCCATGACTGTACAGTGCCCTGCCATTTGTATGCAAACGCACCGTTCATACAGGCAGGGCACCTGTATGAACGCCACAAAATTGCGCAGCAATTTTTTTTTGGGGGGACTTTGTCTCTCAGGTTAAATTAAGAAAAAAAAAACGCAAGGCATTGATTGCGATTCAGAGCAGAGGTAACAAGCAACACAGTAGACAAACAGCATAGAGAGTAAAACAAAATAAACTAAAAAAACCTTGGTGGTCCTAATATGAGGTTGGACCACCACGCTGATCGATGACCATCTGCATCCTCCTTGGCATCGATCGGAGGTAGTCATTGAGGATGCCAGGGTGAATGTCGCTCCAGCAGGACCGAATCGCATGCTTGAGTTCTTCTAAATTTTGAGGTTGGTAAAGCTTCGATATTTGGCTTTTCATCGACTTCCAGATGTTTTCGATCGGGTTGAGGTCTGGTGAATGTGCCGGCCACTCCATCTTGAGTATGCCGTTTCGTTCGCGCCACTGATTGCTGACAGCTGCCGTATGAATTGGCGCGTTGTCTTCCATTAGGAGAAGGCGATGTCGTCCTCTGATCCAGGGCGCTTGCTCCATTTGCTCGACAAAGGGGCGAAGGGCTGGGCGGTAGACCTGTCGCACCATCTCTTGGGAATTCATCCGACCGTCCAAAAATACGATGCTGCTACGGTGAGCAGCACAAAATCCCCCCCAGATCATAACCGATTGACGCCCGGATCGATGGTTGACAGCGAGGTTTTCTAGGAGCCATTTTTCGTTCGCGGTGCGCCAGACTCGGACTTGATCGACTCGTTTTCCCAGCTCAAAAGCGGATTCGTCGGTCCAAATTACCTTGGCCCATTCATTAATCGTCCAGTGCCTATGAGCCTGCGCAAAAGCGAGCCGGCGTTGAAAATCTTGAGGTCGTAAATATGGCTTCTTAGGGGCGATTCGTGAGTGTTTCCCCAGCTTGTGAATCTCGCGTTGAATGGTGCGATTGGATACGTGCGACGTCATTAGGGATGTAACTTGAGCAACGGTAAGTCGGCGACATCGAGTAATAATACGGCTGAGTTGTCGTCGGTCGGCCGCTTTTGTGTTGAGTCGTTACGGTGCCGATCTGTTTGTATTTTTGGAACGTATTGTAAACAGTCGTCAGAGGGAGATTATTCCACTCTGCGATGGCCCTAAACGAGAGTCCAGCCTGACGCATGCCCACCAATCGGCCGCGAGTTTCAACGTCTAAATATGGCATCTATGGTCGGTAATATCATATTAGCAAGCTGATCTGTTTTACAGAAAGGTAACAGGCCCACTCACGAAGGGTTTATAACTTCGTATTTCCGCGTCTGGATCGAGATGATGGAAGAATATTAAATTAAGTAAATACGCAGCGAGATGAAAAAGCAACAGCGGCGGATGACGTTGGTTGGAGACAAGGATCGGGGGCCTATTTAACATCGGTGCGTTAATCATCTTCATACGTGGAATTGCTGAATTCGCGAAGAGGGCAGTGGTCAATGTTGCGAAGTAAAAATTAAAAAAAAAATAAAGAAATTGATTTGACGTTGACGGTAGGTCGAGAGAAAAAAAAAATCGATTTTGCCGGGCCGCGGGACCAGACTGACCAATGAGAGTAGTCCTTTGGTCAACTTGCTGCGCGCGCGGCCGCATGCTGATACAGGGCCCTGCCTGTATGAACGGTGCGTTTGCATACAAATGGCAGGGCACTGTACAAAATTTTGATGTTTTTGTTCAAAAAAAAATTGTGGTTGGTTGCAAAAATCATGGTGATTCATTCACTTATGTGAGAGTTTAGGTGGTGTACAAGCTGTATTGACATGAGAGTATAGGGCCTGTACTGTACTTGCTGTATTCCTGTGGGAATCAAGCAAATCAGCATTTGCTGAAATGTGGAATCAGATGTCTGATTTCACCCAATCAGATTTCCGTTTCAGCACAAGACTGAATCCCCCTAATGAAATCAGGTATTTCTCCAAAAAAAAAGATTGTATTAATAAGTCATGGTCTTAATATTATTTTGCATGATCTATCACAACATTTTCAGAAAGTTTCTAACAAAGGGAAAGCTCCGGATTGATTGTCAACCAACAGAGATATGGGTTATCAACACACCAACTTTGCGATTTCAATAAAAAAGGTCGAATTTGGATTCTGAGCACCTCTCATTCTAGTGTAGCCCTCTAAGAGTAACCTATGTATTGAATCACATTCACAGTACACTCCATCATCTTGTGTTAGTAGCAAAGATATGAACCTATGAATTATATTTCTTGCTATGACAAGTATTCGAGGTGTTGGACCATAATTCTGCATAATGTCAACTTAAATTTTCAAAAATTCATTGCTTCGCAGTAATTTTTTTCCTAAAAATACAAATTTTTGTTTTCAAAAAATATATAACGAAATCAATTATGTGATGTTAAAGCTACCCAAAAACTTTAAATCCTGTTGGTCATAAAACATTATCATATATTCAGTATCTAGAAACATAATAAAATATATTATTCAAAAGCCTTGACAAAAGTACTATAAATATTATTAAAATAAAATATTTGACATTGAAGCATATTGGCGAAAACAATTGACTAGCTACTCAGATAGCTTGAAAGAAGTAAAAGAGCTCCTTAGATAAATTCCAGTTTGAGGTAGTGCAACGCTCTAGTTCAATCGGAAATGTCAATCCTATTCATAGCCTCTACAACAGCATGATCATCCCCTCTTTCGGATCGCTTGAATTTCCAGCTCATACCTCTCCAGAGTTTGTTAAGTTCAACACATTCTTCCAAGCGATCATGGTCAATTAAGGTGGTGAGAAGCCTGCCGATTGTTGGGCTTGAGACAAGTACATCAAGTTTGACAGCTAACTTGACCGCTTCAATGGCTTCTTCTAATCTATTATTGTCAAGGTGGGTCATTATAAGCGCAGTCAAAGTTATTGGGCCTTTTTTCATCAATTCTAAAGTATCTTTCTGTGGAGCAAGGTGAGATGTTGTCACAGGGACTTTTTCAACTACGTCAACTGGCTTGTCAATGCTCAAATGATCCGTACAGCGCTGTTTCTCGAGGCAGTCGTCAGATGGGTTCATCAACTTGACTACGCCCAAATACTCCATTACTTGCATTTCAATTTGATTGATCGTGCAAATATCCATCTGTGACTGGCGCAAAAGTTTAATGAGGTGAAGTATACGGTTTTCTAACTGCGGTTGTTCAAGTACTTTGTAAGGTGCCAGGCGTTTGATTTGATTTATAATGAGCTGCCAGGTAGTGACTGTGAGAAATGATGGCCATCGCTCATATATCACTTCCAAAAAATCAATTGTTTTGATGACATTCCTTGGCGTCGCCTTTCGGAAGGAAAACCCTTCGACGCACTTTTTTAATTGAGTAGGAAAACTACTTTCTTGTTCTATTCGAGTTATCTTGAGCAAATAGCATATAAATTGGCTATCACCCATATGGATTGCTTTTGTTCTCACAGCATCATGCAATTCCTTGGAAATATCACAGCCGGCCATGCGCAAGTGTTGATATAACTCGATTGCCAATTCAGGATGAGTGCGTAATGCTTGATACAAAAGCCGTTTCAAATGTATGTAGGGAATGGCGGTCAGGCTGGCGACATAACCATAGCGAGACATTGATTGAAAAACTTGTAGTGCTAAATCCCACTCATCCCATTTCGTCAAGCAGCTCATTAAACGGAATGCTTCAGGCGACTTTCCGGGATGCGATGTAAACCTGGCGATCCGTGATGATTCCAAACGCATTGATACAATTTTCTCCTTGGGGAACAGTAAGCCAATAACATCTTGCAAAAGCTCATGACGGGCTGAGGACGGTTGAATGTGCCTAGCAGTTTGGTAAACACGTCGTAGAATTAGATCATCTGAGTCTGGGTGAGGAAGTAAACCAGATTCAATCATCCTCGCTCGGATGGCCACGGCTCCACGCACCCCAGACCCAAAACTACTTTCAAAATCCTGGGAGCAATCGAGCAGGGCTTGAATCGCATGTGAAAAAACGTGCATATTCAGCATACTTGAATCTGAAGAATGCATTTGAAAATGAAGAGTTGGTTGAAGGACCTCAGCTGAAATACTAAGTGCTCTTTGAACTCTACCATCCTGAGCTTCAACAATTGCGATTTGACTCCGGAGCCAATGTGCAACAAGTGGATCCGTCAAGCCCATCTGAAAACGAATGACCGAATCCCACTCGGGTTTAGACATGTACATGCGACGAAGCAAGCGACTGAAGTGACACTGATGAGGATAAATTCCCCCGATTGCAATCATCCGTGTGGCTAATTTTAGAGCTGCAAGACGGTCATAAACTCGGCTGCGCAAGATGGTGATTATAAGCGAGCCTGTTTCAATGAGGGAAGAATCGCTAAAAACATCTTCATTGCGATCAGGGTAAGTTGGGCGTTGGTGACAAGCATTTAATTTCTGACGACTAATGAGACAAGCGTAATAAACCTTGCGAATTAATTTAAAGCCTTGGTTTGGTTGATGAAACACAACAAGAAAGCGAGAATATAATTGTAAGATTTCAAAAGGAATTGCTTCAGCTAGTTGTTGGGCAGTTGGTATTGGTGCTTGACGCGAAACTGAAAGTTTTTGGATAATGCTTGATATTCGCTCTTGGCTAGATAAAAAGTGAGAACGTAGCTGCCCATTGAAAACAGAGGATTTAGAATTGGAAGAGCTAATAAAAGATCGTAATCTGAGAGCTTCTGCTCGAATTGTAGTGTAGAGTAATTGCAGTAATTGATCATCCGTTAAAAGGCGTCCAATTGATTGAAAAAGCTTTTCAACTAGCTTGAGGCGAACTTCAATCTGACAATAATCTGGCGTATATGATAATTTCTCGGGCTTCATGACATGCAACGCATCGATTTTTTCATTCAGGTTAGCGCTCTGAGCCAAGCTTTTATCGTTTTCATGAGGTGTCGCAGCAATAGAGAACAAGCAGTCGTAGGTATGAGTAGAAAGACGCGATTTTTGGTAGGAAGGTAGGTTTTGAAAGCTTTTGATGGCCAGTTGAAAGTCTTGATTGTCCATCGCCCTGGTCAGGCTAGAAAGCGGCAGATCACCAGGAACAGAAATGTTAGAGTTTTCAACTTCTGAGGTGGGATAAGGAGCTGAACTGAAAGAAGCGCTAGGCCAAGCACGATCGCAAAAACGCTGGGAAGCTGTATTCTAAATCGCTTGCATGATTAATGAAAAGACAAATAAGATGAATTTAAAAGGCGAGTGAACTCACAGATGCCTGATTGAAGTGAGAGCTGTCTGATTTGTGGCCATGAGGGGATTTTAATCGGTTCTCTTCCATCTCTTTCGCCTCATCCACCATGGTAACCTGCGGGTCATTCTGAGAAGCTGCAAGGCCGAGGATGTTTGAGCCAAGTCTAAGTGAATTAGGCAAAGATTGATTAGTCATCGATGCTTTTACAGGATGGGTAAGGACTGCGAATGATCATTTAAGCGTTTGGCCCATTAATGATTAAACTGTGGATACACACTTTGAACAACTGGAGGGCTGAGACAATCGACGGGTCGGTACGGCTGAATGGTTGAGCCAACGGGAGACAACCGACTTCATCACCTAAGCTCGTCAAAAAACGACAATCGAATAAAAGAGGTCCTACGCTTGCTGGTGGGTTGGTTTGTGCTTGAGGACGGACAGCTTCAACCGGTCATCTTGGAACGTTCCGGAACACAACCAGCCAACTGAATCGCTTACTCTTCAAGTCACTCTCATAAAACTTCCAGATGGATGACCCTATACATGTACCAGAACGTAGAGTATTTGGAGTAATAGATGAATCATCGGAATAATGAGCAAGACCTTCAAAACCCATCAAAAATTTTGAAAAAAATCACATTCTTGGACGTACCTTCAAACTTCAAAGCGTTCAATCCTCACCAGATTCTCGAATGGGACTGGTCATCACCCCCGAGATAATAGATGATGGCTGCTAACAACGGCTCAGGGCGAGCTGTATTCGTAGGAAACGTAAATCCAGGGCAGCTGCTGTATGTGCAGTTAACCTAACGCTAACCACATTACGAGCCCGCAGCCTTGGCGTGCCAGGTTCACTCACGATCCAGCACATTACTGTCATCCAGGCTTAGACTTTATTTTTGACTTCATCTTCTTCAAGATAGCCAGGTTCGACTCAGCTGAACAGTCGTCCATTGTTAGCAGACCGATTGTCTTGATTGACTAGCCCAAACATTAATTATCATGAAATACATTGTGTGAATTGAAGAACTCAATAATATCTTCGAATGACCAAGTTGTGTTTAACTAATCTTGACTTTTCTTATGGTTCCTTTCTTTGCTAAAGAGTTACCGGGGGTGTGATATCCGGAATTGGCAAAGGAACTCTTGGTACGATATTAATCTTTGATCGTATTCCTTAGAAGATTGGTCATTCACTAGAAAAAAGGCTGACAAATTCCAACGTGTTTAATAGCTTCTTCAACCGGATTGCTTTTAAAGATGATGGGCTTAAGGGTCACTGCTATCAAAATCGATCCTTACATGAACATTGAGTGCGCATTTAGTTTTTGAATTGATTTAAAATCTTTTAAGTCGAATTCAGGCAAGCTCTATCCTAAGCCACGTTTGCCTCTACTCAAGTTTTTCCTACTTTGCCTATTTTAATCACCAAAAACAGCGCAGGTACCATGTCTCCCACTGAGCATGGTGAGGTATTTGTCTTGGATGATGGTGGAGAAGCAGATCTTGATCTTGGCAATTATGAGCGATATTTAAATGTCACTCTTACACGAGAGCATAATATTACAACTGGTAAAATCTATAGTGAAGTCATCTCAAAAGAACGAAGAGGTGATTATCTTGGTAAAACTGTCCAAGTCATTCCTCATGTCACAGATTCCATTCAGGATTGGGTGGAAAGGGTTAGCAAAATTCCTGTCAACGAGGAAGGCGAAATACCTGATGTCTGCATCGTTGAGGTTTGTTTAGGTCAAAAATTTGTGACACTAACGACAAAAGATTTTAAGCAACTTCTTTTTGTAATTTTTAGCTTGGTGGGACTGTCGGCGATATTGAAAGCGCGCCGTTTGTAGAGGCCATGCGACAATTTCAAGTCAGTCTATTGCTTTGAAGACTATCCTCAACCTTTTTAAGATTTGAAAGCAATTGTGTCTGACCTACTGATTTAATCAAAGTTTCGTGTTGGTACCGAGAATTTTGCCCTGATGCATGTCTCACTCGTTCCTGTCATACATGGAGAACAAAAAACAAAACCAACTCAGTCTTCAGTTCGAGATCTGCGTGGATTGGGACTAACCCCAGACCTGATTGCCGCACGATGCTCCGAACCGCTTGAGCGCACGGTTGCTCACAAAATCAGCATGTTTTGTCACGTCGCGCCAGACCAGGTTCTAGCTTGTCATGATGTTGCTAGTGTTTATCATGTTCCTTTATTTTTAAAGGACCAAGGGTTAATGAAATTCTTGTCACAAAGATTGAACTTGGGTGCAATTAGTGTGAGCGAAGGAGGTCCCCGACAACAAAAAGCTCACGAACTCCACATCAAGTGGATAGATCTTACAACCTCGTGAGTATTCATCACTCATAATTTTTAAACATTTAGTAATCGGCTTTGATGGCGTCTAAATCTATTCTTGAATCCAATGCCAAAGTCATGATCATGCATTTGGTTCAATTACCATTGCGCTTGTGGGAAAATATGTAACTTTAAAGGATTCCTATATTTCGGTCATCAAAGCCCTTGAACATGCTTGCCTGAGAATTGGCAAAAAACTCGACCTAAAAGCAAGACGTTTCCTTATTATTATGTTTCCTGGCGATCATACTAATCCGGTCCATTTTGTGATTTACGTTAAACGGTTTGATAGTGGATAGACTCTGAGCACCTTGAAAAGAAGTCGTCAGAGACTAAAGAGTATCATGAAGCGTGGGTTGCTTTATGTTCGGCGAGGTGAGCTCTGTATGTAACTTGAATTAAATTGAGGAAACTTACCCTCTTAAATGCACAGTGGGGTTTTAGTCCCCGGTGGATTTGGAATTAGAGGAACTGAAGGCATGATTGCAGCGGCCAAGTGGGCCAGAGAAAAAAAGGTCCCGTTTTTAGGCATTTGCCTTGGCTTTCAAATTGCCGTCTTGGAGTGGGCTCGCAATGTTTGTAGCATTGAAAGCGGGTCATTTTTTATTAACTATTAGTTTTTCAAAGCCTTCAATCTATGACTACTGATCAGTCCGGACTCTATTCTAATTTTCTAGATGCCCAATCCACCGAGTTGGATGAAATGACCCCCGACCCTGTGATCATGTACATGCCGGAGGTCTCAAAAACTCAACTGGGTGGGACCATGAGGTTAGGACTGCGAGCCACCACATTTCAATCCGAAACAGATTGGTCATTGATTAAGGGAATGTATGGTGGCTGCGGAACTATTTGGGAGCGGCATAGACATCGATATGAGGTCAATCCCGAATATGTCGCTCGCCTTGAGAGGGATGGCTGGCGCTTTACAGGGAAAGATTCCAATGGCGTGAGGATGCAAATAGCTGAACTTCAAGGTGGGGCCTGAAAGAAATTTTTGGTTCAAGTTATGAAAGCTAATTCGCTTGAAACCATTCTAGGTCATCCATTTTATTGCGGCCTGCAAGCACATCCAGAGTTTTGTACCCGGCCTTTAAACCCATCACCACCGTATCTTGGCTTTGTTGCGGCTTCATGCAGCCCAAAATGTTTAGCAGATCAAATAGAAAAGCAACGAGAAATTTATATTCCGCCTCACCCTGCGACCAGATTAGTTCTTACCCCCAAAGTACCTTCAAGCCCATCTTGTCAAGTAGAAGGTTCACTACCATAACTTGTATCACAAACAAAACCAAAGCTCTTGAGGCACTTGAACACGAACTTAAAGTCGAAGAGATAAACCAAACCTTTAGAACATCTGCTGGCTCACCATCAATTTTCTTTTCATTGTTTAAACAGGCGTTTTTGATTCTGTCAGGGAATTTAGGTGTTACCAACGACTTGAGGTTATTTTGATTGCGTTTACATTTGGTGGTTTTTGGGTTGTATGACTACGCCGTACAAATGAATTAATTAAAAATAGGATCTAATAATATTGCTAAATTCAAAGGATCATTCGCACTCTCTAAGACACTACTTCTAATATATACGATTATCAAAATTGATTCAGTATGTCTAAGAACAAATTATGAAAGGCTAGATGGAATTTTACCATGTTTCAACTCTTTCAAAAAAGAATGGTGAGAAAATAAAATGACTTTATAATACAATAAAAAACAGTTATTGATGATGTTTTGTCAAAAATGAAAGTTACATCCATGCCATCAGTAATAATTTTTCCATTTGTTGAATACCCAAATAGTTAAAAATTACGAGCGAGAAAACTGGGGTTTTTGTTTTCTTTCAAGTAACCTAATTTTGAATTCATTCAATGGCTTTTATTGAGTGAAGTTGAAACAAATACAATTACCAAATTGTTTCACTCAACATAATATGTTTTGATTGGAAAAACACTTTTCCATGATGTTTTGAACCATCTTGAGAAGCTCTTTCCAATGTGACTCCAATTTTACAGTGGGATGTCAAGAAGGGTTCAGTGTTTGCTGCATTTAGCACCACCCTAACTGACTGGGTGAAACCTGGCATGTTTGTTAAATTGTGGATATCATGTCCTAGTTAACTGAATTTTTCACTCAAAAGCATCGTATTTGGCTTGTTGATAAAGGGCTCAGCTTTTTAGCACTAGAGTAAAAATAGCTCAAATCCATAATCTGCATAAAGCCTTCCAGAAACCTAGCCAAAAAATTCACTTCTCATCGAAAAAACTCATTAACCCATACACATATATTCCAAATTTACTGACTTGGCATTTTGGAAACCACATAGCTTTCCAAACTACTACTTTACAGCTATATTCTACTTATTCTAGTTGAATATATCCTATTTTATTCACACAATGTTAGCCTGCAAAAAAGCTTGGATTTATATGCAACACCCAATTGACTTTTTTTAAAAAAAAAAAGTATGGTGAGAATATATAAGTTTAGTTCTTTTTAATTTGAAGTCTAATTCATAATTTTTATAAAATAAAACTTTTATGTTTTTCTCAATATATCTATATATATATTGTAGTTGAGTTTTGAAAAAAAATTGAAATAAAACATCAAATTATTTGGCCAACACTATTATATAATCACAAGTTTTTTTGTGATGTTATTATCCCCCCTACCTCATATATTTTTGAATAAAATAATTCTTCAAAGAATATATATATATGAGGTATTTTAGCTTCAATATGAGAGCTTAAAATGAAGAAATGAGAGTAGTTAATTTATAATTAGAAACATAAAATAATGGTAAATTATGATTATTTGGTTCATTAGGGTAGAAAAATATTACATCATTCTTTTTATAAAATTACGGATTTTCTCCTATAAGAAACCTAAGTTTTTCCTGATTCAAAAATTTCTATAATACTAGAAATTTGGTATAGAATTCCTTTTAGTTTGATATTATAATTTTAATTATGATATTATGTAGATTTTTCTTCCTTTTTGAGAAAATGGTAAATTTATTTTCAAATCATTTTTGGAATATTGATATTAACCTAAATAATCATTATAGAGGTGTAAAAAAATAACTCTATCAATAGAAGATTTCTATAATTGCACCAAAATAAAACCATTAGTTTAGGGAGGAAGGACTAGTAAATCTGAATACAAAACCAAAATAATAATTGAAGCTATATATATGAAACTCTCTAATATTATAAAAGGAGCTATAGAGTAGGTTTTATTAATATTTATATCTACTTTCTTTCAGATAAATCAATCCTCATTAAGAAATTTAATCTCTATATCTTATTCTTTACAAAAATGTTCATTGAAGCTTTGTTCATATCTAAAACATCAAAAATTAAATCTGGAAAATTGAGTGGATTAGTTAACTATTCCTTCTTGAGACTTTCTGAAATAATTTTATGCAGATTAATTGATAATATTCCCCCTCATTGTTGAGAACTATTGAATTAATTACACATATGATCTTGAGCTAAAAACCACAATGAGATATATAGCTTTCTCGGATTGAAATAAAATGCTTTATTAATATTTGAACACATGCTTTTTCGAAAAAATTTAGACCTTGATATTTTGTAGAAGAGTGAGGTTAGGCTTTAGATTTCAACCTCATTAGTAGGAATTCTCATCCTCAGAACTAATTACAATGGAAGTCAAAAAAATCCTCCTTCTCTCAGTTAACTTTGATATCAAGATTATCTGTTCAGATTTCAATCCAATGAAACCCAAAAAAATTTAATCCAAAAAAAATCTAAGGCTGATTCTAAATAAGCTGGAAATATTAAAAATTCAAATTATTTTTATATAATAAAGTGGCTAAGGGTGAGGAATAGCTCTGAAGCCTTTTTTGGATATTCTGTAAAGGCATTTGCTGGATTCCCACTACTATAAAAGCAAATTTGATTTCAATTCACAGCCAATAAAGTTAACAAGAAGTGTAAAAATTGATAGAAAATTAAATCAAACAATATTCAATACTGATGTTGAAAAAATAAAAATTAATAAATTTCAGAAAAGAATTCCAAAAAGCTTATTGTGGGGCATTACTGATGATGAAAACAAAAAGGGGATTCATACAATAGCTCAAAAATTGAAAAACTTTTTCTCATTCTATAAGAAAATTTATTGAATTTTTGGTAACAAACAAAATATAAGTTTAACATCCAGTTTAAATCTATCAAACATAAAGAAAGATGAGTCAACTAATACTGGAAATATATGAATATTAATTGGGTATGCTATATCTCCTCTATATTTTTGGAACCAAGTATTATTAATAAGTAAATTGGAAGGAACAAGAAGCACATGAATTACAAAAAAGCTCAAATAATAACTAAAGCATTAAAATGTATTCTTATTAATCAGCAGAAAATTCTTCCAGATGAATGAAATTCTGTATTTAATTTTTCCTTTTAATTTTTGATTACATTATTTTCAATTTTTTGGACTTAAGAAAGAATTTTAACCATTCAGTGACATCACATATTGATACAACTTTTATTGTTAATATTAAAGATGATGGTTTGAATGAAGATTAAAAATTGGAATAATATTTTTAAACCTTTCTTTTAAACTCCTTCTACAAGTAATATCATGGATGACTTATTAAGTAATTTCAATCCCAAGAGTAGTTCATTCAAAAATAATTAAAATAATTTCACACTATAATATGAGTATTTATTTAATGAATGTCACAAGGCTGAGGAGAAATCATTTTCAATTATTAAAATGGAGATTATTAAAGATTATTCTTTAATATAGAACAGATTTAAAGTAGAATTGCAAGAAGATTAAGTGGAAATAGGAGAAGGACATTGAAGTTAAGTTTATTTAGAATGCTTATATCCTAAAAATGATTGAATTTATGTTTTAAAGAAAAGAAAATGTGGATGAGTAAAAGTTTTCAGAAAAGAAATTTAAATTACAGAGTTATTTCAAGTATTAAAATATGAATCTTTGATTGGATCCCCAAAGTGATCAAAAAACCAATAGCCTACAATTGCAATTTTACAATATAATTGGTAAGAAGAATATAATAGAAGAATTTGAAAATAACCATCCAGAATTCCCTGTTGGTCTAGTAAAGAATTATACTTCAAGTGATAGGGAATTACTTCATTCAAGAAATAAGACACCCTTAGAACTACCTCAAATTGATAAGAGTCAAGAGAAAAAGTTTCTTAAAGATTTCAAATAAAGAATACTTAGAGAAAAAAATGAAAGAGAATAATTAGCTAGGTATAGAAGCCTGAAACATGAATATTGGTGGCTTTCTGAAGATAACATACCTGATTCCAAAGGTTTTCTCGGAATATTTAAAAATGAGAGGAGTAGAAATACTCAATACATTCCAAATTTTATGCTTTAAATACTTATAATAATTAATTAGAGATGTTTTACAGTTGATTATGCCCCCCCAACTCAATTGGAGATATACTATTCAATGAAAAATTGTTGTACAATTTTTTGGTGGTAGAGAATGTGAGCCTGTAAAATATGTATGGCCTACCCATAAGGCCACAAAGATTATTTTGTAAATTGTATTCAGTAAAAAATTGAGTTTTAAAAGTGTTTCAAAACAAAAAATAATGAAAAATGACTATTAATTTATTTTTGATAAACAAAGGTATAATTATTATGTCATTTTGGGATTATACACCAAAAAATTACTTAGGGTAAACCCATAAGGCTTTATACCCGAAAATGGCTATTTTTACCACTATTGAAATTTTTAAGAATCTCACAGTACACTTAGATAATTTAACAAAATTTATTAAAAAAACTAAATTGTTCATTTTAAACTTAATTTTATGGTTGAATAACATTTATTGAAGCTTACAAAGACTTTTTCAAAATTTAGGTTTTGCTTATATTCACTGAATTGGCTAAGTTTGTACATACAGGCTGTAAGATTTAAATAAATAAATTGTCAAAATACATGAAAAAGGTGGGAAATGGGGGGAAATGGAAAAAGGTTCCAGGGTCTTCAACCTTTGAGATCTGCAGTATCCCAAAAGAGATTTCCTCCTGTATTGAATTATTTTCAACTTTATTTAAGCTTTGAAAATAGGCTTTAATTGAACATTGAAGTTTAAAGAGGTTTATCTCCAATTTGGATAGGACTTACAAGCTGCCACAGGGTAAATCCCTATATGCAGGCTTTTAATCAAGGTTTTAATAATTTCTAAGGCTCAATTAAGTGCAAATAATATAAAATAAGTGTAAAATCAAAGCTAAAATCATCAAAACCTTATGAAAGGTTGAGGTTTGGTGTATATTTCTTGAGATTTTACATAGCTCACAACTTAGTGTTGTCTGTGTATACATCAAACTTTAAGTATCTTGGATAGTTATTATTCCTTTTTATTTAGCCTTGAATATACCTCTTTTAATTATTCTTAAAGAAAATTAATATTTCATTGATAAATTAATTGAAAATCTTATTTTTGAGATTTTTGCAAGAAACTTTATTTTAGTATTCTTAATTGAAAGATATTTGATTAAGATATGAATTTATGAATAATAATTTCATAATTTATATCTATAAATGAGGATAAAAGCTTCTTGGATTTAATAATAAAACTACTTACTTTAAAATAAGATTGAGAATAAATTACCTTATGTTAATAATCCTTATTTTTAAGCATTATTTTTTCAGTTTTTATTTGAGAAACCCCTCTTTATCCATAGTTTATCATTAGAGCTTTCCTAAAGGCTTAAAAGAAGCATTTTCATCAATTTTTTTTCTATCATCATCACAATTGATCAATTTGACTTTTTAAATTAGGAATATTTTCTTAAATATAGAATCTTACATTATTGAATAATTCTCAAATTGGTTTATTCATTGTGAATTCTCAATAAAGCATTCAAATAATACAATTTAAATTTTATTTTTTGTAATCACCAATAATTGATTTTATTATATAAAATGTTTGTATTCAAAATTTCTTTTAAATCCACAAATTTCCTCTGAAAAATTCCTGAAACTTATTTTATTATGAAATTGTTTAATTTCTTAAAAAATTGATATTTTGGTGTGTTTTTAACTTATGAAAATTATTTAATGGTAAAATTGTTGTTGTTTGACTCATTTTATTAAATAAATATTATAAGTAAGATTTTCTCTGAATTTTGATATTATTTTATCTATTATTAGGTTTTTTATATATAATTTTTCTATAAGATTTATCTCTGCACATTTTGTGAAAAATTCTTTCATAAAAAATATTTATATTATATATAAGTGGTTAAATATTATTATCTTTGATGTAGAATTTTCTCATTAAGATATTTTTACTCCTTATTATTCTAACTGTCAGTTACTATAATAACTATAATCTGTTATAATTATTAACAATTGTTATATTATCAAATCATTCCATAATATCAGTTCTTCTTTTTTGATAATTATTTTTAATAATTGAATTAGTTTTTGGTTATAGTGATTCATTTTTCTTATATTTTCTACTTAGGAGATTCATATTACTTTTGATTATCATTTATGTTATGAAAGTTTTCATAAAAAAAGCTCAAATTATAATTTTTTCATAAAGACTAAGATAAAATTGCAAATTTTGGCTTTATTTGTATGCCTTTTTTACCCCAAAGGTATGTTTTTGAATTAAAAGAATATATTCACTGTTATTAAAATGAGAGAATTTTCCTTATAAACTTTAAGTTTATAATTAGTTATACCTTTTAGTATGGTATTTTGAATAATTTATGAATTTCTAAATAAATTAATATTTCTTTGAAAACTATGGATCTATCATCTAATTAAAAATATCCTTCAAGTTTCTTAGTTTATTTCTTCATTTATCCGTTATTCAAATAGTCAATTTAATATGTCATCTTTCTTTTTAATGTACTCACATCAAATTCTTGGGAAAGAAAAACTATATTTAAGGATAAATTGTGCAAAAATCATTAGTTATTTGGAGTAGACTAGAAAACATGGAAAAATTTATATTATAATATTTAATAAGATTGAAATTAATCCTTATTATGCACCTTTTTTCAATAGAACTCAAAATTTAATTCAGGTATTTTATTCTTTTCTATATCTTAGTCCAGTTAAGATAACCTCATTTGAAAAAAAAAAAAGATTGAAATAAGATTTTAATGGTTTTATTATAAATTTTCCCAATTATTCTTGATTTTCTATATGATTATTCTTATTATTTGAAAGGAATTAAAGATAAAAGAAATAATTATATTTGAAGAAAATTGAAAATCTTGATTAAGTATTTTTTTTGCTTAAAAAATAATCTCAAATTTTATATATATTCTAAGAAAAAGTTGAATTTTAAATTCAATAAATTTGATACTTATTTAATGGCTCATTAAATATCCAAATGAGCACTTCTATGAATTAACCAAAGAAAGAAATATTCATGAAATATTTTTAGTTAAATTCAAATAAGTAAGGACCATTTATTTAAATAATAATATCATATTATAAATTGACTGAATTCCTTAAAAAATGAATTTATTTAATGAATTTCTTCACTAATTATAATTTCCTTAATTTTATTTCACTTTTTCAATTTTTTTTTCAATTAAATTCTCCAAAGAAACAAAACAATTTTAATCAATTTAATTTTTTTAAAGATAAAAAAAATTCTTTCATTAATTCCTAAAAATATTTATATCATTTTTTTCTTTTTTTGAAAAAAGGATTATCAAATCTAGGAAAAAAACAAGAAAAAACTTTAATTATTTAAACTACTTTTGCAAACTTTCATTTATACTTTTTTTAAAAAAAAATCTTGGAAAATATTTTCTTTTTTTTTAATATCAGCATCAAATAAAGTATCTTTAAATGGATATTTTTAGGGAAATATTTTTAAATTAAATTTATCACAATTATTTTTAATTATAATCATAATTAGCCTTGAAAAAATCATGATTAGTTCTTTAATTTATAAATAAATAAGAAATCCATTTTTATAATAAAAATGAATATTATTATTTTTTTGAATTATAAATTGAATCAAGAGGAGTTGGAACTATTTATATATAAGTAAAAAAAATATTTATATTTTCTAATTTGAGAAAATAACTCACATGATTAGAGTATTTTTAGAATTAAAAGAGTTTCATTATTATTGGTGAATTCATATGAATTTTTTTATAATATTTTGTGCAGTTGGAATTTGTTTTAATTCAGAAAATTATCGATTTGATCTATATTGAATTAATTTTATTAGTATAATATTTCACAAGAAATTAAAAATTGATCTAGAGTAGAATTGTTTGAAAAAAAGGGCTAAGTGAGTATAAGAGAATTTACAACAAGATGAATTCTTTGATCAGGCTTTTTTAAAAGAGAAATTTTGATGATGGACACTCGAAATTTGTTCTTTTCAATAGTTTGGATTTTTTTGTGCCATATTAATTCAATTTATTCATATCTTTTGGAACAGAATTCATGTTAGTAAATAATTATGGTAAAGAATATGAATCACTTGTAGTGACATAAAAATAATCAGAGGGTCTATATAATTCAAGATTTAGAATTAAAATGAATACTTCTATAAACTTTATTGTTCTTTTGAGCTTAATTAGCTTATATTCTTTGTATGTGAAAAATCCTCTTATATATTCTCAAGATTTCCAAATTTTTTATATATTCATCTTAGTTTTATTTTTGAAGCCACTTTCTCTAAATTTTGGAAACTCAGTGAGCTATGAATATTTATTTTAAGGCAAGAATAATTTAACCAATTAATTATATGTGGCTTTATAATTGAAAAGATATTGAGTTAATTAAATTAATACTTCTTCAAGATAAATTATCTCAATTATTGGAATGAATTTCTTGATTTCTTTTTTTATTTTAAATTTATATATTATTATCTTGACCTCTAGAACCTAACTGAAATATCTAATTATATTCTTTATATAATTAATAATCCAATATATTAATTATTAGCTCTTAAATTTTCAAAAAATAAATTACTAAGAGGTTGAAATATCATTCAGGATTTAAATATTCAACTTTTAATTTGCTAATAATTTCAAAACTTGATACCTCAATATTGAAATTATTTTTTGATAAATATTTCATTGGGTCAAACTTATTTTCTTTTTTTTTCTTCTCATGTCGAATTTGGAATATATAATTTGGGATTTCTTTATTTTAGAATCAAATTATGAGCTTGAAGTGATTTGATGTAAAAAAAGACAAATTAACGGAATGATTTTTTCAATAATTTTTAATTATTTATTTCTTTAATTCAGTAATTAAATACTTGTATATTACATAAAGAAATCTTGAAATTAGTATTTCTCTCAAAAAATCATTAATTAATAATCGAATTTACTCCTTTTTTTATTATTTTAAAAAACCTCAAGCTTTGAATATCAATTCATTTAACAAAAAATGAAAACAAAATAAAACTATCTTGAATTAAGTTAATTTTGATTTTAAATAATCAAAAAGCCCAAAAGATTATATGAAAAACTAATTTCAAAACTCTCTTTTTTAAAAAAAAAAAAACAAAAAAAGAAATAAAATAAGTTTTTTTAAGGGTTAAAAAAATAATCTAATTAAAAATTAATATATATATATTGAATTATTTATAATAAAAGAATTTTTTTCATTTGTTTTTTTTTGAAAAAAAGAATGAAAATTTCTTAATATACTAACTTTCTTTTTTATGAAAAAAATGATTATTATTACTTTTTGATTCTTTTTTTTGAATAATTTCAAATTTGAAAGTACAAAATATAAAAAAAAAAAAAGCAAATTTTGTTATACTTTATTTTATTTCAAAATTCAATTCAATCAATTTGTTTCAATAGAACACATCCATTAAACTAATTAACAAACCAGATAATGACAATAATGAATCATTATTTAAAATAGAAAATGGGCTTTGGTAAACCCACATAAGGCCTTACATGTTTTTGCCATAAGTTGGTAAAAACACATAAGGGGTTTTCTGGGCCGATTTTCAATTAAAATGAAACAAAAAACTTTATTGAAAAAAAACTCTCAAGACGTTCTCACCCATTTTTTTTCACACATTTTTTCACATCCCTCCCCCCCCCCAAAAAAAAAAGAGAAAATAATCCACATATTATTCCCCTTCAAACAAGATTTTTTTGAAACACAGAATTACAAACCCAATTTTCCAAAGTTTTCTAATCTAATTTTCTTTTTTTCCCCAAAGAATCAATTTCCCACCCAAAAATCTTTCCTCCAACCTTCTAAAATTCCATTTTTTTGCTTTCCCTCATCTATTAATCTTAAATTTCAACCACTTTTTTTGACCTTTCACACATTTCATCCCCTATTTGATATTTTGAAAGGCTCTTTCCTCATCCCCAATCCCCAAATTCCACCCTTTTTTATGAATTTATACATCTTTTCCCCTAATTAATGCTTTAAACCCCCCACTGAAGGTGAATTTCAGACCCTTGAGCCTTCTTGGCATCATTTTCATAACTTTTCCAGGGAACAGGGGTATTCTTTGTCCACCTCAAGGTCCAATATGACCCACAACCAGGTTGAAATAGGTTGTGATAGGTCTTGGACCTTATATTCCCACAAGTACTCCTCAAAAGCAGTCACTCCAAGAAATCTTGACTGTCCATTTAGCCTTTATCAAAGAAAATATTCCAAGAGTACTACTTGGAATCTTAAAGTCAAAAATCCTGAACACAGCCATTATGCCACTGAAAATATCATGGCACATCCTGCTTTCAGAAATTTAATTAACAAGAAACATCCCAAATTATTCAGATTTCTGAATCACTTTTCATTCCTGGACAAATTCAGGCCCAATTATACAGCCAGAGGGAGTCTTACAGGCCTTTAATCCTTCAATAAATTTACAACCAAGTCAAAAAAATCAAGAAAGACAAACTTCAAGGCAGAAGGCCCATTGATGCTCTTATTTACACCCTCAAAGAAGAAAATTTTGTGTGGTCCTATGAAAGGGATACTGAGGGAAACACTACCTTATTATTAATTGAAATGATCAACAGAATATCCAAATAAATTATTTTAAATTTTGAGAATTTCCCTCCACAAATCTTTTCACTCAATAGAAAGGTGTTTCAAAAACAAAATTTCCTCTCAATGAAAGATGTACCAACAAATACAACAATTATCAAGGCATTCCTTACAAGAACAAGACCCAAAAGGAATTTTCCAAGAACCAAAGGCTCCACATATCATACTTCCATCCACAGTGAAATTTGATATTGCCTGTGAGAATTCTTCAATCTTCAAATTCTTAGTTTTTTGTTCTTATTAACTAATCTTCTTTTTCATATTTTTCTCGGACTTGTTATCAAGGTGATGATCAAAGTTTTTAGAAATAATGAAATAATTAAGCCAGAAGAATATTTGAAGATATTTGGGAAGACCTTTTTTATAGACAAATGAAAGAAATAACCCCAATTCTTTAGAATTTTCAAGATTTTTTAAGTTTAAACGTCTCTTTTTTCAACTGAATTCTTTATTAAGATTTAATATCATTAAGAATATTATTTAAGTTTAATTTATAATTGGTAAAAAATTAATGAAAAATTTTAAGGAATCAAAAATAAAAAAATAGGATGTTGTTAAATACATTTAATTCACCTAATTTTTTTTAAAAAAAAAAAAAAAAAAAAAATTCCTCAAGTTTATTTTTGAGATTTTTCCAAAAAATATTTTGAAACAAAAAAAAAAATAATTAATTAATTTAAAAAAAAATCACTTATTAATTTATATTTCCTTTTTTTTTAATTCAAAAAGTAAGAGAGAATTTTAATAATAATAAAAGAAAAAAATCTTCAAAAAAAAAAAAAATTAATCTCATAATTTTACAAAAAAAAAAAATTCTTTTAAATATGAATATTTTTATTAAAAATTATAAAAAAAAAATTCAAAGAAAAAAAAAATCTTTTCAAATACTTTAATTAAAGACAAAAAAAAAATTTTTTTTTGAGAATGAGAATGAGAATGAAGTTAAAAGATTTTTTTAAAAAAATAAATAAATGAATGAATAAATAAATAAATAAGAATTAATATGAATGATAATAATTTTTTTCATAAAAAAAATTCTATATATATACAAAAAAAAAATATCAATTTAAATAAATTCAAATTAACTTCATAAAATATTAGGTTTTTTCTTTTTTTTTTTGAGATTGAGACTAAAGTTTTGAAAGGAATATTATTAAAGAAATATATAAAAAAATAATTTGATTTATTAAATTTATTTTCTAATCCTAACTTTCATGGTTTAATATGAAATTCCAAATTTAAATTAATCTTGGAGAAAGAGTAAACTTTATAAATGATTATATTCAAAGGAATAGAATTAGAAAATATATCAAAAGAAAAAACAGATGAAGATGGGTGGATTGTAATTTGAAGCACAGAAATAATGGTAAAAGAAGAAATATTGAAATTTGAAATAAAATAAAACTGTTATTTTATAATTATTTTTCAAATGGATCCATCATATAAAGAATTGACATCCACTCACTCTTTGAATCCTGATCAACATCTTTATACAACCCAATTCTGTCCAAATAATAGGAAACTGAGGGTACCAAAGTCTTAATGGCTTCATAAATTATTTTATTTTTTATTTTTTTTATTTTCTTCAGTAAAGTCAACTCTGAAATCAGAATATTAATATTGAGTCTTTTAAATTTAATGGGATAATTTTCTGTAACCACAATTTCCATCATCCTTGATATTGATGGGCTTGAAAGCTTATTTGAAAATGAATTTTGGAAAGTATTATGAGCCAGTTACCTAATAAAAATGGGTCAAAAAAATTTAATAAAGATTATAAAACAAAAAAAACCTAAATTAAAACAAATCAACAACTCAAAAAGAGCTTTTATCATTCATCACTTGTGTGATGATTTCTTTGGAAATCATAACAGTCAATTGAATCATATATCTTCAAAGTTGTTTTAGAATTTTTGGGAATTTTTTTGTGAGGTTTTTTTACCCATTTCCAATCTTCTGGACCTTTTAAGGGTGACTCCTAATTTTACATATTAATTCAATTCAGTTCCCTAAAGTAGTGAATCTGATGAAGTTATCAATTTGAATAATTAGGCCTCATAATATTTATAATATTTAGATGAATCCACTTCAATTATTTTAAGGATTGAAATTGAATTTGATGTTGAAGTTATTGTATTTCTCACTTTTGATAGGGTTCTTACTATTCCCTTGAATTTACTTTTGAATGATTTCAAATATTTAAGGATTTATTTTATTTTAATTTTGAACTCTTTTAGTTCTTCAATGAATATTTTTTTTTTCTTAATTAAATTGAGTTTTAATAATATTCTTGATAATCTTAAAACTTAAAAAATTTTAATAACTTTTTTTTTTGAATAATTTGATATGATTTTTAAAATTAATTCAATTTTTTTTTTTTGAATTTAAAATTATTTTCTTATTTTTTTAAATAATTTTATCATTTTATTATTAATAATATTTTTTTTTTATAACAATAATTAAAAAAAAAGAAAAATTATTTAATTTGTTTTTTTGTTTTTAAAAAAAAAAAACAAAAAGTTTACAAATGTTAAGATTAAAAAAAAAAAAAAGAATCTTTAAATTTAAATTCAAAATTAAACTTGATAAGAAAATTTATATAACTTAATGTTTTTGATTCTTAAAAAAAAAAAAAAAAAAAAAATCAAGTTTTTTTGTTTAGATCTTTTTCTTTTTAAATTATTCCCTTAAAAAAATTTTTTGTATTTTTTTTTCTTTTTTTTTGGTGGATTTTTCATTTAGTGGTAATTTTTTTTTTTAAAAAAAAAAAAAAAAAAATCAAATTCAATCTGAAATGTATAATGAAACACATTTTAATTTAGATCAAAGATTTTTTTAGTGAAATTCTTAAAATTTAAAATAATATATTTAATAATTCTATTAATTATTTAGATAAATTGTTTCTTAAAATCTATGTTAAGGGCCCTAACAGCCTTCAGTAGAGTACCAGTGGAATTTTGAAGCCAAATTTTAACCATGACATGTTTACCTTCATCTTTTGAGGTGAATCCCATACCCAGCTATAATGGTAGTTGTTCCAGGCTGGAATATAATACTCTTTTTGGAGTAAGCCAGGTTTTTTTCCAAATATTGTAATACTTAAGTATTTTTGAATTTCCTTTTAAGATTCTTCAATTTATATTTAAAAGAATTTTGATTTGATTAATAAATAACCTTCAAGAATAAATTACAAATTAATAATAAAAATAATAAAATTTATATAAAAAAAATTAAATTAATTAATTTCAAAAATACAATAAAAATTTTCAAAAATAATTTCCATTGAAAATTTTTATGAATTAAATTAAAATATAAATCTTTATTTATTTTACAAATTCATAAACTTGATTTTTTAAGTCTTGAAAGATCTTTTTTTGAAAGAATTTTTAAAGGTTAAATTCCTTTTAAATAATAATAACTGGAAGGAGGAAAATATGGATTTTGTTAATGACTCTTCCTATTCATTGATGTAATTCTAAATTAAATTAAGGTTAAGCTCAATCATTCCTCAAAAAAAGACCTCAAAATAGGTCATATTTGTTGAGCTGAATCCAACAATATGAGAAATGGTTGAGTTAATGTCACAACCATAGCAATTCACCATTTTGGACCTCAATATGGCAGACCCATGCAATTTCAAATTTATGTCAATTTGGCCATATCCATAATCATTGGCCAAATTGACCATTTCATCTTTTTTGGCCTTTTATGGTCATTTCATCATCTGGGCCCAACTTGGCCCCTTCATCATCATCAGGCCTTTCCTTGCAAGGTTTTTCTTTTGGGAAGTATTTAATATTTTTCAGTCAACAGGGAAAATACAGCCCAAAAACCTGTATTTGGCTTTTTAAGCTTAAAATACAGATTTGCACATTTCCGTTCATTTTGCACATTTTTGCTGTATTAGTCATTTTAGGTCATTTTTCCATTTAACATGGTAAATATGCCCAAATGGGTATATTAGGCCATTTGAGGTTTAATTGTAAGATTGGTGCATTTTTTGGGCATTTTGCACAAATACAGTTTGAAAGATTTATTAGCTGTATTTGGCCAAAACATCCAAAAATCACTCTTTCACCTCTGAAGCCACCAAAACCCATTTTTCACTCATATCCTCCTTGTATCATCCAAAAAAGCCCTTTGAACATTTTCACCATCCAATAACCAAAAGTGCCATAAATGGTGTTATATACCATTATTCATCTTTTTTTCACCAGCCATCTAATGGTGTCAATATCAAATGATTATTTCAACATTCCATCAGGTCATCAAGGCATCATGTCATCTAGAGGATTCACCAAGGCTCAAGGACATGTTTCAATCTCAAATACCAATGATGCCATCAAGCAATCATTGGCTATTCTCATTCACAATATTCCTCCAAGGGAATACTGGCAGTTCATTCTCAAGGGATATTCAAGAGGCAGTTCCAAAACAATTTTCCAAGGGTCAGTGCTCCATCAATCCACCTTGGCAACCACATTCAATCAATGCAGTCCGGATTCATCAATACCTGTATTCTCATTCATACACCATGGTAATTTCATTCAACCCAGTTCATTTCTCAATTTGGCAAGGTATACACTTCATCAAGCCATCAAATACAGCTTCAAGGATTCAATAAAGACCAGCTGTCAGCCTGAAAGAGTCAAGCTCTTAACTTTTCACATATACTAGCCTACTTTGACCTTGGGGGGTTTTTCCCCTAGTTAATTAATATATTTTAATTTTATATTATCTTTATTTTCTTTTCATTCTTTTAATTGAATACTAATATTATCAAATCAATCATTGAGAACCTCTTTCTTTGTTTTTCTTGACCTATCAATTGATATTTGTTAATAATATCCTTAATAATTCCATTGGTTCATTTTGGTAAGTTTAAAAAAAGTAATTAAGGATTTTTACTTTTTTTTTGTTTTTTGTCTATTTGTTTGAAAATTTAATTTTTATTTCTTCTTATTTCATCTAATCTTTTTTTTTTACTCAAATAATTTTTATATAAAATAAATTATTTTTATTTTATTTTATTTTATTTATTCTTTAAAAATCTTTCAATTGACTTGCTTAATTTTTGAATTTTAATTCAATCTTGTTTTTTTTTTTTTTTTTTTTTGTTTTTTTCAAATAAAAGACAACTTTTAAAATTTAAAAATAAATTAATTAATTAATTAATTAATCATTATTTTCTTTTCATTCAGTTAATTGAATACTAATATTATCAAATCAATCATTTAGAACCTCTTTCTCTTTCTTTCTTCACCTGTCAATGAATACCTTTCATCTAATCTTTTTTATTTAAATATTTTCTTAAAAAGAAATCAATTCTTTTTATTTTATTTTATTTATTCTTTAAAAATCTTTTAATTGACTTGCTTAATTTTTGAATTTTAATTCAATCTTTTTTTTTTTTTTTCAAATAAAAGACAATTTGTAAAATTTAAAAATGAATTAATTAATTAATTAATCATTATTTTCTTTTCATTCAGTTAATTGAATACTAATATTATCAAATCAATCATTTAGAACCTCTTTCTCTTTCTTTCTTCACCTGTCAATGAATACTTTTCATCTAATCTTTTTTATTTTATTTTATTTATTCTTTAAAAATCTTTCAATTGACTTGCTTAATTTTTGAATTTTAATTCAATCTTGTTTTTTTTTTTTTTTTTTTTTTTTTCAAGTAAAAGACAATTTGTAAAATTTAAAAATAAATTAATTAATTAATTAATTAATTAATTTATTTTTTTACTTAATAAAAATTTCAAATTATAATATTAAAAAAAAAAAAAAAATTTTTTTTTTTTTTAAATAATAATAATAATATTTTTTTTTTTTTTCATTTTAATTTAAAATTTATATTCTTTTTTTTAATAAAAAAAAAATTAATTTATTTTTACTAAATAATTATTTATTTATTTAATTTTAAAATTTTAAAAAATTTTAAAAAATTTTAATATTTTTTTTTTTTTTTTTTCATTAATTTAATTTTTTTTAGGGTGTTGGTAGACATACGTAAGCCCTTACATGTTTTTACTAAAAACTTACGTGTTTTTACCAATTTATGGTAAAAGTACGTAAGTTTCTGGTAAAAACACGTAAGTGACCTTAATTTTCAAAAAAAATTCCTCAGGCTCAGTTTTGAGTATTTTTTTAATTTTTTTTTGCCATATTTTTCCCGACTTGGCATGTCAATAAGCACAAATTTTTTCAAAATTTTTTTTTTTCCAAATTTCACAAATTTGGCCAATATGCCAAAATGGCATATTTTTTTCAAAAATTCATTTAAAATCTTCCCACTTATGAATTTACTTATTCTTTTTTTAAAAATGAAGGGTTCAATGTGAAGAATAAAGTACCAGAATCCCATAATTTTGGGAATTTTTTTGGTTGGGACAAGTGAAGGCGCTGTGGGAACTCCTTTTGGTGTGGGATGAAATAAGGCAGTACCTTGAGGGGGAAATTATTGGTAAGTCTGTTTTGAATTTCAGAATTGTCCAATAACCATGGGTGCTAAGGTGTATTAGCTGCCCCTCTAAATAATACTGAATAGTCAGCCTACAGAGAATCACAAAATAAAATAAGATTTGTGGCTTTAACAGATAGAGAAGACTTATCAGCAGTCTCTAAATCAGACCTATCAATAACACTACAGTAAAAATTCTGATCTAAAATTTCTGATAAAATAAACACTAGATTTTTTTATTTAAATAAAAGTAATGATAATATATATATATATATATGTTTTGGGTTTCTGTTATTTTAATGAAACTAATAAGAATATTTTTTTTTTTGTTTTTTTTTTTTTTTTTTTTTTTAAGAATGATAAGAATATATATATTTTTTATGGTTTTAGGTTGATTATAATGATTTTTTTTTGATATGAGTACTAATAATAAGACTACTGGATTTGATTCTTTTAGGATTTTTTTTTAATACTGGGTTTTATATCACTACTACTTTTTTTTTAATAATACTAAGCCACTGAGCAAGGCTACTGCGCTTTTTACTACGTTAATACTACTATTCTTCACTAATACTAAGCTACTGAGAAAGGCTACTGAGCTTTTCACTACTAAAACACTACTACTATTCTAGATATCCTGCTAGTTCAGGGATGGTTATGATCCTGGATAGTGGGAACTTGTTCCATGATGATGGGAAAAATGAGGGAGATAGGACCTCTATTTATAGCTTTTGGGCCTCCATAGAGCTTCTCAAAACAGGGTACTTAGAAAAAGTAATAGTTGAGAGGTTTTAGCTAGTGAGTCATGTGGTTTTGGTGTAGCAACGTGTTTGCTGAGAGAATTATGCTGGTGGTGCTTTTTCTTATCAAAATCATGTGATGTATTTGAGATAATTTTGCTGGTGAGATTTTCTTTTTATCAGAGTCATGTGAGGTCTTTGAGATAATATGGCTGGTGATGTTTTCTTGAAGGTGGGAAAGTATCTTTTTGTTTCTATTTTTACGTATGTTATGAGAGAATTATGCTGGTGGTTCTTTTCCTTATCAAAATCATGTGATGTATTTGAAATAATTTGGCTGGTGAGATTTTCTTTTTATCAGGCGGGGAAAGTATTTTTGTTTCTATTTTTTGCGTATGTTCTGAGAGAATTATGCTGGTGTTTCTTTTCCTTATCCAAATCATGTGGTGTATATGAGATAATTTGGCTGGTGAGATTTTCTTTTTATCAGGCGGGGAAAGTATTTTTGTTTCTATTTTTTTGCGTATGTTCTGAGAGAATTATGCTGGTGGTTCTTTTCCTTATCCAAATCATGTGATGTATTTGAGATAATTTGGCTGGTGAGATTTTCTTTTTGCCAAGAAAGTGGAGAAAATACAGCTCCTGACAATTGAACTTTCTTCTAGTCATATGATATATATGAGAGAATTATGCTGGTGCTTTATGCTTCTTATCAAAATCATGTGATGTGTTTGAAATAATTTGGCTGGTGATGTTTTCTTGAAGGTGGGGAAATTATTTTTGTTTCTATTTTTTACGTATGTTATGAGAGAATTATGCTGGTGGTTCTTTTCCTTATCAAAATCATGTCATGTGTTTGAGATAATTTGGCTGGTGAGATTTTCTTTTTATCAGAGTCATGTGAGGTCATTGAGATAATATGGCTGGTGATGTTTTCTTGAAGGTGGGGAAATTATTTTTGTTTCTATTTTTTATGTATGTTATGAGAGAGTTATGCTGGTGGTTCTTTTCCTTATCAAAATCATGTGATGTGTTTGAGATAATTTGGCTGGTGATGTTTTCTGGAAGGTGGGGAAATTATTTTTGTTTCTATTTTTTACGTATGTTATGAGAGAATTATGCTGGTGGTTCTTTTCCTTATCAAAATCATGTGATGTGTTTGAGATAATTTGGCTGGTGAGATTTTCTTTTTATCAGAGTCATGTGAGGTCATTGAGATAATATGGCTGGTGATGTTTTCTTGAAGGTGGGGAAATTATTTTTGTTTCTATTTTTAATGTATGTTATGAGAGAATTATGCTGGTGGTTCTTTTCCTTATCAAAATCATGTGATGTGTTTGAGATAATTTGGCTGGTGATGTTTTTCTTTTTGCCAAGAAAGTGGAGAAAATACAGCTCCTGACAATTGAACTTTCTTCTAGTCATATGATTTATATGAGAAAATTATGCTGGTGTTTCTGTTTTAGTATTGTATCATTTCATATGGAGATTGCATCATTTCTATCAAGTTTTATGCATGTCATTATTACTAAGCAAACATTTGTTCTTGGAAAATATATTGTACTTTTATGCATAGCCTTGAGGTATTTCTTCTTTCAATTGAATCAAGGTGGGAAAATACAGCGCTGATTCCGTGGTGTGTCTTCATATACCTTTATTTATATTAACTCCTTTTAATTGCATAATTTGTTATTGATTATGCAATAAGGTGGATAAATCCTTTGATACTATACTGTTTTGATAAGATCTTGTGGCTGCGTATTGTATATTTCTGTGTGAAATCTGTAGTTGTAATGTGTAAAATGTTTTGTGTAATTTGTTTTATTATCATTTTTTTCTTTTGTTTTATTGGTAAGCTTGAAACTGGTACTAATGGTATGGAATACCACATCCCCCTCTCCATTTAATGCTGTCCCCAGCATTCCAGTTGAAAAGCTTGCCAATATCAATCATATTCATTTTGTTCAATTTCTTCTCCCTCCAATATTAACTCTTCATCTTCAATCTCTTCACTGCTTTCATTTTCTGACTCTGAACTTGATTGAAATTTCTTTCCTCTGGGATAAAACCTCTTGATGTGACTTGCTGCAAATTTTCTTGTAGGTTTAGTGCCATCCAATTCTTCAAGCTCATGAGGTCCATTATTAATTTGATTTATGACTCTAAAGGTTTATTATAAATCAATACCAAGTCCCCTGGCTCAAGTGGATTTCTTGGTCTATGTGCCATCTTTTTGTCCAAATATTGAACTGATTTGTGTCTTGGATCTCTCAATTTCTGTGCTGCTGCTAATCTTCTTTCTTGTTTTGCCAAAATCTGTATGGTTCTTGCCTCCAATAGTTCTT
The DNA here is from genome assembly GCA_023105745.1 of Austropuccinia psidii. Classification (NCBI taxonomy): domain Eukaryota; kingdom Fungi; phylum Basidiomycota; class Pucciniomycetes; order Pucciniales; family Sphaerophragmiaceae; genus Austropuccinia; species Austropuccinia psidii. Next base: position 1,298,555 of record JALGQZ010000012.1, read on the forward strand.
CTAGTTGGTATTTTCTTTTGATTTAATATTCTTCATTAATTTCACCTTGAAGTCTTCATTATTCTATTATTCACCTTGGTTGTTAATTTTGATATCTTCATTTTTTTTATTTTCTTGATTCCTTGATTTTACTTGCATATTCAGCCCTCTGGTGTGCTACCCCTGTAGTTTGAGTCATACAAAGACTAAATTTTGGCCGTCAGGTTGCTACCCTGTAGTTTAAAGTCATACAAGGACTAAATTTTAGCCTTCAGGTTGCTACCCTGTAGTTTAAAGTCATACAAGGACTAATTTTAGCCTTCAGGTTGCTACCCTGTAGTTTAAAGTCATACAAGGACTAATTTTTTATTTGATCTGTTCTGTTATCCTTTGTGTTAATCAAGACTTTTATTTTATTTTTATCTTTTTTTTTTTTTTATAGTTGTTGAAACCAAAAAAAATTATTTTAAAAAAAAATTTTTTTCTATTGTATTGAAAATTTTTTTTTTTTTTTTTTATGTTGAAAAAAATTTTTTTTTTTTTTTTTTTTTTTTTTTTTTTTTTTTTATGTCAAAAAATATTTTTTTTTTTATGTTGAAAATTTTTTTTTTTTTTTTTTATGTTGAAAATTTTTTTTTTTATTTTTTTTTTATGTTGAAAAAATTTTTTTTTTTTTTTTTTTTTTTTTGTTTAAAATTTTTTTTTTTTAAGAGTGATCAAATTGATGTGTGATGTTGAATGAGGTCTTAATTTTGAGGAGTGATGTTATATTTTCAAATGGTGTAGTGTTTAGTGATTCCGGGTTACTTTCCACTTTCATCAAATTTGAAACGGGTTCAATTCCCCCCTCTGGCAGTAATTCTGCTGCTGGACCTGTCAGTTTCTGGAATAGGGTAACCATGCTGGGTAGCATATTCTGAGCCTTGAGCAAGCTTAGTGATGCAATTTGGTATCGTTGTATTCCTTGATTCTGTTTATTCAATTGATCTTTGGAAACTTGTTGTGATTGAGGGTGCTCAACCTTGATCATGATTTGAGAAGTACTGATTTCAATTTGCTTATTTCAAATGCTGGAAGGATGTGTGCTTGTCAAAGATTGGCTAAACTCATTAATTTGGGGCTATAAGAACGTCATCCAGTATAAATCAGAGTAGTCTTTTGGTGAGTTGAATTATTTTCTGTATTGAGGTGTTCATTTTATGACCGGCCGTCATAATTTGACATTTTGAATTCTTTGATCTTCTTTTTCTGTATCTGAACAGCCTAGCTTGTTTGGTTGATTTTTCCCCCATGTCTTGATATAATTTTCTTGATTTTAGGCCAAATTATGACCGGCGGTCATAATTTTGACATTTTGAACTTCTTCTATCTTCTTTTTCTGTATCTGAATGGCCTAGCTTGTTTGGTTGGTTTTTGTTTCTTCTTGTTCTCCTTTCCATATTTTATCTCTTCCTGTCTCAAACAACCAAATTATGACCGGCGGTCATAATCTTGATATTTTGAGCTATCTATATATTCTTTTTCTGTTTCTTCACACCATCTTTTCATTGTTTTTTTTTAGAAAAAGAAATAACATTAATAAAGGCCTATGGGCCCACACTTCCCCAAACTTGTGCCATTTTTTATATGAGGTGGCATAAGAACAGATAACCACCCCTGTTTTTTTTAAAAAAATAAAATCATAATACTTGTACATTGAAAAAAAATATCTTGAAAAATGTTGAGTTTGAAGTCCTTTATTGAATACTGATTTATAGCCTTGAGTGATAAGATACTTGAAAAAAATTGAAAAAATTGAAATTCCTCTTTGATAAGGCAGGAGGTCACTGCCCTGAATTGTAAGAATGTTGAAAAAAGATTTATTTTTTTTATGTTTTTGAATTTTTTGAAATTCCTCTTTGATAAGGCAGGAGGTCACTGCCCTGAGTGATAAGAGTGTTTAAAAAAGATTTTTTTTTTTATAAGTTAGTTTGAATGATTTGAAATTCCTCTTTGATAAGGCAGGAGGTCACTGCCCTTGAGTGATAAGAGTGTTTAAAAAAGATTAAAAAAAAAAAAAAATTGAAATTCCTCTTTGATAAGGCAGGAGGTCACTGCCCTGAATTATAAGAATGTTGAAAAAAGATTTTTTTTTATGTTTTTTAATTATTTGAAATTCCTCTTTGATAAGGCAGGAGGTCACTGCCCTGATACTGATTCAGATATGAAAAAAATTCTCTTTTTTTTTTTTTTTTTTTTTTTTTTAGGTTATTTTTTTTTATTATTTTTGCTATTTTTTATGGTGGTTTTTTTTTTTTTTTTTTTTTTTTTTTTTTTTTTTTTAATTGGAGATTGAAATTGGATTACTTCAGTTGTTATTGAGAAATATTCAACCTTCTGTTGTGAATTACTGAAAGACATATGTCCTTCAATATTTCTCCAAAGATCTTGCTGCGTTGTTTTCTTTGTGTATTTCCTTTCCATTCAGAAACAAAACCTTTGACTTCATGAATAAACATGTACCCAAAATCACACCAGCAAAGAGTTCCTCCCAAGATTTCCAAACCATCTAGATTCAAATCTTCTTGAGCCCATAACATTTTGTGATACAGTCCTTCTATTGTCATTTGATAATATCCATAAGGCTTCTTCCAGTAAGGATTTCTTAAATTTCCTTTGATTCCAATAGTGGTTAGTAATTCCAGAAAATCAACATTTGTAAGATTTGATCCAGGTAGTTCTGAAATATATTTGGTTTGAATTATTGGTGAATCTAGCTCATAATCATACAGTTCCTTAAATGTTATTATTGGAAGTATTATGTAATCTTCCAGTCCTTCATATTCTGGTATGTCTTCCTGTATGCCATTTTGATTCTGGGAGTCATTTGGTAATTCAGATGTAGTTCCTTTATTTTGATTAAATAGATCAGTTGCGCTTGAAAAGCAGAATATTTGATCATAGGCATGATTAAATTCTTCTAGAATGCTAAGTCCAGCTAGCCTTTGTGTATTTTCTGATAACTCTCCTTCTTCTAGATCTTCAAATATTCTTCCTTGCTTATATTTATCTTCCAAATCTTCATTATTTTGTTGGTATAACTTCAAGTCATCTTCTGATTCTGCTGTTTCCATTTTTTTATCAATCCTCTTTTGAATATTTCTATCCCAAACTTGATCCATTTTGTCTTCAGTAATTATGGCACTTTCCTTTTCCAATTCTTCAAATTTTCTTTTTGCCAATGGATTGATTATGTCATTTTTTATTTTTTCAGTATCACTAATGTACCAAGCTTTCTCCTGAAATAAATTTGAATAATCTTCTGCAATTCCTGAGGAATTTGCTTCAGGTGGCTTCAGATCCATTTTAAATTTCTTCTGTGGGCTTTCTACTTTATCTTCTTCATTCATACCACTTAGCTCAAGTGCTAGCCATTTCTCTGGGTCTTCTATGGCCATGTCCAAATTTCTTCTCATCTTCTTCAGTTCCATTTTTATTTTTTCTATTGCTTCACTATCTTCTACCTTTAACTCATCCTCTTCTGGATCCTTCCCTTTAGATTTTGTTTCAGTTTGAGGTGGAATACTTTCTTTAGATGAAGATAATATGCTTGACTTTTCTTCATCTATTATCTGGTTGAAATTTTCAAATACTAAGAAGTCCAGGTAGGTTTTCTCTTCACTTTCAAAAGTGACTTCAAGATTTTTAATTTGACCAATTGGCTTCAAAAAGTTATCTGTTGATTTTGATGTGTAAGGGCTGATTTTTAATTCTGCTTTTAGGGCCATTTCCTGAGTTATAACATTCAAGTCATTTTTTGCATCAAAAATAGCTGAGAAGGGTATTTTGTTTGCGCCAAGAAATATTGTCTTCACTCTTGTTGAAGATTGACTTTCTGTTTCCCTTGTTTCTTTTCTTTTGGATGATTCTGCTCCATGTATTGACCATTTTCCGATCTCTGAAGATGCACAAAGCTCCATACCTCTTGGTGGAGAAATTTGCCAGCCCATAGCTTGAGGGTTACATATTGGTAAACATAATCGACGTCCATCTTGCTCTGGATAACTAAATATCTCCCCTTGCTTGTGTGAAAATTCCAATTTAACATTATTATCTGCTAAAAATGGTCTTCCAAGTATGGTGTGTACAGCTCCTTTTGCTATGAATAAATGAATTTCTTTTTCTTCTCCTGTTATAATAGTAATTGGTGTAAATTCTGAGAGTCCAACCAAAGATGTGGTATGTCCACCAATTCCTCTGAGATTCATATTGAGCTTTCTACTTGTAAGTGAGGCTTGAATTGCAATTTCCTCTGGTATTATATTAATTTCTGATCCAGTATCCACCAATGCCATTGTAGGATATTCTTCTCTTCCAATAAATACTTCCATAAATCCAAGTGGGCATGCATAATGTAATCTTGGGGTATCATAGTCCCGTAGCTTTACTGAAAGTAGTCTTTCTTGAATATTTGACGTATTGACTGATTTTATTACTTCTTTTTCCTGGGTAGTTAAATTTTGTAGCTTATCAATAAAGGTTGGTGACATTGATAATATTTCTTCAAGAGTAAGATTTATCTTTTGTTCAAGTATTCTCTTCATCACATGTTCAATTATTATCTTTGGGTTATTGGGTGTAGATTTTACCTTGTTTTTTATTTCCATCTTTTGTGAATCCTGTCTAAGTACCTCCTTATTCTTTTCCTTGGAAATGATTTCAATATCATTATTTACTTCCTTTCCTTCTTGTGTTTTCATGTATTTTGTTGGAATTAGAACTCTTATTTCTTCTTCTGCCTCATCTTCCTTGTGGTAGGCACCTGGTATCTTCTTTTTAAAGGGTTTGTGTGTTTCATTTTTATCCTCTTGCTGGGTTTGACTTTGAGTTTCCTGTCTTGAAGCTCTTTGCCTTGTCTGTCTAAGCCCAACATTTATTTGAATATTTTCATTTGCTGGTGACATTTGAGGAGGTTTCCAGTTTCCCCATTCTTCTATTTGAGCTATAGCAGTTGCCTTCTCTTCTTTGCTTTCCTCAATTACTGTTGTCTCTTGCTTCTTTTGGGGTGGATTTGATTGTTCCATCATTTTCTTTGTAAAATCCTCCTGCTCTTTGGCAAAATGTCTAACTAATTCTTTTGCAGATTTAGGGCCTTCTGTGGGTACTCTTTGAAAATTTGGAAAAAGATATGTTCCTCCACGCTTCAAGACAATTCTTTTCTCCAAGTCTTCTGTGAGGTGATTACATCTTATTGCGGAATGTCCTTCTTCTAAGCAGTAATAACACTTCAGTAGCTGTCTTGGAGCCATTTGTGCTGGAACATATGGTTGATAACCAGAAGATATGGGTAGTAAAGGATATCTTGGCCTGAGTGGCTGTGAGTTTTGTGTAGCTTTCTGATCTTGATTATTGCCTGCTTGTATTTTATTTGGAGATTCAACTACTTCTGAAAGGTGTTTGAGCTGATTCAATACTTGCTTAACTGATTCCTTCCCAGTATCCTTTGATTGATGCCCTTGCAGCTGAGGATTTTGAATTTTTTGGGTAAGATCTTTCATTTGCTTTAAGACTTCTTCCCAGCTTTCCTCTTCAAACCTAGCTTTCTTCTCTTGTGACTTTGGTTGTGAAAATTCCTTCTGTTGAATTAAGACTTTGGCTTCTAAATCTTGTTCAATATATAACTTTAAGATTTCCAATCTTGGAATAATATAACCACCATCCAAGGCTTGCACCATGGCCTTATCTTTAATCATTTCTTTGTAAATAGACTCTTGAACACTTGAGGAAAGACTGGCCAAAATTTCTTGATTGTGATTGATATCTCCTTGTATATATTGGTACCTTCTGAGATAATTAATAATGGATTCATATTCACCAATGAACTTTTTATATTGGGTCATATTTCTAATTCCTCTTTCTTGTTGAATCTTTGTAAATAATTGAGTAATTGAGGACAGCTTGTATCTTCTTTCAGGTGACACTGTTCCCCATCTCCTCTTCATATCCAATTTTAATTGCTCCCAATCGCCAGTTTCATATCCAGGCATTCCTTCAATATGGTAGCTAATTTCTTGATCTTTAGTCCAAAAGGATATCTGTCTTGCTATATCCCTTCCACTTGCTCCTTCAATTTCTGCTATATTTTCTACTCTTTTAATAAATCTTTCCACTTCCTTTCCATCAAACCATAAATTATAATCCTTTGGTCTGATCTTGACAATGGGTGTATTGTTTCGTGGGATTTCTTGTTGCAATGGGCTTGAAGCCTGTGCATGAATATTAACCCGCTTTGGTAGAGTATTTGGTCTTTGTGAAGTGAATGGAGTTGATGAGGCCATAGGCCTTGAAAATGGTGATGGTGACCCTTCTTGTCTAAAGATTCTTGGCATGCTCGTAGTTTCTTCCATTGGGCTGTTTTCTGCGGTAAAACTTGACTCTTTCCTTTTCCCTTCTTTTTTAAGGAGTTCAATTAATTCTTGTTGCATTTCCAACATTCTTTGATGAAGTCTTTCTACATCAGAAATATCTTCTTGTCCTTGCATAGTCTCTTCATTTATTATTTCTTCTTTGGATTCATCTGGATTGTGTGGTATCTTTGATGATGATGCTGAATCCATATTGATATATTCTTTGTTGATTTTCTCTTTTTCACTTTTCTTTTTAATTTCAAATAGTTCCTTGAGTAATTTCTGAAAATATTCTGTAACTATCTTTTGATCTTTCTTCTTAGTTCTTGGTGTACCAACTGGTATACTATAATCTATAGGTGATTCTTCTCCAGGTGGTGTTTCTCCTCTTTTTGGATAATAATAATGAAATGATTTTGTTGAAGCACTTGATGGTGACAATGATTTAGAACTTTGTGGTTTTTCTGATTCCAGATTGACTTGATAGGTGCTTGAAATTCTTTATTGATAAAAGGCTTTTTTTTTATATGGACTAAATTTGAATTTTTTTTTTTTTTGATAATTGACGGATTATTGATGGTTGAAGTTGTTGTTGGCCACTGTTGGGACACCAGATGTGGGAACTCCTTTTGGTGTGGGATGAAATAAGGCAGTACCTTGAGGGGGAAATTATTGGTAAGTCTGTTTTGAATTTCAGAATTGTCCAATAACCATGGGTGCTAAGGTGTATTAGCTGCCCCTCTAAATAATACTGAATAGTCAGCCTACAGAGAATCACAAAATAAAATAAGATTTGTGGCTTTAACAGATAGAGAAGACTTATCAGCAGTCTCTAAATCAGACCTATCAATAACACTACAGTAAAAATTCTGATCTAAAATTTCTGATAAAATAAACACTAGATTTTTTTATTTAAATAAAAGTAATGATAATATATATATATATATATGTTTTGGGTTTCTGTTATTTTAATGAAACTAATAAGAATATATTTTTTTTTTGTTTTTTTTTTTTTTTTTTTTTTAAGAATGATAAGAATATATATATTTTTTATGGTTTTAGGTTGATTATAATGATTTTTTTTTGATATGAGTACTAATAATAAGACTACTGGATTTGATTCTTTTAGGATTTTTTTTCAATACTGGGTTTTATATCACTACTACTTTTTTTTTTAATAATACTAAGCCACTGAGAAAGGCTACTGAGCTTTTTACTACGTTAATACTACTATTCTTCACTAATACTAAGCTACTGAGCAAGGCTACTGAGCTTTTCACTACTAAAACACTACTACTATTCTAGATATCCTGCTAGTTCAGGGATGGTTATGATCCTGGATAGTGGGAACTTGTTCCATGATGATGGGAAAAATGAGGGAGATAGGACCTCTATTTATAGCTTTTGGGCCTCCATAGAGCTTCTCAAAACAGGGTACTTAGAAAAAGTAATAGTTGAGAGGTTTTAGCTAGTGAGTCATGTGGTTTTGGTGTAGCAACGTGTTTGCTGAGAGAATTATGCTGGTGGTGCTTTTTCTTATCAAAATCATGTGATGTATTTGAGATAATTTTGCTGGTGAGATTTTCTTTTTATCAGAGTCATGTGAGGTCTTTGAGATAATATGGCTGGTGATGTTTTCTTGAAGGTGGGAAAGTATCTTTTTGTTTCTATTTTTACGTATGTTATGAGAGAATTATGCTGGTGGTTCTTTTCCTTATCAAAATCATGTGATGTATTTGAGATAATTTGGCTGGTGAGATTTTCTTTTTATCAGGCGGGGAAAGTATTTTTGTTTCTATTTTTTGCGTATGTTCTGAGAGAATTATGCTGGTGTTTCTTTTCCTTATCCAAATCATGTGGTGTATATGAGATAATTTGGCTGGTGAGATTTTCTTTTTATCAGGCGGGGAAAGTATTTTTGTTTCTATTTTTTTGCGTATGTTCTGAGAGAATTATGCTGGTGGTTCTTTTCCTTATCCAAATCATGTGATGTATTTGAGATAATTTGGCTGGTGAGATTTTCTTTTTGCCAAGAAAGTGGAGAAAATACAGCTCCTGACAATTGAACTTTCTTCTAGTCATATGATATATATGAGAGAATTATGCTGGTTCTTTATGCTTCTTATCAAAATCATGTGATGTGTTTGAAATAATTTGGCTGGTGATGTTTTCTTGAAGGTGGGGAAATTATTTTTGTTTCTATTTTTTACGTATGTTATGAGAGAATTATGCTGGTGGTTCTTTTCCTTATCAAAATCATGTGATGTGTTTGAGATAATTTGGCTGGTGAGATTTTCTTTTTATCAGAGTCATGTGAGGTCATTGAGATAATATGGCTGGTGATGTTTTCTTGAAGGTGGGGAAATTATTTTTGTTTCTATTTTTTATGTATGTTATGAGAGAGTTATGCTGGTGGTTCTTTTCCTTATCAAAATCATGTGATGTGTTTGAGATAATTTGGCTGGTGATGTTTTCTGGAAGGTGGGGAAATTATTTTTGTTTCTATTTTTTACGTATGTTATGAGAGAATTATGCTGGTGGTTCTTTTCCTTATCAAAATCATGTGATGTGTTTGAGATAATTTGGCTGGTGAGATTTTCTTTTTATCAGAGTCATGTGAGGTCATTGAGATAATATGGCTGGTGATGTTTTCTTGAAGGTGGGGAAATTATTTTTGTTTCTATTTTTTATGTATGTTATGAGAGAGTTATGCTGGTGGTTCTTTTCCTTATCAAAATCATGTGATGTGTTTGAGATAATTTGGCTGGTGATGTTTTCTGGAAGGTGGGGAAATTATTTTTGTTTCTATTTTTTACGTATGTTATGAGAGAATTATGCTGGTGGTTCTTTTCCTTATCAAAATCATGTGATGTGTTTGAGATAATTTGGCTGGTGAGATTTTCTTTTTATCAGAGTCATGTGAGGTCATTGAGATAATATGGCTGGTGATGTTTTCTTGAAGGTGGGGAAATTATTTTTGTTTCTATTTTTAATGTATGTTATGAGAGAATTATGCTGGTGGTTCTTTTCCTTATCAAAATCATGTGATGTGTTTGAGATAATTTGGCTGGTGATGTTTTTCTTTTTGCCAAGAAAGTGGAGAAAATACAGCTCCTGACAATTGAACTTTCTTCTAGTCATATGATATATATGAGAAAATTATGCTGGTGTTTCTGTTTTAGTATTGTATCATTTCATATGGAGATTGCATCATTTCTATCAAGTTTGATGCATGTCATTATTACTAAGCAAACATTTGTTCTTGGAAAATATATTGTACTTTTATGCATAGCCTTGAGGTATTTCTTCTTTCAATTGAATCAAGGTGGGAAAATACAGCGCTGATTCCGTGGTGTGTCTTCATATACCTTTATTTATATTAACTCCTTTTAATTGCATAATTTGTTATTGATTATGCAATAAGGTGGATAAATCCTTTGATACTATACTGTTTTGATAAGATCTTGTGGCTGCGTATTGTATATTTCTGTGTGAAATCTGTAGTTGTAATGTGTAAAATGTTTTGTGTAATTTGTTTTATTATCATTTTTTTCTTTTGTTTTATTGGTAAGCTTGAAACTGGTACTAATGGTATGGAATACCACAGCGCAAAAAGGGGTTTTTTTCAAATGTTTGCCCCGTCATTGTAATATGCCTATTTTTAAAAGGTGAATTTAATAACTTCCCACTTATGAATTTCCTTCATTTTTTTTTTAAATTAAAGGGTTCAATCTGGACAATAAAGAACCAGAAGCTCATGAATTGGGAAATTTTTTTGGGTGGGACAACAAGTGAAGGCGCAATGAGTGTTTTTTTTTAACTGTTTTTTCTCTTGTGTGTAATATGAATATTTTCAAGTACAAAAGTTCCACAAGTTTGATAAGAAATGAGACTGAGGTGGGATTTAAGCAATAAGCAATAAATATGACTGAGGAGGGGGATAATTGGCATAAATTGTATATACAAAAATCATTCAATCAGAATCAACCTCCAAAATAGTGGGTTTTTTCTGAGAGGGGGGAAGAAGATTGGACAAATACAACATTCTGTGTTTCTTAAATTTATCAGCCCACCCCAGGGCTTGTGGTTGGGCATGAATCTCCCATTTCACAGTAATGGGGGGGACAGGATAAACTTTAGAAATGATGATGTCCAAAGGAACAAAATGAGCACAATTATTCAAGAAGCAGATGAAAATGGGGGGATTATCATTTGGAGGACAGAAATAAGGGAAAAAAGAAAAAGATTGGGCTGTGGAATAAAAGAAAACTGGTCTTTTATAATTATTTGCAATTGGATCCCCCATGTCAGGCATGGACATCCACTTGCTTTTTGGAGCCTAGCCAACATCTTCATACCATTCAATTCTTTCCAAATAAGAGGATACTGAGGGAATTAAGGTGTTCATGGCTTCATAAAGGTCTTGATTTTGTTGAATTTCTTCAGCCAAGTCACCTCTGACATCAGCCCATTGATCTTGAGTCTTGTAAATGAAGTGGGATACTGTTCTGTAACCACAGTTTCCATCACCCTGGACATTGATGGCCTTGAAGGTGTATTTCAATATACACTTGGGCAAGTCTTCTGAGCCAGTTATCTGATAAAATAAGTCCAAAAAATGAATAAATATCAAAATAAACAACATAAAATTACATTAAAAAGAATCAGAAACTCACAAACAGCTTGGAGCATTCATCACTTGTGTGATAGTTGCTTTGACAATGCTCACAGGTCAAGTCAATTGCATCATAGATATTCAAACTGGTGGCAGGCTTGTGTGATTTTCTTTGTGATGTTTTGCTTCCAATTGCCAATCTTCTTGACCTTCTAAGGGTTACTTCTGATTTATTTAATTCAGTTTCTGAGGGTAGTGAATCTGATGAACTGATGGATTTAGATAATGAGTCCTCAGAATCTTCAGAATCTTCAGATGAGTCCACTTCCATAATTGGAGAGGGGACATTTGACTGGGATCTTGAAGTTGTTGTGCTGGTCACTTTTGATGGGGGTCTTCCTCTTCTCTTGGATTGACTTTCAATAATTTCAAATCTTGAAGGTTCTCTTTTGTTTTTATTCTTGGCTCCTTGGGGTCTTCCACGGATATTCTTGCATTCTAGAGGGTCTTCATAATATTGATCATCCTCTTGACTCTTGGGAATTTGATCAAATGGGACTTTTCCAGTCAAAACATCTTGAAAATGTTGGAGTATTGGAGTGATTTCTTCCATTGGTCTTTGGAACAGGTCTTCCCCAATGTCTTCAAATATTTTCTTGGCTTCATTCTTTCTTTCTTTTTCAACACTTTGATCATCACCTTGAAAACCAGTCTGAGAAGAATATGACAAGTAAAATCAGTTAATAAGAAAAAAATAATAAGAAGAAATTAAAAAACCCTCACAGGCAAATTCAAATGCCACTGAGGATGGAAGTCTGATACTTCAAGCCTTTGGCGCTTGGCAAATTCCTTTTGGGTCTTATGCTTGCAAGGAATGCCTTTATAATTGTTGTATTTGTTGGTGCATTTTTCATTTGGAGGAAATTTTGTTTTGAAATTTTCAAAGGCAATCTGAAGAGCATAAAGAGACACCTTGCCATTGAGGGCACAGATGTGTGGAGGAAAATTCTTGACATGGACAATCATTTCTTTGGAGATTCTGTTGATAATTTCAATAAATTGTTTTCTGAATGCCATGTGGAGTGCCCTGACTACCTCCAGGAGAGTACCAGTGGACTTTTGTAGCCAAAGTTTAACCATGGAATGGGCACCTTCAACTCTGGAGGTGGATCCCACACCCAGGTGGCAATGGTGGTTGGTCCAGGCTGGCACATAATACTCCTTTAGAGGAAGCCAGGTATTTTCCAAATACTGCAAGACCTCAGCATTTTTAACTTGCTTTTGAAGCTTCTTCCAGTTTTCTTTGAAAGAATTTTCAGTGGGTGAATACATAAGCTGAGAAAAGAATCCCAAAGTCATTAATAAAGACAATAATAAGAAAAAAAGTGAAATAAAATGAAATAAAGTGAAGAAGTATATTACTTGATTCCAAAGGCCCATAAAATTTTCAAAATCAGTTCCATGACCAATTTTCTTCATGCAATGAGCAGATACATCCTTGTTGATGTGCCAAATGCATAGCATGACTTTGGAGTCTGGGAAGAGTGCTTAATAGAGTTTTTCAAGGCCATCTCCCTGTCAATAACAATAACTGGAGGGGGAACAAGATTGTTGTTGTTGAGGACCTTTTCAATGTATTGATTTAATGCCCAAGTATATGAAGTTTCATTTTCATTCTTCATCAAACAAAAAGCCCCAGAAAAGGTCTTATTTGTTGAGCTGAATCCAACAATATGAAAAAGGGGCATTTTGTACTTATTGGTTTTATAAGTAAAATCCATAAGAATGACATGAGGAAAGCCATGAAGAAGTTTTATGGCCAGGGGGTGAGTAAAAAACAAGGAGGTAATGTGTCCCTCAGAATCCCTTGCAGAGGACCAAACAAAATTTTCTTCTTTGAGAGTGTCAATAAGAGCATCAATGGGCCTTCTGCCTTGCAGTTTGTCTTTCTTTATTTTCTTGACTTGGTTATAAATGTCTTGAAGGATTACAGGCCTGTCAGACTCCCTCTGGCTGCATAATTGGGCCTGAATTTGCCTTGGCATGAGGAGTGATTCAGACATTTGAGCAATTTGGGATGTTTCTTGCTCATTGAATTTCCTGAAAGCAGGATGTGCCATGATATTTTCAGTGGCATCATGGCTATGTTTAGGATTTTTGACTTTAAGAGTCCAAGTGGTACTCTTGGCATATTTCCTGGCATAAAGTCTAAAAGGACAGTCAAGCTTTCTTGAGGTGACTGTTTTGGAGGGGCTTTTGTTGGGATTTGGGGTTCCAGACCTGTCACAACATATTTCAATTTGGTTGTGGGTCATATTGGACCTCAAGGTGGACATAGCATACCCCTGAGCCCTGGCAACATTATGCACATGTTGCCAAAGAAGCTCAAGGGTCTGAAATTCACCTTCAGTGGGGGGTTGAAGCATTTTTTTTAATGAAAATTATGTATAAAAGTAAAAAAAAGGGGGAATTGGGGGATTTGGAATGGGGTAAGAACTTTTGAAATGTGAAAAAGAGGTGAAAAAAGGTGTGAAAAATGAACAGAAGTGGTTAAGAGTGACAGAAAGTGGTTTAAATGTGGGATGGTAAAAAATTGAAAATTGAGAGGCTTGAAAGCAGGTTGTTGTGGTGGGAAATGCAGTCTTTGGGGGAAAAAAAGAAAAAAAGTGTGAAAAGCTTTGCAAAATGGCTTTGATAATGCTGTTTTTCCAAAAAAAAAAAACAATGGTTTGGGGTGGGGATAATGTGGATTATTGGGGTGTTTGAGCTTGTTTGTTTTTTTTGGGGGGGGGGCTGGGCAAAAAAATCTGAAACAATTTGGAGTTAGAAAGGTTTTGTGGGGAAAAACCCTCTTTTGGGCATGTTTTGGCCCAATACAGGCCCAATGGTGTTTCATTTTTAATTAAAAATGGGCCCAGGGCACCCCTTACGTGTTTTTACTAAAAACTTACATGTTTTTACCAAATTATGGCCAAAACACGTAAGTTTTTAGTAAAAACACGTAAGCTCTTACGTGTTTTTACCAATACCCTTAATTAATTAATTAATTTTTTTTTTTAATTTAATAAAAATTTCAAATTATAATATTAAAAAAAAAAAAATTTTTTTTTTTTTTTTTTTTTTTAAATGATAATAATAATAATAATTTTTTTTTTTTTCATTTTAATTTAAAATTTATATTCTTTTTTTTTTTTTTTACTAAATAATTAATTATTTATTTAATTTTAAAAATTTTAAAAAATTTTAATATTTTTTTTTTTTTTTTTTCATTAATTTGATTATTTTTTATTAATTTAATTTATTTTTTTTTTTTTTGATATTATTATTATAATTTAAATTTTAAAATATTTTATTTTTGTTTTATTTTAAAGAAAATTAAAAAAAAAAAAAAAATTAATATTTCTTAAAGATATATATATATATATATATATATATATATATTGGTATATTTATTAAAAACCAAAAAAAAAAAAAAAAAAATTAAGATTTTTTTCTTTATAATAAAAAAAAAAAAAAAAAAAAAAACAGGTAAAGATTTCAAATAAAGAATACTTAGAGAAAAAAATGAAAGAGAATAATTAGCTAGGTATAGAAGCCTGAAACATGAATATTGGTGGCTTTCTGAAGATAACATACCTGATTCCAAAGGTTTTCTCGGAATATTTAAAAATGAGAGGAGTAGAAATACTCAATACATTCCAAATTTTATGCTTTAAATACTTATAATAATTAATTAGAGATGTTTTACAGTTGATTATGCCCCCCCCAACTCAATTGGAGATATACTATTCAATGAAAAATTGTTGTACAATTTTTTGGTGGTAGAGAATGTGAGCCTGTAAAATATGTATGGCCTACCCATAAGGCCACAAAGATTATTTTGTAAATTGTATTCAGTAAAAAATTGAGTTTTAAAAGTGTTTCAAAACAAAAAATAATGAAAAATGACTATTAATTTATTTTTGATAAACAAAGGTATAATTATTATGTCATTTTGGGATTATACACCAAAAAATTACTTAGGGTAAACCCATAAGGCTTTATACCCGAAAATGGCTATTTTTACCACTATTGAAATTTTTAAGAATCTCACAGTACACTTAGATAATTTAACAAAATTTATTAAAAAAACTAAATTGTTCATTTTAAACTTAATTTTATGGTTGAATAACATTTATTGAAGCTTACAAAGACTTTTTCAAAATTTAGGTTTTGCTTATATTCACTGAATTGGCTAAGTTTGTACATACAGGCTGTAAGATTTAAATAAATAAATTGTCAAAATACATGAAAAAGGTGGGAAATGGGGGGAAATGGAAAAAGGTTCCAGGGTCTTCAACCTTTGAGATCTGCAGTATCCCAAAAGAGATTTCCTCCTGTATTGAATTATTTTCAACTTTATTTAAGCTTTGAAAATAGGCTTTAATTGAACATTGAAGTTTAAAGAGGTTTATCTCCAATTTGGATAGGACTTACAAGCTGCCACAGGGTAAATCCCTATATGCAGGCTTTTAATCAAGGTTTTAATAATTTCTAAGGCTCAATTAAGTGCAAATAATATAAAATAAGTGTAAAATTAAAGCTAAAATCATCAAAACCTTATGAAAGGTTGAGGTTTGGTGTATATTTCTTGAGATTTTACATAGCTCACAACTTAGTGTTGTCTGTGTATACATCAAACTTTAAGTATCTTGGATAGTTATTATTCCTTTTTATTTAGCCTTGAATATACCTCTTTTAATTATTCTTAAAGAAAATTAATATTTCATTGATAAATTAATTGAAAATCTTATTTTTGAGATTTTTGCAAGAAACTTTATTTTAGTATTCTTAATTGAAAGATATTTGATTAAGATATGAATTTATGAATAATAATTTCATAATTTATATCTATAAATGAGGATAAAAGCTTCTTGGATTTAATAATAAAACTACTTACTTTAAAATAAGATTGAGAATAAATTACCTTATGTTAATAATCCTT
The DNA here is from genome assembly GCA_023105745.1 of Austropuccinia psidii. Taxonomy (NCBI): domain Eukaryota; kingdom Fungi; phylum Basidiomycota; class Pucciniomycetes; order Pucciniales; family Sphaerophragmiaceae; genus Austropuccinia; species Austropuccinia psidii. The sequence continues at coordinate 1,314,519 of JALGQZ010000012.1, forward strand.
ATTTTTAAGCATTATTTTTTCAGTTTTTATTTGAGAAACCCCTCTTTATCCATAGTTTATCATTAGAGCTTTCCTAAAGGCTTAAAAGAAGCATTTTCATCAATTTTTTTTCTATCATCATCACAATTGATCAATTTGACTTTTTAAATTAGGAATATTTTCTTAAATATAGAATCTTACATTATTGAATAATTCTCAAATTGGTTTATTCATTGTGAATTCTCAATAAAGCATTCAAATAATACAATTTAAATTTTATTTTTTGTAATCACCAATAACTGATTTTATTATATAAAATGTTTGTATTCAAAATTTCTTTTAAATCCACAAATTTCCTCTGAAAAATTCCTGAAACTTATTTTATTATGAAATTGTTTAATTTCTTAAAAAATTGATATTTTGGTGTGTTTTTAACTTATGAAAATTATTTAATGGTAAAATTGTTGTTGTTTGACTTATTTTATTAAATAAATATTATAAGTAAGATTTTCTCTGAATTTTGATATTATTTTATCTATTATTAGGTTTTTGATATATAATTTTTCTATAAGATTTATCTCTGCACATTTTGTGAAAAATTCTTTCATAAAAAATATTTATATTATATATAAGTGGTTAAATATTATTATCTTTGATGTAGAATTTTCTCATTAAGATATTTTTACTCCTTATTATTCTAACTGTCAGTTACTATAATAACTATAATCTGTTATAATTATTAACAATTGTTATATTATCAAATCATTCCATAATATCAGTTCTTCTTTTTTGATAATTATTTTTAATAATTGAATTAGTTTTTGGTTATAGTGATTCATTTTTCTTATATTTTCTACTTAGGAGATTCATATTACTTTTGATTATCATTTATGTTATGAAAGTTTTCATAAAAAAAGCTCAAATTATAATTTTTTCATAAAGACTAAGATAAAATTGCAAATTTTGGCTTTATTTGTATGCCTTTTTTACCCCAAAGGTATGTTTTTGAATTAAAAGAATATATTCACTGTTATTAAAATGAGAGAATTTTCCTTATAAACTTTAAGTTTATAATTAGTTATACCTTTTAGTATGGTATTTTGAATAATTTATGAATTTCTAAATAAATTAATATTTCTTTGAAAACTATGGATCTATCATCTAATTAAAAATATCCTTCAAGTTTCTTAGTTTATTTCTTCATTTATCCGTTATTCAAATAGTCAATTTAATATTTCATCTTTCTTTTTAATGTACTCACATCAAATTCTTGGGAAAGAAAAACTATATTTAAGGATAAATTGTGCAAAAATCATTAGTTATTTGGAGTAGAATAAAAAACATGGAAAAATTTATATTATAATATTTAATAAGATTGAAATTAATCCTTATTATGCACCTTTTTTCAATAGAACTCAAAATTTAATTCAGGTATTTTATTCTTTTCTATATCTTAGTCCAGTTAAGATAACCTCATTTGAAAACAAAAAAAGATTGAAATAAGATTTGAATGGTTTTATTATAAATTTTCCCAATTATTCTTGATTTTCTATATGATTATTCTTATTATTTGAAAGGAATTAAAGATAAAAGAAATAATTATATTTGAAGAAAATTGAAAATCTTGATTAAGTATTTTTTTTGCTTAAAAAATAATCTCAAATTTTATATATATTCTAAGAAAAAGTTGAATTTTAAAGTCAATAAATTTGATACTTATTTAATGGCTCATTAAATATCCAAATGAGCACTTCTATTAATTAACCAAAGAAAGAAATATTCATGAAATATTTTTAGTTAAATTCAAATAAGTAAGGACCATTTATTTAAATAATAATATCATATTATAAATTGACTGAATTCCTTAAAAAATGAATTTATTTAATGAATTTCTTCACTAATTATAATTTCCTTAATTTTATTTCACTTTTTCAATTTTTTTTTCAATTAAATTCTCCAAAGAAACAAAACAATTTTAATCAATTTAATTTTTTTAAAGATAAAAAAAATTCTTTCATTAATTCCTAAAAATATTTATATCATTTTTTTCTTTTTTTGAAAAAAGGATTATCAAATCTAGGAAAAAAACAAGAAAAAACTTTAATTATTTAAACTACTTTTGCAAACTTTCATTTATACTTTTTTTAAAAAAAAAATCTTGGAAAATATTTTCTTTTTTTTTAATATCAGGATCAAATAAAGTATCTTTAAATGGATATTTTTAGGGAAATATTTTTAAATTAAATTTATCACAATTATTTTTAATTATAATCATAATTAGCCTTGAAAAAATCATGATTAGTTCTTTAATTTATAAATCAATAAGAAATCCATTTTTATAATAAAAATGAATATTATTATTTCTTTGAATTATAAATTGAATCAAGAGGAGTTGGAACTATTTATATATAAGTAAAAAAATATTTATATTTTCTAATTTGAGAAAATAACTCACATGATTAGAGTATTTTTAGAATTAAAAGAGTTTCATTATTATTGGTGAATTCATATGAATTTTTTTATAATATTTTGTGCAGTTGGAATTTGTTTTAATTCAGAAAATTATCGATTTGATCTATATTGAATTAATTTTATTAGTATAATATTTCACAAGAAATTAAAAATTGATCTAGAGTAGAATTGTTTGAAAAAAAGGGCTAAGTGAGTATAAGAGAATTTACAACAAGATGAATCCTTTGATCAGACTTTTTTTAAAGAGAAATTTTGATGATGGACACTCGAAATTTGTTCTTTTCAATAGTTTGGATTTTTTTGTGCCATATTAATTCAATTTATTCATATCTTTTGGAACAGAATTCATGTTAGTAAATAATTATGGTAAAGAATATGAATCACTTGTAGTGACATAAAAATAATCAGAGGGTCTATATAATTCAAGATTTAGAATTAAAATGAATACTTCTATAAACTTTATTGTTCTTTTGAGCTTAATTAGCTTATATTCTTTGTATGTGAAAAATCCTCTTATATATTCTCAAGATTTCCAAATTTTTTATATATTCATCTTAGTTTTATTTTTGAAGCCACTTTCTCCAAATTTTGGAAACTCAGTGAGCTATGAATATTTATTTTAAGGCAAGAATAATTTAACCAATTAATTATATGTGGCTTTATAATTGAAAAGATATTGAGTTAATTAAATTACTACTTCTTCAAGATAAATTATCTCCATTATTGGAATGAATTTCTTGATTTCTTTTTTTATTTTAAATTTATATATTATTATCTTGACCTCTAGAACCTAACTGAAATATCTAATTATATTCTTTATATAATTAATAATCCAATATATTAATTATTAGCTCTTAAATTTTCAAAAAATAAATTACTAAGAGGTTGAAATATCATTCAGGATTTAAATATTCAACTTTTAATTTGCTAATAATTTCAAAACTTGATACCTCAATATTGAAATTATTTTTTGATAAATATTTCATTGGGTAAAGCTTATTTTCTTTTTTTTTCTTCTCATGTCGAATTTGGAATATATAATTTGAGATTTCTTTATTTTAGAATCAAATTATGAGCTTGAAGTGATTTGATGTAAAAAAAGACAAATTAACGGAATGATTTTTTCAATAATTTTTAATTATTTATTTCTTTAATTCAGTAATTAAATACTTGTATATTACATAAAGAAATCTTGAAATTAGTATTTCTCTCAAAAAATCATTAATTAATAATCGAATTTACTCCTTTTTTTATTATTTTAAAAAACCTCAAGCTTTGAATATCAATTCATTTAACAAAAAATGAAAACAAAATAAAACTATCTTGAATTAAGTTAATTTTGATTTTAAATAATCAAAAAGCCCAAAAGATTATATGAAAAACTAATTTCAAAACTCTCTTTTTTAAAAAAAAAATAAACAAAAAAAGAAATAAAATAAGTTTTTTTAAGGGTTAAAAAAATAATCTAATTAAAAATTAATATATATATATTGAATTATTTATAATAAAAGAATTTTTTTCATTTGTTTTTTTTTTAAAAAAAAGAATGAAAATTTCTTAATATACTAACTTTCTTTTTTATGAAAAAAATGATTATTATTACTTTTTGATTCTTTTTTTTGAATAATTTCAAATTTGAAAGTACAAAATATATAAAAAAAAAAAGCAAATTTTGTTATACTTTAATTAATTTCAAAATTCAATTCAATCAATTTGTTTCAATAGAACACATCCATTAAATGAATTAACGAACCAGATAATGACAATAATGAATCATTATTTAAAATAGAAAATGGGCTTTGGTAAACCCACATAAGGCCTTACATGTTTTTGCCATAAGTTGGTAAAAACACATAAGGGGTTTTCTGGGCCCATTTTCAATTAAAATGAAACAAAAAACTTTATTGAAAAAAAACTCTCAAGACATCCTCACCCATTTTTTTTCACACATTTTTTCACATCCCTCCCCCCCCCCCCAAAAAAAAAGAGAAAATAATCCACATATTATTCCCCTTCAAACAAGATTTTTTTGAAACACAGAATTACAAACCCAATTTTCCAAAGTTTTCTAATCTAATTTTCTTTTTTTCCCCAAAGAATCAATTTCCCACCCAAAAATCTTTCCTCCAACCTTCTAAAATTCCATTTTTTTGCTTTCCCTCATCTACTAATCTTAAATTTCAACCACTTTTTTTGACCTTTCACACATTTCATCCCCTATTTGATATTTTGAAAGGCTCTTTCCTCATCCCCAATCCCCAAATTCCACCCTTTTTTATGAATTTATACATCTTTTCCCCTAATTAATGCTTTAAACCCCCCACTGAAGGTGAATTTCAGACCCTTGAGCCTTCTTGGCATCATTTTCATAACTTTTCCAGAGAACAGGGGTATTCTTTGTCCACCTCAAGGTCCAATATGACCCACAACCAGGTTGAAATAGGTTGTGATAGGTCTTAGACCTTATATTCCCACAAGTACTCCTCAAAAGCAGTCACTCCAAGAAATCTTGACTGTCCATTTAGCCTTTATCAAAGAAAATATTCCAAGAGTACTACTTGGAATCTTAAAGTCAAAAATCCTGAACACAGCCATTATGCCACTGAAAATATCATGGCACATCCTGCTTTCAGAAATTTAATTAACAAGAAACATCCCAAATCGTTCAGATTTCTGAATCACTTTTCATTCCTAGACAAATTCAGGCCCAATTATGCAGCCAGAGGGAGTCTTACAGGCCTTTAATCCTTCAATAAATTTACAACCAAGTCAAAAAAATCAAGAAAGACAAACTTCAAGGCAGAAGGCCCATTGATGCTCTTATTTACACCCTCAAAGAAGAAAATTTTGTGTGGTCCTATGAAAGGGATACTGAGGGAAACACTACCTTATTATTAATTGAAATGATCAACAGAATATCCAAATAAATTATTTTAAATTTTGAGAATTTCCCTCCACACATCTTTTCACTCAATAGAAAGGTGTTTCAAAAACAAAATTTCCTCTCAATGAAAGATGTACCAACAAATACAACAATTATCAAGGCATTCCTTACAAGAACAAGACCCAAAAGGAATTTTCCAAGAACCAAAGGCTCCACATATCAGACTTCCATCCACAGTGAAATTTGATATTGCCTGTGAGAATTCTCCAATCTTCAAATTCCTAGTTCTTTTTTCTTATTAACTAATATTCTTTTTCATATTTTTCTCGGACTGGTTATCAAGGTGATGATCAAAGTTTTTAGAAATAATGAAATAATTAAGCCAAAAGAATATTTGAAGATATTTGGGAAGACCTTTTTTATAGACAAATGAAAGAAATAACCCCAATTCTTTAGAATTTTCAAGATGTTTTAAGTTTAAACGTCTCTTTTTTCAACTGAATTCTTTTTTAAGATTTAATATCATTAAGAATATTATTTAAGTTTAATTTATAATTGGTAAAAAATTAATGAAAAATTTCAAGGAATCAAAAATAAAAAAATAGGATGTTGTTAAATACATTTAATTCACCTAATTTTTTTTAAAAAAAAAAAAAAAAAAAATTCCTCAAGTTTATTTTTGAGATTTTTCCAAAAAATATTTTGAAACAAAAAAAAAAATAATTAATTAATTTAAAAAAAAATCACTTATTAATTTATATTTCCTTTTTTTTAATTCAAAAAGTAAGAGAGAATTTTAATATTAATAAAAGAAAAAAATCTTCAAAAAAAAAAAAAATTAATCTCATAATTTTACAAAAAAAAAAAATTCTTTTAAATATGAATATTTTTATTAAAAATTATAAAAAAAAAATTTAAAGAAAAAAAAATTCTTTTCAAATACTTTAATTAAAGACAAAAAAAAAAATTTTTTTTTGAGAATGAGAATGAGAATGAAGTTAAAAGATTCTTTTAAAAAAATAAATAAATAAATGAATAAATAAATAAATAAGAATTAATATGAATGATAATAATTTTTTTCATAAAAAAAATTCTATATATATACAAAAAAAAAATATCAATTTAAATCAATTCAAATTAACTTCATAAAATATTAGGTTTTTTCTTTTTTTTTTGAGATTGAGACTAAAGTTTTGAAAGGAATATTATTAAAGAAATATATAAAAAAATAATTTGATTTATTAAATTTATTTTCTAATCCTAACTTTTATGGTTTAATATGAAATTCCAAATTTAAATTAATCTTGGAGAAAGAGTAAACTTTATAAATGATTATATTCAAAGGAATAGAATTAGAAAATATATCAAAAGGAAAAACAGATGAAGATGGGTGGATTGTAATTTGAAGCACAGAAATAATGGTAAAAGAAGAAATATTGAAATTTGAAATAAAAGAAAACTGTTATTTTATAATTATTTTTCAAATGGATCCATCATATAAAGAATTGACATCCACTCACTCTTTGAATCCTGATCAACATCTTTATACAACCCAATTCTGTCCAAATAATAGGAAACTGAGGGTACCAAAGTCTTAATGGCTTCATAAATTATTTTTTTTTTATTTTTTTTATTTTCTTCAGTAAAGTCAACTCTGACATCAGAATATTAATATTGAGTCTTTTAAATTTAATGGGATAATTTTCTGTAACCACAATTTCCATCATCCTTGATATTGATGGGCTTGAAAGTTTATTTGAAAATGAATTTTGGAAAGTATTATGAGCCAGTTACCTAATAAAAATGGGTCAAAAAAATTTAATAAAGATTATAAAACAAAAAAAACCTAAATTAAAACAAATCAACAACTCAAAAAGAGCTTTTATCATTCATCACTTGTGTGATGATTTCTTTGGAAATCATAACAGTCAATTGAATCATATATCTTCAAAGTTGTTTTAGAATTTTTGGGAATTTTTTTGTGAGGTTTTTCTACCCATTTCCAATCTTCTGGACCTTTTAAGGGTGACTCCTAATTTTACATATTAATTCAATTCAGTTCCCTAAAGTAGTGAATCTGATGAAGTTATCAATTTGAATAATTAGGCCTCATAATATTTATAATATTTAGATGAATCCACTTCAATTATTTTAAGGATTGAAATTGAATTTGATGTTGAAGTTATTGTATTTCTCACTTTTGATAGGGTTCTTACTATTCCCTTGAATTTACTTTTGAATGATTTCAAATATTTAAGGATTTATTTTATTTTAATTTTGAACTCTTTTAGTTCTTCAATGAATGTTTTTTTTTCTTAATTAAATTGAGTTTTAATAATATTCTTGATAATCTTAAAACTTAAAAAATTTTAATAACTTTTTTTTTTGAATAATTTGATATGATTTTTAAAATTAATTCAATTTTTTTTTTTTGAATTTAAAATTATTTTCTTATTTTTTTAAATAATTTTATCATTTTATTATTAATAATATTTTTTTTTTATAACAATAATTAAAAAAAAAGAAAAATTATTTAATTTGTTTTTTTTTTTTTAAAAAAAAAAAACAAAAAGTTTACAAATGTTAAGATTAAAAAAAAAAAAAAGAATCTTTAAATTTAAATTCAAAATTAAACTTGATAAGAAAATTTATATAACTTAATGTTTTTGATTCTTAAAAAAAAAAAAAAAAAAAAAAATCAAGTTTTTTTGTTTAGATCTTTTTCTTTTTAAATTATTCCCTTAAAAAAATTTTTTGTATTTTTTTTTCTTTTTTTTTTGGTGGATTTTTCATTTAGTGGTAATTTTTTTTTTTAAAAAAAAAAAAAAAAAAATCAAATTCAATCTGAAATGTATAATGAAACACATTGTAATTTAGATCAAAGATTTTTTTAGTGAAATTCTTAAAATTTAAAATAATATATTTAATAATTCTATTAATTATTTAAATAAATTGTTTCTTAAAATCTATGTTAAGGGCCCTAACAGCCTTCAGTAGAGTACCAGTGGAATTTTGAAGCCAAATTTTAACCATGACATGTTTACCTTCATCTTTTGAGGTGAATCCCATACCCAGCTATAATGGTAGTTGTTCCAGGCTGGAATATAATACTCTTTTTGGAGTAAGCCAGGTTTTTTTCCAAATATTGTAATACTTAAGTATTTTTGAATTTCCTTTTAAGATTCTTCAATTTATATTTAAAAGAATTTTGATTTGATTAATAAATAACCTTCAAGAATAAATTACAAATTAATAATAAAAATAATAAAATTTATATAAAAAAAATTAAATTAATTAATTTCAAAAATACAATAAAAAATTTTAAAAATAATTTCCATTAAAAATTATTATGAATTAAATTAAAATATAAATCTTTATTTATTTTACAAATTCATAAACTTGATTTTTTAAGTCTTGAAAGATCTTTTTTTGAAAGAATTTTTAAAGGTTAAATTCCTTTTAAATAATAATAACTGGAAGGAGAAAAATATGGATTTTGTTAATGACTCTTCCTATTCATTGATGTAATTCTAAATTAAATTAAGGTTAAGCTTAATCATTCCTCAAAAAAAGACCTCAAAAGAGGTCATATTTGTTGAGCTGAATCCAACAATATGAGAAAAGGTTGAGTTAATGTCACAACCATGGCAATTCACCCTTTTGGACCTCAATATGGCAGACCCATGCAATTTCAAATTTATGTCAATTTGGCCATATCCATAATCATTGGCCAAATTGACCATTTCATCATTTTTGGCCTTTTATGGTCATTTCATCATCTGAGCCCAGCTTGGCCCCTTCATCATCATCAGGCCTTTCCTTGCAAGGTTTTTCTTTTGGGAAGTCTTTAGTATTTTTCAGTCAACAGGGAAAATACAGCCCAAAAACCTGTATTTGGCTTTTTAAGCTTAAAATATAGATTTGCACATTTGTGTGCATTTTGCACATTTTTTCTGTATTAGTCATTTTAGGTCAATTTCCCATTTAATATGGTCAATATGCCCAAATGGAAATTTTTGGCCATTTGAGGCTTAATTGTAATATTGGTTCATTTTTTGGGCATTTTGCACAAATACATTTTTAAAGATTTATTAGCTGTATTTTTCCAAAACATCCAAAGCCACTCTTTCACCTCTGAAGCCACTAAAACCCATTTTTCACTAATATCCTCCTTTTATCATCCAAAAAAGACCTTTGGAGATTTTCACCATCCAATAACCAAAAGTGCCATAAATGGTGTTATACACCATTATGCATCTTTTTTCACCAGCCATCCAATGATGCCAATGTCAAATGGTTATTTCAACATTCCATCAGGTCATCAGGGCATCACACCATCCAGAGAATTTATCAAGGCTCAAGGATAATTTTCAATCTAAAATACCAATGATTCCATTAAGAAATCATTGGTTATTCTCATTCACAATATTCTTCAAAGGGAATACTGGAAATTCATTCTCAGTGGATATTCAAGAGGCAGTTCCAAAACAATTTTCCAAGGGTCAGTGCTCCATCAATCCACCTTGGCAACCACATTCATTCAATACAGTCTGGATTCATCAGGACCTGTATTGTCATTAATACACCATGGGAATTTCATTCAACCCAGTTCATTCCCCAATTTGGCAAGGTATACACTTCATCAAGACATCAAATACAGCTTCAAGGATTCAATACAGACCAGCTGTCAGCCTGAAGGAGTCAATCTCTTATCTTTTCACATATATTAGCCTACTTTGACCTTGGGGGGTTTTTTTTCCCCAAGTTAATTAATATATTTTAATTTTATATTATCTTTATTTTCTTTTAATTCTTTTTAATTTTATATTAATATTATCAAATCAATCATTTAAAACTTCTTTCTCTTTAATTCTTCACCTTTTAAATGAATAACTTTCATCTCATCCTTTTTTTTTATTTAAATAATTTTTTTTTTTTTAAATAAAATTAATTTAATTTTATTTATTTATTTATTTATTTATTTATTTTTTTTTTTAAAAAAAAAAAAATTTTCTTTTAATTAATTAAATTTTATTTGATTTTTTTAAAATTTTAATTTAATCTTTTGTTTTTTTTTTTTTTTTTTTTTTTTTTTTTTTTTTTTTATATCAAATAAAAGATAAATTTTAAAATTTAAAAATTTAAAAAAAAAAAAAATTAATTAATTAATTAATTAATTACTTTTTTTTTTTTTTTTTTTAATTTAATTAAAAAAAAAAAAAAATTTAAATTATAACATTAAAAAAAAAAAAAAAAAAAAAAAAAAATTTTTTTTTTTTTTATTTAAAAATTTTTTTTTTTTTATTTTAAATAATAATAAAAATAGGGTGTTGGTAAACACACCTAAGCTTTTAGTAAAAACACGTAAGCCCTTACGTGTTTTTACTAAAAACTTACGTGTTTTTACCAATTTATGGTAAAAACACGTAATTATATGTTAAAAAGACATAAGGGGTGGTTTTTAAATGAAATATGCCTATTTATGGCATTTTTAAGGCCATTAATGGCATTATAAATGCAATAAAGGGCATTATTAATTCCATCAATGGGTTTGTTAATGCCATTTATGGTATTTTGAAGGCCATTAATGCCATGTATGGCATTGTTAAGGCCACAAATGACATTAACAATGCCATTTATGGAAATTTTAAGGCTATAAATGACATTAATAATGCCATAAATGGCATGGATGGCCTTAAAAATGCCATTCATGGCATTGTTAATGTCATTTATAGCCTTAAAATTTCCATAAATGGCATTGTTAATGTCATTTGTGGCCTTAACAATGCCACAATGCCATAAATGGCATTGTTATTGTCATTTTTGGCCTTAACATTTTTAGTAAAAACACGTAAGGGCTTATGTGTTTTTACTAAAAGCTTACGTGTGTTTACCAACACCCTAAAAATATTAATTTTTTTTTTTTTTTTTTTTTATTTTTAATTTAAAATTTAAATTTTTTTTTTTTTTTTTATTTTTAATTTAAAATTTAAAATTTAAAATTTTTTTTTTTTTTTGACTTTTTTTTCTTTTTTTAAAGTTTTTTAATAAAAAAAAAAAAAAATTTTTTTTTTTTTTTTCCTTATAAACCAATAAAATAAATCAATAAATAAATAATTTTTTTTTTTTTTTTTTTTTTTTTTTTTGTTTTTTTTGTTTTTTCATTAATTTTTTAATTTTTTTATTATTATTATTTGATATTATTATAATAATTTTAAATTTTAAAATATTTTTATTTTTTTTTTTTATTTTTTTTATTATTTTTTATTATTTTTTAAAGAAAATTAAAAAAATTAAAAAAAAAAAAAAAAATTAATAATAATATTTCTTAAAAATATATATATATATATTTTAGTAAATTTATTAAAAACAAAAAATAAAATAAAATAATTTTAAGATTTTTTTCTTTCTTTATAATAAAAAAAAAAAAAAGGTAATGATTGTATTTTTTTTTTTTTTTTTTTTTTTTTTGTTGGGGAGTTTTCTTTATTTTTGAGTTAGTTCTCTTTAAAATTTTAATAATAATTTAAGGGTGTTGGTAAACACATGTAAGCTTTTAGTAAAAACATGTAAGCCCTTACGTGTTTTTACTAAAAATGTTAAGGCCAAAAATGACAATAACAATGCCATTTATGGAATTTTTAAGGCTATAAATGCCAGTAAAAATGCCATTTATGGAATTGGTAAGGCTATAAATGACATTAATAATGCCATAAATGGCATTAATGGCCTTAAAAATGCCATTCATGGCATTGTTAATGTCATTTATAGCCTTAAAATTTCCATAAATGGCATTGTTAATGTCATTTGTGGCCTTAACAATGCCATAAATGGCATTAATGGCCTTCAAAATACCATAAATGGCATTAAAAAACCCATTGATGGAATTAATAATGCCCTTTATTGCATTTATAATGCCATAAATAGGCATATTTCATTTAAAAACCACCCCTTATGTCTTTTTAACATATAATTATGTGTTTTTACCATAAATTGGTAAAAACACGTAAGGGCTTATGTGTGTTTACCAACACCCTAACTTAATTTAATTTTTTTTTTTTTTTTTTTTAAAAAAAATTATATATATTAAATTTTTTTTCAAAGTTAAAGTTAAATAAAAACATAAACTTTATAACCTTTTTAAAAAAAAAAAAAAAATTATTTAATTTCTTTAAAAAAAAAAATTTCAATGATATTAAAAAAAAAAAAAAAAAAAAAAAAAAAAAATTACCTTTAATGAGGGGTTGAAACATTAAAAAAAATCAAAAAAGATGTATAAATTTTTTTCTTTATAAAAAAAAAAGAGGGGATTTTGGGATTTGAATTGAGGAAAGAACTTTTTCAAATGTTAAAAAGAATTAATAAGAGGTTAGAAAAGTTGAAATGAAGAGGTTTAAATTTAAGAATCATAGAAGAGGGAAGGTAAAAAAAAGGGAATTCTAGAGGCTTGGAGGGGGAGGGGATCATGTGCATTATTTGGGTGTTTGGTCAATTTTGTTCTTTTTTTTTTTTTGGGGGGGGGAGAGATGTGAAAAAAAATGTGAAACAAATGGGTAGGGAGGTTTTGTCAGATTTTTTTTGTTTCATTTTAATTTAAAATGGCCCCAGGGCACACATTACATGCTTTTACCAAATGGCTTATGTGGGTTTACCACTACCCTCATTTTATTTTTAGTTTATTTTCATTTTCATTTTATTTTTATTTTCATTTTCATTTTTGTTTTACTTTTATTTTATTTACTTTCATTTTATTTTTATTAAGTATGAGAAAAAAAATTGTGACTAAAAAAATCATACATAAGTCTTGATCAAAATGAAGTTGGAGGGAACTGTAATGTGGCAACTATTTTGTGAAGAAAAAAGTGCTGGTTGCCCGAATATCCTTTTCCATTCGGATATACGCTTCTGGCGACTTTACAATACAGTACGCCTCTGGAAAGCCATAAAAATCCCATGATCGATTGAAACCGAGGGCCAAAAAGATCCTTGTTCAATCAATAACCATCGAGGCAATTTTGTAATTATCTGAATGTTTCAATTTCATCAGGAGATTTCCCAAGCGTTCCATAAGACAATGGTCAGTCCTTTGACTAAAAAGCAAAACCACATTAAAGCTTGCAAGGTGTAAATAATTAAGCAATAGTGATTGCTTTGGAGGTTATTCAAGGTTGTCAGATCACTTTAGCAATTGACGGTTAAGAAAGGAGTGCCCAATTTTCCATAAAAGACCATTGGTAAATATATTCACAAACAAATCCACAACAACTCAACAACAATATTAAATTTGTAAGAATGGTAAGAATAAAACAATCTAAAAAAAAAAGGTATCCTCATATGCTCAGATTATTTGTGCATTGTAATATTAGTATCGTAACAAAATATATGATAGCCAAAAGGAAAGTACACGAAAGGAAAATATATTATTTAATGTGTATTTTTTTTTTATTTTTTAATATTTTTTTAAGCAAGTAAATTGAAAAAAGAATTACACATCAAGAGAAAAAAGTTTTGATTTTGATTTTGATTTTGTTTTTTTTTTCTTTAATTTTTGATTAGATCGATTTGAGTAAAAATGTACAAAATTATGTGAGCAAAAATAATACTAGGATGAACGATTAGGGTGCATTGGTAGCAGCCCAAGCTTTTTCTCTTTCTTGTAAAAGCATAGCGCTAAAAGTTTGAGGATGAGATCAGTTAAGATTTAGATGAATTTAATGATTAACGACTTACTTTAGTATTCTTACCACTTCAGCCATAGTCGGTCTAACGTTTGGATCTGCATCCCACATTCTATCGATTAATCCGACGATTTCTCTACCCCACTTTCTTCTTATCATTCCAGTGTTTGGTCTAAAGCGTTTCTTTCCGACTTCGTCAAAGATAGCATGTTCATTCATACCCTAAAGCAAGTAATAAAAGTGAGATTGATTAGATGAATTTTTTGAAAAAAGTTCAAACATACTTGAAACGGATAAGTTTTCTCTTTGAAAGGCCAACACAAGACTTCCCAAAAGACTAAACCGAGTGCATAAACCTATTTAAAAAAAAAGAGGGGTTAGAAATGGATGAGTTTTTTTTTTAGAAAAAAAAAATAACCAAGAGGGTGACTTACATCAATACTGTGATTATAAGCGGGATGAGCTACCCAAAGTTCAGGAGCTTGCCAATTGAGAGTACCACATGTAGTAGCACACATTGACATGACGTCTCTTTTGACTCTAGCTAATCCCTAGAAGTTTTGGAAAAAAAAAGATATAGCTTGATATTCAAAACATTAATGAAGAGAGAGAGAAAAAACCAACAAAGTCTGTAATTTTAGCACTTCCATTAGCTGTGATCAATACATTAGGACTTTTTAAGTCACGATGAATGATGGAAGGAGTTCGTAAATGTCTTGTTACCGGTTCGAAGGGGGAAGAAGATAAGTATTAATAAGGAGATGAAGATAATTAATTAATAAGCTTACAAATACTCGACCCCTCTAGCGGCATCTAAGATCATGGCCAAGATTTGAACATAAGGTGGACAAGGAATTTTACGAATATAACTAGATATGAATTAATGATGTGATGAATAAGTATGATATTTAATCAACCTGATTTTTTTTTTTTTAAAAAAAAAGTGCTCTCAACTCATAAAGATCACCATTTCTACAAAGTTCTGTGACGATTGTACAAGGGATCATTTCACCCACTGAGACACCAATAAATCTAACGATATTTGGGTGCCTTTTTTTTTTAAAAAAAAAAAGAAAGGAAAAAGATTAAGAAGGATTTAGATGAAAGATTTTTGATTTAAAAAATGACCTTAAATCTCTCAAGAGACCTAATTCTTTAATGTCCATATCTGTTAATCTACCTCTTAGATCGCAAATGGCCACACGAAAGTTACGATATCTACCCATGTAAACGTCTTTGAAGCTACCACTACCAACTTTTTGTTCACGTTTCTAAAGAGAGAACAAGATGAGGTTTAAATTGATTAAAGGAAGAGTGAAAAAAAAAAATTACCAATTTTTCCATTGGGATTTCTTTATCAGCCAATTTAAGGTCTTCTAAATCTAATAAGACATCTAAATCATCTGTAGCTGTTACGACATGAGCTTGATCGTTAGAGTTTTGAGTGATGATTTGATGACTTTGATCTGTATCGATTGAAGCAGGAGGGGATAAAGGAGAATGATTTTGATGATGAATACGAGTTGTTTGTAGAGCTGATGTAGTTTTTATGGTATGATTGACTTTCATAGTTTGAGGTTCTAAGATTGAAGTTGGACCTATACCAGTTAGATTGATACTTGACATGCTCATTTTACTGACGGGACCTAAGGAAGGGATTTTAGTACCAACGAGATGAATACTACGACGATGATTTTTTTGATTTGGATCGTCTAATAAAGGAATCATAGGAGGATGAGACATGACCATGATTGAGTTTGGAATAGAATTAAGATTTTGAGTTGAATGAGGATTGATTGGATGAGATTGATGATTGAATGAAGTAGAAGGAGGATTTTGAGGTTGAAAGAAAGAATGAGAGATTGACATTCGATTTGATGAATGATTTAAAGTAGAAGATTTGATGGTAGATTGATGATCTAAATTATTTAATAGATTATGATATCTAAGATTATAACGACCATGATTTAAGTCAGGGGAACAAAGTTGAGGGTCGATTGAATCATTTAATGAATGATGAGAGTCTAAAGAATGATGATCGGTATCAGCATCTGAATTTGAGCTCATTAAAGAGTCATCAATTTCTGATAGATTGATAGAAGAATTTAAGGAGTTGAGATTATCTCTCTAAATTTTTGAATGAAAGAGGTAAGAATTAGTTTTAAGATGAATCAGAAGAAGAAGGTTGAATGATAAGAAGGATGAGTTTACCCAATTCAATAAAGCCTGAACCATTTCACGTTTAGTTAGATCATTTGATTGAATTAGATTACGTTCTTTACAAAGGTCTTTTAAACGATTAAGTTTTTTTCTCATCAGACTAGTTTCTGTGGCATGAATTAAGCTATAAGGATGAGTTAAAGATGAATTGGAGTTGAAGACTAGATTTGAAGATTGAGAGAGCAAAGCCCAAGAAGAGGTTAATTTTTAGAGAAATGAGTTTGAGAAAGTGAGATGACCTACTTTGATGATGATGATGATTTGATAGATGAATAGCAGTTTGAGGAGGTTGATGATGATTTTGAATCATCATATTTTGATGATTTTGATGATTTTGATGATGAATTTGATTTATTGAAGGAGATAATAATATGGGTGAAATTAAATTTGAATTTAATATTGGAGGTGGTGAAGGAGAAGGAGCGATGTCCAAAATGTGATCTTTATTAAGATTTAATTGATTAATGTTGGATTTTAATTTTAATTTTAATTTTAATTTTGATTTTAATTTTAATTTTGAGTTGGAGTTGGAGTTTGCGTTGGAGTTGAAGTTTGAGTTGAAGTTTGAGTTAAGATTGGGTGAGATTAAATTAGAATAAGAAGAATGATTAAGATTTTTTAAATTTGAATTTGAATTTAAATTTAAAGTTTTAGTCGAATTGGAATTTAAATTTGAAATTAAAATTAAATCTTTGGCTTCTGCTTCAAAATTTTCACTCAAAGACATCATTAATCATTAAATTTAAAATTAAAAATTAAATTTAAAATTTAAAATTAAAAATTTAAAATTTAAAATTTAAAATTTAAAATTTCAATCGTAAAGGTTTGAACCCCCTACACTCACAGTAAACACTACACAGTTAATCAATTTATCAATTTAAAACTCAGTCAACTCACTGTAAAGTCTAAATTATTACTACTCTAAATTGGCAAATTAGTACATAACACAATAAAAATTCTTAAAAACCTGGTCTTCTTTAATCAATCAATCTTGTCTTTTTTTGGATTTTTTTATTTGAAAATCAATCTTTTGGTCTGTGATAGTCTAGATACTAACTGTACTGTACTGTACTAAAAGTAATCTAGTAATATAAAATTCAAATTGGGTTTTAAAATTAATTGGGTCTTCTGGGTCTTCTTTTTAAAGTTTTCCCAATCCAAAATAAGACTTCATTAATTCTTTGGCTGCAATTTCTCCAAATCCTTTTAATTAAAAAAAAATTAAATTAAATTAAAATTTTATTCCAAAAATTTATTAAAATTAAAAAATTTAATTTCTTACCTAACATCATACCATTCAAAAATGGTAAAAATAAATTTATCATTAAACTTAAACTAAAACTTTTAAATTTATCTTGAAAATTTATTTTAGAATTATTCAAATTTTTTATTAAATTTAAAGTTAAAGATGGTCTCATCGTCGGCGTCGTATTAGTGGTGCTAGTCTTTGCTTTAATTAAATCTAGTTGATCATCTTTTCTTTTAGATTTAGCTCGTTTTAATTCATTAATATCTTTAATGTCTTGTTTGGTTGAATTGTCATGTTGGTTTTGAATTGGATTGGAAGTTGATTTCGGATTTGAAATGGCTGGTCCTTGTCGTGGTGGTTGTGGTCGTCGATCCTTAGTTTTAAGATAATTTTCAACTGATTTAAAATTTATTTCAATTTCATCATTATCATTATCATGACCTTCTTCTTCTTCTTTTTCATCTTGATTATTATTTTGATGGGAAGAATTTAAATTAATT